>CAUYUJ010019404.1:55000-180953 GCA_963575745.1 Prorocentrum cordatum | reverse complement strand
CTCTCTCTCTCTCTCTCTCTCTCTGCTCTCTCTCTCTCTCTCTCGTCTCTCGCTCTCTCTCTCTCTCTCTCTCTATATATATATATATATCTCTTCTCTTCTCTTCTCTTCGCTTCTCTCTTCTCTCTCTCTCTCTCTCTCTCTCTCTCTCTCTCTCTCTCTCTCTCTCTCTCTCTCTCTCTCTCTCTCTCTCTCTCTCTCTCTCTCTCCCTCTCGTTTTCCCTCCTCCCCTCCCCTCCCTCCGCCCTCCCTCCTTCTCCCCTCTTTCTTCCTCCTCCTCCTTCACCTCCCTTCCCAGCCCTCCCCTCCCTTCCCTCCCTCCTACTCCCCTGCGCCCCTTCCTACCCCCTCATCCCGTTCTTCCGTCATCACCTTTCCCCCTAAACATCTACCATGAACCGCGGATCTTGCCGTGCGCTCAGTAGTGGCACTGCTGGGATCAACACTCACCTATGAATACGGTGTACGGCACCCCGTCGCTGAACCACTCCCCCGTGGGGTCTATGTTTGCATGCAATTCCACGTGGTTTAAGCCTGGCATGGACTCCTGTTGTGGCAGGTCCGATTTTCCGCCTCACTATCAGGGCTGCCCTGAACGCTATCCGTTATTTATTATTCCTCCTCCTCCTCCTCCTCCTCCTCCTCCTCCTCCTCCTCCCCACCCCAATGTTCACTCATTAGTGCTTTTCTTCTCTGGTGGTTGGGCTGGGGCCCGTCCGTCCTGAAGCCAGTCGCGCGCCAATATAGCTGCTGGATGGGCTCGAATATCGGACGAGCTCTTGACCATGTTCTCCAGCCCCTGCTTCCATTGCCTGGCTTGTTCGAACGTTCTCGATGAACTCATTCATCGTGCTTTCTTCTTCTCTTGTGGGCTGGGACCCTTGCGTGAAAAGTTGGTAGATGTGAAACGGGGCTCGGACGTATCCGAACATTTTGGAACAGCTCGGGCCAAGGTGCTGCATTTTGCATTCCCCCTAACCTCCTGCACCCCTTCACCCTCGTTATATCCTCCCTCCTCTCCTCGCGTCCTCGTCGTCCGTTCTACTCACCTGCACCCCCCCTGGTCGGCCCTGGACCCCGAGGGAGAGACGAGGGGGGAGAGTGGAGGGGTGGCGCGCTCGCGCGCGTGGCGGTTGGGTCCTGAACCGGGGCCCGCGAGCAGCGAGCGGCGGGCCCGCGGCGGGGCGAGCAGAGAGCACTTCATGTTCCTCCTCCTCCTCCTCCTCCCCCCCCTTCCTCCTCCTCCGACTTCTTTGTGGAAAAGTGGCGTTGGAAGTATCCGTGAAGACCTCTCCTGGGACTCCCACAGTCTGAACCTCTTGGCATCTGCGGTGCATGGGCCTGCGGCTTTTGGAGGTCTCTCAGTTCTCCTTCAATCTCCCTTGCATGCTCCTCAACGTCGGTAGTTGGCAAAATACAAAACCATAAACATTCCCAGCCCTCTCGCGTCATACATATTTGAATTCAACTACCTCATATGCCTTGATTCACCTGGGGTGGGTTCTCACGGTTGGGCTCACTCGGCTTTACAGTTTCCTTTGTATGCCTTCGTATCTTCTGGGTCATTGCGTGCTTGGGACATTCAGTCTAATGTCAGGCTTTCTTTCTTTCGCCACATTTATTCGAATGGGTTGCCACTTATGTATATTGGGCTTCAAGGGACTCAAAGAAAGTTCTCTTCACTTCTTAACCACTTCAGGTCGTGGGAACATATGCCCCCAAGTTCGGCGTCAAGAGTTATTCAATTTACTCGAGTTACTCAAGTCACTCAAGATATTTTGATCAATTTAAGCATAATCCATTACCTTGCATTACGCTTCTCATTGCTCGCACCTTTATTCAAAGCGAGAGGGTCCTGGTGGTGGATTTCATTCAGTATCATGGGTTCAATTTAGGATGGGTTTCAATCATTCACGATTTCTTTCAGTATCATGGGTTTCAATCATGATTTCTTTCAGTATTGGACAGGCAGTCTCCATTCATGATGTCGTTTAGTATCTTGGGTTTCAATCCTGGGTTGGGATTCATCTTTGTTCTGCCCCTTCCTCTCCCGCTTCTTTCCCGCTTCCCTCTTTCTCTACCGTGCGCATTTGGCGTATTGGTGGCTTCTCAGGTTTGTGTTTTGGGAGAACCGACCTTTCAAGGCGCGTCATCATCATCATCATCATCCTCTTGCTCCGCCTCCTCCTCCTCCACCTCCTTGTCCTGTTTTTCCTTCCACTTCCTATCCGTCCATCCATCCTGCGCCGCCTCCGCATCACCCGTGTCCTCGTTCTTGTGCGTGCTCGTCTGCCTCGACGCCGCAGTCTCAGATGGCAATCGCAGCACCGAGCGAACTCATGCGAACTCATACGAACTCATACGCGAACTCATGCGCGCATGGAGCGGAGTTGAGGGAGGACGAGGAGGGAACGAGGAAGGGACGGAGTGAGAGCGAGGAGGGACGAGGGAGGCAAGGGGGCGGGAGGACGCATGAGCTCGCACGAGTTCGCCCAGTGTCCAGCGAGAGGACGAGGAGGGCGAGGGCGTTTCCACCGGATCACGTGGCAGGGGTATTGAGCGCCCGCGCGAAATATTGAGCTGAGAACGGGCTCGCACGGCCAGGGGGGGTGCCATGTGACGTCGTCGTCGACGTCGTCATCGTCGTCTACCGTCGTCGCGGTCGCCGTCGTCCTCGGTCCATTTCCCTCTCCGCCTGACCTTCCTCAGTATCATCATCCTCCCCGCCCCCTGATTATCATAGTGATCCTCAGTGTTCCTCATTGTCGTCCTCCTCCTCCTCCTCATCCTCCTCTTCCTTATTCTTTCTTCATCTCGTCGTCGCACCCCCCTGCGTGCAGCCAAACGCATAGGGTGCCGTGGCGATCGAAACCACTCGCCTCCGAATCGACTGGCATCGTGCTCAATGCACGAGTGCGCCCATCAGTCACTCGGCCTCGGCATCCTAAGATTAAAAGAACACTGTCAGGCGCCATGCAGATCTGCGCCGTGCCCACGCACGGCTGAAGCTGCTGGCCATATGCAGGCGGGGGCGCGAGCAGGGCAATTGTGGCCATGACCCGTCCCCTCTACCCTTGCGTCCTCATCCTCCACTCCTCATTCGTCTCCCTCCGCCCATGCTCTCCCCCATGGCATACACTCGCGTTCACTTAAACATGGCGCGAATCATATCCGCCACTGCAGCGCCGAACTGGGGCGTGTAAGCAGAGGATTCCTTCAGAGCCTTGTGGTTGCCGTTCGCCCATTTCTTTTTCTTGCCAGAAACCTTCGTGAGCGGTGAACCCTTCCGATCAGCAATCTGTTTGCGGGCATCCTTGCGAGTCTTCATGAGATGCTCGAAAATGAGGTCCTGATTGAGATTGCTGACCAGGAAGACGGGCTTCAACGAAGCCCAGCCAAAGGCGCCTCCATATGTGATGTGTCTCACCCCACCGTTGTCAATCATCGCCTTGAGAAGTGGAGGGTACTTGAACAAATGTGACGACATTGGGTTCTCAATCATCCACCTCACACCCCTGGACGTACACACGGATATGAGATACGCCACGCACCGGGCACACGCGTTCCCCTCACGAACGTCTTTCCTATTCGTTTGGCCTTCATAGTCGTTGGATTCTTTGCGGCACATGTAACGCGCGCTCATGAAATTCAGCCACGTCGAACATTGTGGCGCGAACCAAACCAGGCCCCCTTCGACAACACATAAGATCAAGATGCCTGCCCACACGAATCCCGAGAAAGTTGTCATGTCCTGACCTGGGTGCAGCAATTTGTCGAATGCCGCCCCCCTGAGGCCCTTCCCCCAACACGCTTTGCTGAGCTCGCTTTGTCCCGAAAATATTTCACAGAAATGGAAACGTCTCATCTCAGAAGGCAATGATTTGCGATATTGTTCGATGGCGAGCTCACCCAGCTTTAGCAAATCCTGGCCGTGGGTCGGATCTGAGAGTAAGTCTGTTGGGTGCATGTTTGCCATCCCAGCCATGTTTACAACGTCGAGCGGCGGGGCATGCTTGAAGACCTCGGGCACTTGCGGCCTCGCAGCACCTCCGATGCCAGCGCGCAGCAACGCTGTGCAGAGAAACGCCGCGCGCATCGCCATGGTGCTAGTCGAAGGCTGCAGTGCCGAAAATGTATCGGTCCAAGCAAAGCCACCCTATGAGACTAAATGCTGCGAGCGCCCTCTCCTGAAATCGGAGCGCATGTGCTGCCTGCGCGACCCGCCTCAGAACAATGTTCAACGTTTCGTCCGTCCACACAGCGTACCACTTTGGCGACCCCTGGAATCGGATCCTGCAGGTATACGCCATAAGACTTTCAAACCACTCGCACACACACACACACGCACACACACACACGCGCACACAGAGGCTCGCACACGAACACAAACACACAAACACGCACACACACGCACGCGCACACACACACACACACACGCACGCACGCACGCACGCACGCACGCACGCACGCACGCACGCGCGCACGCACGCACGCACGCACGCACGCGCGCACGCACGCACGCACGCACGCACGCACGCACGCACGGGCACGCACGCACGCACGCACGCACGCACGCACGCACGCACGCACGCACGCACCACGCACGCACGCACGCACGCGCGCACGCACGCACGCACGCACGCACGCACGCACGCACGCACGCACGCACGCACGCACGCACGCACGCACGCACGCACGCGCACGCACGCACGCACGCACGCACGCACGCACGCACGCACGCACGCACGCACGCACGCACGCACGCGCACGCACGCACGCACGCACGCACGCACGCACACACACACACACACACTCACACACACACACACGCAGACTCTCGTCGTCGTCGTGGTCGTCGTGGTCCTCGCGGTCGTCGCGATCGTGGATTTCGGGTCTGTCTCGCGGCCCTCTGGGGCCATCATGAGGGCTAATGCAAGTCCCTCGTGGGCTCTCTTGGCCCGGTGCGGGCCCACCGTAGGTGCTCATGAGGCCAATTGGGAATATGTTCAAGTCCGATCGAAGGCAATCCCTCCTCTTCCTCCTTTTCCTCCCCACCTCCTCCTCCGCATCTCCCCCTCTACGCCCTCATTTGTTTACGTATTTCTATAACATTGTGGCGTCCCGATCGTAAATCGATTTCGCGCGTGAGTTCGCGTCGGCTCGATCGGCACTGGACGGGGGTCGAGCACGGGCTCGATCGGGAGGGAAGGGCTGGCCATCATCGCCAAGCTCGCCATGGAGCCCGTCGAGATCATTCGCCGCCATGTCGCGGTCGGGGATGGGGGGGGGGTGAATTGGGCGGGGCACGTGCGCGGAGCGCCAGGACAGTAAGACGCGTATCGCTAATTTCATCGCGTTACCCCATGCTTACGGTCCCCGTGATTGCACCCTATTGTATATTCGTAACCAGGTCTTTTTAGTCAGGTGGACCAGGGAGTGCAATTTCGGCACGTCTGCGATGCCCGCCTGCTTCATGTAGGTCAGCGCGCTGACAGCTAGAACCATCATTCTCTGCTGGGTGGGGAGGTCCACAAGGGGGGCGTTCAGGTCTGTGAGGATCCCGTGGTACTCTACGAGGGCATGCCCTGCCGAGTTCAACTCCTTATAAAAAAAACTGTGTTTTGTGTTTCTGCAGGAGGTCGAGGGCCCAAGCCATCATGATCACTACTTCTGCAGCTTTGACCTTCAGAGTTGACCCCTTGTGCAAAGTCGCGCGTGTGTTCCCAGCTTTTTTTTATCACCTAACATGTGCACGGTCAAATCGCCCACCCGCCTGTTGATTGGAATGTCATTGCGCTCTTGCCAGTGAAGGAAGTCAGCCCGAAGCCGCCTACAACCTTGCTCGTCAATTACTTTCTGTTCTCCAGGGATCTTCCAGGGGTTCTCGAGCAGCACCCGCCACAGAACGCAGCTCGTGAAACGGCTGAAAGCGCCGAAATAAAGAGCGTGCAGAGTGTCCAATGATACCGTCCTGTACGGAGACGTCCCCAGAAACCGAAACGAGAACATCGGATTCCTCCTGGGGGCGCCATCTTTTAGTTTGCTACCGTCCCAAGAAGACCGCCAGAACACGATTTTGAAAGGCACCGCTTTCGTATCTAGCTTGGTTGGGCTCAAGAGGAACGCGCCTGGGTCACGCCTTAGTGTGGCTCTATCCTGTCGTTCGGGAGAAGTCCAAGCTCTGGAATGGCGCAGCTGAGAGCCCTACCCCTCCCTTTTTTACTTTTCGGGTAGTACGGTTTCCCAATGTCGAGTATGAGGCGACGAATGTCATCTGTGTTCACGTTAACGACGATCTCACGCTTGCAGCATTCTACCTCATGGCTCGTGTCGTCAGTCTCCTCCCATGGAAGCGCCTCCAGCGAGCACGCGTAATACTTTGCATACATGGTCCCTTTCTTCGCACTGCAAAAAGGGCAAGGCTTGTGCGACGACGTCACGGTGGGGATGCCCAAGCTGGTCGGCCACTCGTGCATGTCCCCTTGAGGGCTCTGGCTCCGCCCGCGCCCCAGGGGATGGGGAGCGACCGGAGAGATCGAGGAGCGAGGGGGCGAGGAGAGGCGAGGGGAGGAGGGAAAGGACGTAGAATAGACGTCGGAGGAAGGAGACGGAGTGGGAGGGGATAGAGCGATGGGGGAATAGAGCGCGAGAGGGAGAGAGAGGGAACGAGCGGTGGGGGTCGGGGGACGAGTGGCGGATTCAAAATATGCCCGATTCCCGCCCGATGTTGCCGTGAACCCAGGGACCTGTCATGAACAGCAGAACTGCGCTGAAACCGAGATCCTCTCCAAGGAGCTCAACTGAAAATGGATCGTCTGGTTGGCGAGGGGTGCCGTCCCATTTCATCCTAGGGCGTCTCCCGAGCGCTAATCCTCTGAAGCCGTGGGCCAACGCGGCCCATACTGGGTGGGGGGTGCACCATCCTCTACAGCCGCAGCGGCACATACGATTAACTCTAATAGAGCATAATAAATGCCGTTTCTGTGACTTCAGCGTGCGAATCCACATGCCAAGTATCGAGTCAGCTCTCCCAGCAAGAGTAGCAGTATATCTGACACCGTCTGCAAAAAGAGCAATCGGGACAGGCGGGGGTTCCCCGCGGTTCAATTTTGCCTGGACGATCGGGTTGGTGTGATAGCATGGGGGCATGGATGCAAGGTCCACGTCAAGGATGCTAGGGTCCACGTTTCTCTTTGCCGAAATAGCCTCTAGCGGAGGACGGACGAGAATATTGCCCTCCTCGTTCAGCGCTGTTTTGTTGTCCACCTGCATCGCTTTGATAATGTCAAGCGTGGGTCCTGCTGGTAATACGCGGTCCAATACTTTCTGGGAGATACGGTTTATAAAATATCCTCGCCCTCGAATCCTGCCCCGAGAAACACATTGAAAACCGACCGCCCCTGGAATGAACATGCAGCAATTAAACGCTAGGCGGACCCTGGGCCAAGATAAATAGGTAGACAAACAACTGAGGCTCCTGATATGCTCCTGAGTCCAAGCCAGGTGCTTCCGCATAGAGAGTAAAGTCAGCGCCCTTCACCCCCGCGTTGTTAGCGTGGAATGCGAGAGTACAAAGGTCCCTTGCGTTCAGCTTCTGCGTGGCATATAGTGACAACATACACATCAGCAGGTCGTTGCCCGCGGCGCGCTGCCGCTGCTCATTATCGGGCTCTGTGTCTAGGAAACCTGGTTGAAATTTCCTGCGCTTGTATGTTGTCATCCTACAGATGCGGGGCTCTCCCCATACCCCTGAGAACAAAATGCTGCGCTCGCGCGCTCGCAGGGCCAGGGCCCGCCGCGTGCCTGGAGATCGAGATGGGAAGGATTGAGAACGAGATGGGGTAAGTGGAAAGATAGGGTTTCGTGTAAGAGCGGGGTGAGTCCTGGATGGGTGCAGGGATGGGATGGGTGCAGCAATGGAATGGAGTGGGCGCAGAGGGAGCGAGAAGGGAAAGGAGCGAGGATGACATGAGACAGGAACGAGTGATCGCCACGCGAATGCACCTGCAAGACTGCTGATGCTAATCCCGCCGGCCCACAACACGTTGCCCTGGCGCTAGCTGGCCTCGGACAGTACCGGGGCCGGCACTGAGGGGCCCCAGGCGGGTTCGCCCTGCAGATTCCAAACTCATACGAACTCATGCGAACTCATACGCGAACTCATACGGTACCCTGTGTCCCGAACTCATACGGTTCGGACCCGGTTTTTTCACACGGTTCGTACCAAACTCATACGGTAACTCATACGGTAACTCATACGCGAACTCATACGCAAACTCATACGGCCACTGGGGGCCTCTCCCCTGGATAAAATTGCCGCGCAGGCCGGATGCGGGCGCTTGAGGCCCGCTGGGGCCGCGAAAGATCAGTTGGAGCACGATTTGATTGAGTCGGAGGCCCGCGGAAGTGGGCGCAGAGAGGCTCATGGCCAGGGTGCCCCTTGACGGGGCGGCGGAGCGTCTGTCCCGTTGCCAAGCGCGCATTCTCCCGTGTTCTCTCCCTCACGTTCCGCGCCAGACTTTTCATCCGCTGTCCTACCACCGCAAGTTCCCCCCTGCAGCTGAACGGCGGCGCATCGAAAGTGCGACTGAAACTCTGCGTGCGCACGCGCACTTCAAATAACACTAGCATTGGGCGGCTCTTGCACGATCCCCTCGAGCGTGCCTCTGGAAGCTGACGGCGGCCCTCAATCCCAAGCGTGACGTCCCTTACTACTCTCCCCCTCCACGCTCAGACAGACCTGAGCGCTCTCGCAGTGTGCTTGCTGCAAGGTGCACGTGCGCCTTGCTCAAAAGAAATCGGCCGCGCTGGGATCTGAAGGGACGAGGTGGATGACCAGGTGTGAGACGAGGGGAGGAGGAGAAGGATGGGGCGTGGGGGAGACCAGGGGCGGGCTCAAAGGAGGGGGAGGAGGAGACTAGGAGCGGGCTTACAGGAAGAGTCGGAGGTCAGGAGTAGGAGCACTACGATGGTGGGAGGAGTTTGCATTAAGCAAAGATGAACCATAGCCAAGAGACAGGACAAGAGTGGAGAAGATGAGGCGAGCTCGACGTGCATGGCGCTGCTAGCCGTACCCCGCCAGCGCACAAGCTGGCCCCCTAATCAGCGGTGGCCTGCGCGTGCATGTCGTTGAGCTTCTTGCACAATCCAGACACCTTCTTGATCAGCGGGGCCATCGTGGCGGCGAACTTCTCCGCGTCCCTGGCGAACTCTTTCTCGTCCATCTCCTTCTTCACCTTCTGGACGGAGCCCGCGGCGAAGAAGATCGCCGCGAAGCCAGTGCCCGACACATTGTCAAGCTCCTGCGTCGCCTCCTCCAGCTCAGGCAAGAAGTTGACGAACTTCTTCCAGTCCGCATCGTTGCCCCTCAGGTTCGCGGTCACCGACCTCGCCGCGGAGACGGCTGCGTCGTGGGAGATCTTCGTCTTGTTGCACGCGTTCGTGACCTCTGAGAGCTTCTTCCGCCAGCGCTTCTCTGACTCTGACAGCGCCTTCTTCTGCTTCGTGCCCTTCCGCTCAGCACCAGGCTCGCCGTCGCCGCCAAGGCTGACCTGCGGCTGACCCCCGCCACCAGGCTGGCCGCCACCGGGCACGCCGCCAGTCTGCTCGCCCTGTCCTGGGAGTGCGCTACATCAATACTTGGCCGCGTGCCCCGCCCTGAACCCCAAGGCGGTTGCGCCCATGGAAAACAAGCACGCGTCTAGAACTCTAGTTTCACACCGCGAGTTGGAGTAAACAGCCCCGAAACTAGAATGGGACAAAAGTTGAAAGTTTAGCATCAGGTAGTTCCAGGGTCCTCGAAAGGCACGTTCACTCAGGGACCGTTTGGAGTATTTAGGGCCCGCCGTCCTGGGCCAGAAGACGCCGTGTCCCTCAGCATCCTCTTGCTGCGCCACGTCTGGTGCATCGACCACGCCCTCGTGAAGTTCTCGCTCAGGCCCCTGACGAAGTAGAGAAACTTGATGCGGCGCGTCCACTCGTCGTACCAGACCCACTTGTCGCACATCTGGAGGCAGCGCAGGCAATGATTCACTGCCGCCCTCAGTCCTTCACGACCGCCCCCCTCCTTGTGCGCGATGCGCTGCAATGGGAGGTATTCCCCCTTGTTGGTGTCAATCGTCTCCAGCTTCTCCGTGTACCTCCTCTCCTCGATGTGCTCGTCGTACTCCTTCTTCGCGAACTTGGCCCTGAAGGCCGCCTTGACAGAGCGACGCGCGGTCTTGAGGGCGTCGTAATCCTTCCTCAACTGCTCATCAGCCTCTTTGGCGCGACGCCACCTCCCAGCCATGATGCTGCCGCCCTCCAGGGTGAAGTGGAAGTTGTTCTGCTTCAAGGCATCCATGTACTCGTCCAGGTTATCGTCGGCCTGCTGCTGCTCCGAGCGTTGATCTTCTGGCTCCCCCTCTCCTGCCTCCTTCTTCGCCTTATCGCGGGCAACCTTCTGCTCGTGCATGATCTTGACCAGCTCATCGCAGTTGTCGGGCTTCTGGTCGCTCAGCTTCATAAACATGGTCTCAGTGTTGTGCAGGCAGTGCTGCGCGCGCTCGAACATCTGGTTGCCCTCGCAGAGGAACGACTCCTCCATCTTGTCCAAGTGGGTTTTCACAGCGTTGATGGTCTGCTCCCCCACCCTGGCGACCTGGAAGCGATCCTCGTCTGCATCATCAAGGAAGCATCTTGAGTCCTGGCGATCGGGCGGCGGCGAGAAAGCACGATCGGCGGCGCCACCCGCACGCTGCGGGCTGCGCTCTGCGCGCCTCATGGGCTGAGCCCGCTACACCGGGCTGCGCTGCGCGGGTGGCGGCGACTCGCTGCTGGCGATCCGAGCCCTCTTGCCCTGTCGGCGCGGCGGCGAAGGGGCCGACTCCTCGACCTCGATGGCGCCCAGCGGCTGCGAGGCGGCCTCGGCGACGCCCTCCGCGTCGGCAAGCTGCGCGGCTGCGGCGGGCGGCGCCGCGGCCGCGGCGGGCGGCGCCCCCCTCTCACCGGGCACCCCGCGGGCACGCCCGAACACCGCGTCGAGCTCGGCCGCGCGACGCAGCTCTTCATCGTTTCTCGCCTTCGTCACCGCTGCCACCAGCGAGAAAGCCGCCTGCACCTCCTCGGGGGAGGCCCCGAGCGTCTGGCCCGACGCCTGCGAGCCGCTGTCGCCAGTACGGGCGGGCGCCCTGCCGCTGCGGCTCCACGCAGCCCCCAACTTGGGGATGTCCTGCGAGGGGTCCGCAAACATACGGAGGGGAAGGCGGGGGCTCGGAGGATAGTGGGGGGTGTCGTCAGAGGGGGCCGAGGAGGAGGAGGAGCCAGGAGGAGGTGGAGGAGGGCGAGGAGGATAAGGAGAAAGAGGGGGAGGGCAAGGAGGAGGAGGAGGAGAAGGAGGAGGTTGAGAACGACGACAACGTCTACCCTCGTCGCCCCCCATCGCTCTATTGGATGCCCCGTCTCCTGGCCAGTACTGAGCACCTCGACGTCGGACAAGTCCTCTTGGTTGCCTGCGGGGCGCAACTCCTGGGGCGGAACGCGGGGAACATTCGGGGCGGGGTCCAGGGGGGAAGTGGAACATGCGGGGGGTCGAAAAATTACACATTCGCGCCCGCATAAATGTGACCCACAGCGGTGCGCACCGCTTGAGGTTACATTTACACGGTCGCGAATGTATAGTTGTTCGTTCCGACGACGACGACGACGACGACGACGACGACCACGACCACGACGACGACGACGACGACGACGACGACCACGACGACCACGACGACCACGACGACCGACGACGACCGACGACCGACGACGACCAACGACGACAGCGGTGGTATCGGTTTCCCGAATCGCTCCTTCTCCGCCGACGCCGATCCAGCGCGGCCTCCGTGGTCGTGAGCAGGAGTGTGGACCGACTGCGCGGACGCCGCCTCTGGCAGGGAGGCGCGTTCCCCCCTCCTCGTCGTCGCCGTCGTCGTCGTCGTCGTCGTCATCGTCGCCCTCCTCCTTCCTCGTCCTCCATCCTCCTCCTCCTCCTCCTCCTCCTCCTCCTCCTCCTCCTCCTCCTCCCTGTCACCGTCCTCCTCGTCCTCCGCCTTCCTCGTCCCCTTCCTCCTCCTAATCCTCCTCATCCTCCGTCCTCCTCATCCTCCTCATCCTCGTCCTCATCCTCGTCCTCGTCCTCATCCTTCCTTCCTCCTCGTGCAAGCTGCGCTAGGGAGCTAGCAGCTTGCCCATAGAAACGATGCGCGAGGTGCCCTGCGCGGAAAAGGAAAAAGTCCCTGCGCCGTTTAGAGGGGAGAGAGGAATTGAAGTTCCCATTGGCCTCATCCAGCGCCCCCTCGACCAGGGTGTCCGGCGCGCGCTCGGGGGCCGTGTCGACCTGGGTGTCGTGGGTGCCGCTGCCCTTCTTGCGCCTCACGCGGCGCCGCTCCACCCCCTGCTCGATCGCCTGCTGCTCGCCGTCGGCGCTGTTGATCTCCGACGGCGCCGTCCCCACAGCCTGCGAGCGGCGGGGGAGGGGGCACTCCTCTCTCCTCCTCCTCATGCGCCGATCCTCCTCCTCCTCCTCCTCCTCCTCGTCATCCTCTTGCTCTTCCGCTTCGTACTCCCTACCGCGTCAGCCCCCCTGTCCACCTGATCCTCCCTCCCTCGTTCTGCGACCCTCTGCTCCCCTCGCCTCTCATCGTATCCCTCATCCCCCTGCCGTCCGAGGATCGAGGTGGATGATTTGGAGTAGGGGAGGAGGAGGGGGATGAGGGGGACGATGAGGGGAGAGGAGGACGGAGGACAGAGGCGGAGGAGGAGGAGGAAGAGGAGGACATGACGAGGATGACAGTGCGAGGACAGGGCGAGAGGATAACGCAGGAGGAGGAGGGGGGGGGGACCAGGGCTCAGGAGGGCGAGGACGACGGAGGATGAGGTGGAGAAAGTGACGGAGGTCGAGGAGGAGGAAAGGGAAGAGGAGGAACAGCAGCAGCAAGATGAGGAGGAGGAGGAGGAGGATGATTTTCCATTCGCTCGTCGCTCAAGAATGTCATTGGCGGAGCGGGCGCCTCCTCCACGGAGACTGGAGCGGCGGCGGCCACGGCGCCTGGAGCGGCGGCGGCCGCGGCCGCATGGCTCGGCGCGCCCTCGTCCGCGGCGCCCGTCGCCTGCGCGCCCGCCGCCGCGCCCTCGTCCGCGGCGCCCGTCTTCTGCGCGGGCTTCTTGCTCACAGGGGGCGCCGCGGGCCTCTTCATCTTGTTGGCGGGCTCCTCGGCCGCCTCCGCTGCCCCCTCCGTCTCTGGCTCCGACGCCTGAGCGGCCGCTGGCCGCTTGGCGACCTTCTTGCTCGGCGTCAGGCCGAGAAAGGCGTCCTTGTGCGCGATGAGCTTCTCCCTGGCGATCTTGCCAGCAGCGTACCACTTGCCGAGATCGACCATGTACTGCGTGCACTTGTCCTTGTCCTGGCCCGTCAAAATCAACTGGCATCGCTGAAACTTTTTGCTGCCAACCTGCTCCCACAAGATGAGGCATTCCTCGGTCTTCTTGCGGCTCGGCTTCACGTAGTACTCGACGTCGCCTTTGGTGGTGCTCCAGACCTTCTCGAGCGTCTCCTTCTTCTGCGCGGGCTTCTGGGGAGCCTTGTACGCATCCGCCGTCATGCCAGCAATCGTCCACCTGTCGATCTCGATGCCGCTCGAGTCCAACCACACAGCCACGACGCCGCCCTGCTTATCGAAGTCGATGCGGTCCGAGAGCTCCTGGATACCCTTCGCGCAGGATCCGCCTTTCCGCCAGGCCGCCTATCGGTTGCCAGAAGATTTCGCTCCCCCCATCCCTCCATCCTCGTCCTTGTCCTGCTCATCCTCCTCATTCCTCCTCCTCCTCCTCCTCATACTTTTACGTTTCTCCTCATCGATTCTCTCGCCATCCTCATCCTCTCTCCTCTTAAACCTCCTCGTCCTCCTCCTCCTCCTTGGCCTCCACCTCCCTCAGATCTAACCCTCAGCATTGTCTAGATCCTCTCCCATCGTCTTCCCCCTCCTCCTCCTCCTCCTCATCCTTCCCTCCTCACCATTCCCATCATTTCTCGTTGAATTCGCGCGTGACTTCGCGCGAGCTCATACGAACTCACGCGACCTCATACGAACTCATACGCGAACTCATACGGGGGTGGGGGGAGCGAACACGCTTCTAGCACTCCAAGCCTGCTGCTCGTCGTCCCAGCCGTAGATCCACTGCGGCGCCGCCGCGGGCTTCTTGCCCGCGCTCGCGGAGGCCGCCTCGCCCGTGGAGGCCGCCGGCTCGCCGCTGACGGCCGCCGCCGCCGACGGCTTCGCCTCGGAGTCGACGTCCACGCAGAGATCGCGCTCGAAGGTGGGGTCGTCCTCCTCCTCGGCCTCCTCCTCGGCGCCGTCCTGTTCGCCGTCGTCGGCGTCGGGGTACCCGAGGAAAACGTCGAGCCAGCCCCCCGATTTGTTGCCGCCACCCGAGGCCTTGACGCGAGCCTCGTGCTTGAGGATGGCCTGGTCTATGTCGCGCACCATCGCGCGCACCATCTTCGTGTTGTCCTCGATCCACTTCGCCCGCTCGAGGGCCAAGTGCCACTCTTTCTCCTTGGTCTTCGAATGGCGTTCGAGTGCGCGAGAGATGATGCCCTTGTCCGTGGTGTTCACCTCGCGCACCTTCTTGAGATGCGACGCGTGATCGAGCAGCTTGTCCTTCTCCATACGGCCACTGAGGTCCGTCCTGTACTTCAGCGTGTTGGACTGCACGATCCACTCCGCGAAGATCGCCGTCAGGCTATCCTCCTTGGCCGAGCCGACACCGCCTGGCTCGGGCGACGGCGAAGGGCGCGGCGAGGGCGCTGGGGCCGACGCCGCCGACGGCACCGGGGAGGCGGCCGCTGCGGTCTTGCGCTGGCGCCGCCTGGGCGCCATCGCTGCGCCGAGGCGGTGGCCTCGGCGTCTCGGCGCGAGACGCCTGGAGCCTAATAACTGGCTACGGAGGAGGATGAGGGTAGGGAAACGACGACGGCGGGGACAATGACGACGACGATATCATGATACCTGGAGGTCCGACGGGCCCTCCTGGGCCCTCCTCGTCGCGACTGCTGGATCCACCTCGAAATTCGATCGAGTGATGGCCTGGACGAGGGCGGGGAGGGCAAGGAATCGGGGGGGAGAGGAGGAGGAGGACGACGAGGATAAATCAGAGGAAACATAAGAAGACGAGGAGGATGAAGACGAGGAGGAGGAGGAAGCTGAGAGGGAGGGGGAGGAGGAGGAGGAGGAGGAGGAGGAGGAAGCTGAGAGGGGGGAGGAAGAGGAGACTCCTCCCCTGTCGAGACCCCGCCCTCTCCGCCTCCGACTTCCGCCCGCTCTTCGCACTCCCTTATTCGTCTACGCTTGATGCTCCTCTCCTCGAATCTCTCTTATCCGTCGTCTCTCTCCTTCCTCCTCTCCTCCTCCTCCTCCTCCTCCTCTTCCTCCTCTTCCTCATCATCATCATCGTCATCATCATCATCATCATCGTATTCTCTCCTCCTGGTTCCTTCCTCGTCCTGCTTGCCCTGACCTCGGGCGCCCTCTCCCTCCCGTGGCAGCCTCGACGCCCTCTGGCAGCGCTGCCGCCATCCTGTCGAGCTGCGCCTCGGCCGCCAAGTCGAACGACATCGCGGCGCGGCGCGGTGGGCCATCGATCTCGTCGATCCGCGACAGCTCCGTCGTGCGACCGAGCCAGAGCGGGCGGCGCAGCGACGGCGGAGGCGGAGGAGTTGAACGGGGAGGAGGATACATAACACGGAGGACGCGGACGGAAAACCAAGGAAACGAGGACGATGAAGAGGAGAAGGAAGGGAACGAGAAGAGCACCAGAGAGACTAAGGAGGATAATGAGGAGGAGTGAGGTAGAACGAGGAGCAGGAGGAGGCCGTGGTCGAGGGGCGACGGCGAACCAGGGTCCAGGATGCAGTCTTCCAGAATTTCGAAGCGAAGCCAGCCATGGCAACGAGGAGCCCTCCGCACATGTCAAAAAAAACAACGCAACCACGACGAGGAACGAGGAGCAGGAGGATACGGTGCACTTGCCGCTGCTAATTCTTCTGGTCGTTTCCCTTATCATCTGTATTCTCTTGCTCGGTCCCCCTCCTCCTCTTCCTCCTCCTCCCTTCCCCTCTCCCTGTTCCCCGTTCTCCTCCCTCCTCCCCTCGTCTCCCCTCCTCATCCCTGCTGCTCCTCCTCCTCCTCCTCCCCCTCCTCCCTCCGTTGTCCTCCTCCTCCTCCACTTCATCCTCTTCGTCCTCTTCCATCTTCCTCCCTTCCAACCCTTGTGGAGGCCGACGCATTTGGAATATGTGTGTGTGTGTGCGTACATGTGCTATTATATGCAACATTCCTTATGTAGAACTAATACATACATCAGCGCTTGTGAAGTAGAATGGCTGCTCTCGCCTGTGGCGCCTTCCACATTCTCACCCTCATGATTGTTTCCGTATGATGATTCGCATGAAACCATATAAAAACATATCTCCAGCAGAGGGATCAGATCCCCCTGCTAGGGATCAGATCCGGATCGGATCCCGCATGCAAAAACACCGGGATCACCGGGATCAGATCCTGCGACCCTGTGGGTGAGAGCGGTGCGGGGCGCAGGGGCGCGGAGGAGGGGCGAGCTGGCGAAGGGGGCGCGGAGGTGCCGGAGTCGCGCCGGGGGCGCCGGAGACTCGAGCGGAAGACGTCCGCCCAAGAGAGGGCCGAAGCGGGCGGTGCGGTCCGCGGAGCCGTGGATGAGGAGGGCGGTGGTGACGAGGCTTGCGGCGGCATGGCGGGAGTTATCGGCATCGGATTGCGACGACGAGCGTTCTGCGTCAGATCATGAGTGCGCCTCGGAAGAAGACGCGGCACCGCTGCCGCGCGAGGTGCGCAGCGCGCTCGATGCGGAGCTGGTGCGTTTCGCTGGTGCTGGGCCGCCGACGGAGGCAGACTGGGCAGAGGCGCGCGAGCGGCCGAGGAGGGGCGCGGGAGCGCGCCGCGCCGCGCGGGCTTGTCGCGAACCGGAGGTGGGGATGCGCGGGCGTGGGCAGTTGCGTCCGTGCCCCACCTCAAGGACAAGCGCATGGTGGCATTGGTCGGTGCCGTCCGCGAGTACCTGGTGTCGTGTCGTCAGTGCGACTGGGGTAGTTTTCGGATCCAGGGGTCGGACGGCGACAAGTTGCGGGGTGCGCTGATGGAGCCGGGGCGGCCAAGGCGGTTCGGGCGCGTGCTGCTGGAGATGGAGGATCGCGCGCGCGGTCGTGATCCGAGCGCGGAGCGTTCGTCTTGGGAGGCGATAGCCGTGGAGGAGGATTTTCGTCGTCGCTCGAAGTGGCCCCGAGTGCGTTTCGAGTGTAGTATGTTGCAGACGCCGGCCGTGTCCGAGAGCGGCGGGACACAGTGGCGGGCGGTGCGGTGCTGCGATGACCCGGACGGGGGCGACGCGGGCGATTTCCAGGCTCTGTGGCAGCGCGAGTCGCGGGTCGCGGCCGGGTTCGCAGCGAACGTGGTTCGGGATGACGACGTGGTCGTGTTGCCTGTGGAGCGGCCTGCCGGGTGGACAGAGCCCGCGCACGTGGCGGGGGCGTGGTGGCGGGGCCGGGGCCCGCGGGAGCGCAGAGCGGAGGAGGGGGAGAACCCTGGGCGCGTCTGGGTGGGCCAGCTGCAGGAGGACGCCGGCGTGGCGGGGCTGCTGCCTGAGGGCGGCGCGGGCGAGCGCACTGCGAAAGAGCGGCTCGACGCGCTGCAGCAGGCTGGTCAGGAGGCGCGGGGGGCGGGTCGCGCGGGGCGTGGTCGAGGGCGCCGGGCGAAGAAGCGCGGTCGGCACGGGAATGATTTGCGGGCCGTAATTCGGACCAGATGGGCGCCTGGGAGGTCGTCGGAAGGTGCCGGCCCGGGCGTCGCGGAGTCGTTTGTGTTTGGGTCAGCGCCAGAATCGGAGCATTTGGAGATTCGTCCGAACGCGCGTTTGCGCGAGCGCTGCGGAGGGCATGTAGACCAACGAGCGCGTGTTGCTGCAGGGGGCGTTCACCAGAAGTGCATGCTGCTGGCGCTGAAGATGGTGCCGCTGCGCGTGGCGAAGTATGACGTGCAGCTGCGTGATGCGTCCGTGCGGGCCGTGCAGGCGGCGCAGGCGATCCTGGCGCGCACGGTGAAGTGCACGCGCCACGAGTGCCAGGAGCGGTTCCCGGCGTTCCACCCTGCCTTCGAGCCGCCGGACCAGCTCGCGGATGAGATCCTGCTGCTGCGTCGCGGCGGGGACGGGCTGGCTGCGTGCAGCACGGAGGTGGCCGAGTGGGACGAGGTGCCGCCGAGCGACCCGCCGGATGGCTTCGCCCTGGAGTGCGCGGGCGTGTGCATGCGGTGCAGGCGGGATCTGGACAAGCAGGCGGCGGCCGCGCCCACGGAAGACGACCTGTATCAGGTGGTGGGTCTCCGCGCCGCGCAGAATCACATGGACCCGTGCTTCCGGTTCCCCTCCGATGACCTGCGCGACCTGTTCGATCAGGCCACGCTCACGGAGAGCCTGCTCATTGCTCTGGACCACATGCAGGTGCATTTGGCCACCGTGTCTCGGACAGGGCTGCGCAAGTTCCGCAAGAACATCATCTCGTTCCCGCAGGATGTGGCCGGGTTCGCGCGGCGTCACGAGCTGATGAAGGGGTACCGCGTCGGGGATCGCGTGAACTCGGTGCGCGGACCTGGCGAGCGCCCCGACGACCCGCACCGCCCGGAGCGCATGGCCGCGGGGAGCACGGACGAGGAGCGGCAGCGCTTCGGCGTGGACGTGTACGGGCGCCTGGTGTTTCCCGGTCGGGTTGCGGAGGTGCTGCTCAGTGGGGAAGTGATCATCGACTACGACCATGGCGGCAGGGGGAGGGAGCTTCAGGAGAGCGTGGAGCCGCGGGTGATGCTGCCCTGGCAACCGAGGAAGGTGCCCTTCAGTCTGATGCTGCGGCGGAACGTTGGTTTCGGGAAGGAGGTGGTCGAGGGCCTGCACGTGCGCTGGCGCTACTGTGGGCACGTGCTGCGGGCGCTGTGCGCGTTCGCCGGCACGTGCGGGCCCTGGCGCCTGGGCGGCACTGCGAATGATCCCATGCACAAGTACTACGACCCGCGCCTGTTTGATGTGCTGCCGGACGACGACATCATCCGGTGCTATGCGCCGAAAGAGAGCGACGACGGCGTCGTGCTGTCGGGGGACGAGGCGGGGGAAGCCGAAGGGCCGGGGCCGGTGACTCGGGCGGAGGCCATTGCCAGGGATGCTGTTCCGTGTGGCGTCGACGTCGTCACGCCGCGGCAGTTCATTGCCGCGGGCTTCGACGTGCACTTCGTGGGGCCGCGTGACGAGGTTCAGCGCGGGGCGAGAGTCCGCGACGGCGACGGCGCACAGCGTGGCGACGAGGGCGGCCAGGACGCCGCGGGCGACGGTGGTGCCGAGGAGGCAGATGAGGACCAGTTCGATGTCTGGGACGGAGACGAGGCCATGGCCGTCGATCACGATGTGTTCAGTGCTTGGCTCGAGAAGGCGCAGTTCAGGTACGGCGGGGCTGTGCAGCGATGGTGGGCGGGGCTGCAGCCGGAGGCGGAGGGCCAGTTGGAGGGGCTGAAGTTTGGTGATGACGAGACGACGGAGGACTTGTTTGGGCGCTTGCTGGACGCGGCGCGGGGGGAGAGCAAAGTGGTGGCCGTGCAGAGGGATCGGGTGCCCGTGGAGTGCGTGCGCGTTGATTTCCTCGTGCGCTGGATGGGGCCGCGGGTCGGGGGGCCGTTCTCTGACCCAGACGGGGGCGCGACCCTGGAGGCGGTCCTGGACGATGTGATGCTGGACGATGTGATGCTGGAGTTGGCCATGGCTGGCAGGTTTGTGGGAGCTGCTCAGGACAAGGATACGGGGTGCGTGGAGGAGAATTTGCCGGAGTTTGACGAGGACGAGGCGGTCGCGCGAACGGGGGAGCGGATGATTTACGGGTGGCCTGGCCAGAGTGACGACCCGATCCCGGCGCGCTCCGTCGGTCGCTTCGCAGGGGCGTTCCCGTTGGAGTTCCCGATGGGCATCGGCGACCTCTTCGAGGACCGCCCTCGCCGGGTCTCCGTGCAGGAGTGGGTGCAGCACCTGCAGCGCTACCGCGCCGGGCAGTTCGTTGGTGGTCCGCGTGGGCAGCGCGTGATGTGGGCCATGGTGAACGTGCTGCTCCTGAACGAGGCCCGGGCGAAGGGCTTCGGCGTGTGTCGGACCATGTGCAGGCGGGCGGGGCTCGCGGTGCAGGGCCCGAGTGTGATGGCCAAGGGTGGGCTCAGGCAGATCTTGGAGAGCGAGGACAGGGTGCGGATCCTGGTGGGTCAGCTGGCGAACATTGGGCGCGACGTGCCCTCGACCACGATGCATTGGTCCTATGAGTCGAAGAAATTGCAGGGTACCGTGAAGCACCTGTCCTGGCACCCGCCCTGGGTCGAGGGCCCTCTGGCGGACGGCGCGGGGCCTGTCGGCAGGCGGTTCCTGCGCGAGATGGACCTGCCGGCGGGGAACGGGCGGACTCAGCGCAGGCGGCCTCTCGTGCCGGATGTTGTCGGGCTCGGCCGGCACCCGTCCATCTGGTGGACGCAGAATCCGTTCTACAATGCCGCGTTTGACATTCAGCGCATGGGAGGAGGCCGGGGGGCGCGGGCGGCAGGGGAGCGCGCCCTCGGGGATTGGGTGGGTGACGGGCGAGAGGAGCGCTTTCGGTTCGCTAGGGACAACCCGGACCTGGTGGCGTACATGATGGCCCTGCGGGTGGAGCTGAACATGCGGATGGTGATGCCCGCAGTGCTGTCGCACTCTGAGCAGTTCAAGTACATGGCCATGGCCAGGGCCGAGTGTGGCGCGGGAGGGGATCTGCACTACCACGGGTTCAGCGTAGGGTTGCCCGGGCCCGAGGTTGCGCGGGCGCGTGCGGACGTGGACGGGGAGGGCGACATGCTCCCGCCGAGCGTGACCAGCGACTTGGCGGCGTGTTTGCCATCGCTGGAGGCGGGGCCGATGGCTTGGCCCCCGCAGGGGCAGAAGCGCCGCGCCGCTGCTCTCGCGGTCTTGGAGCAGGTGCTGCGCGCCGCTGCCGGCCGGCCAGGCGCGCGTGCATCCAGGGGTCATGGGGGTGAGGGTACGGCGGCTTCAGGGTCTGGGAGTGAGGATGGCGCGGACGACGACGATGAGGATGAGTTCGTGGGCAGGGCTGATGCGCTGCTTGACGCGCTGGTGGATCGCGGGTGGTTGGTGATCGTGGATGTTGATGAGGGTGCGCGCGGTCGGGGAGGCGAACGAGATGTCGCGTTCGAGCGTGTCGGCCGAGAGATTTCCGCGCCTGTGGACGCGCCGGGAGAGAGTCCTGTGGAGGACGGTGAGGGCGGTGACGGCGCAGAGGACGCCGGTGCGGGTCGGCCTGCTGGAGTTCCTGATGGGGCCCGCTTGCAGCGCTTGACGGGTGCTGGCGCTGATTTCGGCGTGCTGAAGCCAGAACACGAGAGTGTTTCGCTGCAGAGCGTTCTGGAGAAGCGGTTCTATGAGTTCTTCGGGCACGTGGTCTCGGAGTGGAACCCCTGCTACGATGACGCGGGCGCGTGCAGATACACGTGGGACGACGAGGTTGGGGCCTTCGATGTTGACGTGGAGATGGAAGACGAGGCTGCTGCTGAGACGTCGGAGGCCCGGGCGGTCCGGAGCGTGCCTGCGTCTGCGCCGGAGTGCTTGAACTTGCGGAAGGTTCTGGACGAGGCCTTTCAGTCCGAGGCAGCAGGGACGTTGGACGTGCAGCCGGTTCGGAGAATGGTGTCCGCGCTGGTGAACAGGGTTGCGCGCCACACGAAGCATGGCATGGGCCCGCCGAAGCTCGGGGTACATGCGTGTGCGCGCGGCAAGGAGGGGTGCGTGTTCTGCCGGTATGATTTTCCGCGAGAGAGGTGGGGCCGCGTCGGGCCGAGACCGTTCCGGATGGAGAAGGGGCGCAGGGAGGGCCACTGGCAGGCGGTGTTCCCGAGGAACGACCGGCTCTGCAACAGCTACGAGGAGCACGTGCTCCTGGCCAATATGGGGAACATCGATTGGCGCCCCGTCCTGAACCTGTGGGCCGTTGTGGAGTACGTCACGAAATATGCGACGAAAGCGCCCAAGGGCTCGCGGAAGATCAAGGAGGTGCTGGACGACGCCGTCAACGAGGTCTGCGCGTACGTTCCCGACGGCGAGGGCACCGACTTCCTCCGACGCTCGATCCAGAAGTTCTTCGCTCGGATGCTCGGGGAGAGGGATTACCATTGTTACGAAGTGGCGCTGCTGGGGTTGCGCTTGCCAATGGTCTTGTCCATGATGCCCGTCGTGACTCTGAACACGACGGGCGCGCGTGCCCTGAAGCCTGCGTCCGCACTGCGGGACAAGTCGGAGGATGAGCCGGTTCACTGGGATAGCAAAGTGGACAAGTTCGACAAGCGCCTGGAGTTCGTGCGGCGCCAGCGGGCCCGGGGCGACGGGTCCATCGCGGAGGAGGAGGTGCGCGATGTGTCACTCTTCGAGTTTTATTGGAAATACGCAGTGTATGGAGGGAAGCTGAGGCGCGGGAACCCTGCGGGGTGCCTGCAGGCGACGCCCGGCTATAGCGCGGAGTGTGCGAAAGTGGAGCACGCCTGCCACGAGGCGTACGGGCGGGCGAACGTCATCGCGCACTGGCGGCACATGGCGACGGCGGACCGCAGAGCCATGATCGGTGCAGAGATGCGGCGCGACGTCTGCCCTGTGCCGGAAGTCTACATTGGGGCCGCGGATTTCGTGCCCCATGCTGGGGGCGATCGGTTCCTGGGAGTGCAGGATCTGTGGTTCAAGTCGGGGGGGGCGGCTTGGAGGGGCAGGGAGGATCGGTTCTGGGAAGATATGTTGATGG
Source organism: Prorocentrum cordatum (assembly GCA_963575745.1). NCBI lineage: Eukaryota > Dinophyceae > Prorocentrales > Prorocentraceae > Prorocentrum > Prorocentrum cordatum. Next base: position 158,053 of record CAUYUJ010019404.1, on the reverse strand, counting down.
AGATGCTCACGGACCCGATGCTCCGACAGTGGGTGCCGGCGTGGGTCGTGGAGCAGTACGAACGCGCGAATCCGTTCTACAAGGAGGTGCTGGGCGCAATCTTGGAGGCTGGTGGGGTGCGGACCAACCGCGAGCTGCTGAGGCGGACGCGCCGCGAGATGGTGCGTCGGCACCGGGCGCGGCAGCAGGGGCGTGACGCTGGGGCGGGCGACGCCGCGGGCGACGTGGGGGGCCAGGAATCCGACGGTGGCTCGAGGGAGGGTGACGCTGGCAGAGAGAGCGATGCGGCGGAGTCGGGGGAGGACGTGGAGGAGCTGGTGGACAGACTCGCGCAGAACGCCGAGGACGATCCCAACGAGGAGCCTCGGGATATCGTGTTGCGCGACCCGCGACCAGGGGAGGGTGTGGAGGGTGCCGCAGGTGCGGGGGAGGTGTCCGAGTGGGATCGCCGCCCAGCGGATGAGCGTGTTAGCGCGGCGGGCCCCGCGGTGCAGGCGGCAGACGTGCGCGTCGGGGATGTGGCGCGGGAGGACGTTCGCGGGAGGGTGCGTGTGAACCCGAAGGATTTCAATTGGCTGGATGAACCGTGCAATGTGTCGACAGGGGAGAAGCGGCGCCTCGAGGAGCTGCGCGATGTCTGGTACGGCAAGGCCAACGTGGGTGACGGGGCCGAGGTCGTCTTGCGCGAAGACCTGGACCCCTGGCAGAAGTTTGCCCACGACATCGTTATGGATGGACGCCACTCCGAGAAGGACCCGCTCCGCCTGATGGTCACGGGCGTGGCAGGCACGGGGAAGTCGCGCACGGTGCGTAGTTTTGTGGCGGCGAGGCGACAGAGGGCGCGTCAGACGGCTCCGCGGACCAGAATGGATCGGGTGCCGGGCCTCCGGGGTGGGATGCGCGAGGGGAGGCGCTCTCAGTCGGAGATTGATGAGGAGGTGCGGAATTGCTGTTTGCTGGCTGCTCCGACAGGGTGCGCCTCGTTCCAGTTGAAGTATGGGGCGACTACTCTGCACAGGGCTTTCGGCGTTCCGGTGGGGTACTCCGGGCCTTGGAAGCAAAAGGGCGGTGAACGCTTCTTGCGGGCGCGGGATTGGTTGCGGCAGGCGAAGCTGTTTGTATTGGATGAGATGAGTATGATCGGGCGGCAGATGTTGGGGAAGATCGAGTACAAGGTGCAGGACACTCTGGGCACGGATGCGAAGTTTGCGGCACGCGGAGGAGGCGGAAAAGGAGGAAAGGGGAGGAAGATGGAGGAGGACGAGCCAGTGTATCTCGGCGGGAAGGATGTCGTGCTGGCAGGAGATCCGCAGCAGGCGCCGCCCATCGGCGACGATCCGTTGTATCGAATGGGCAAGTATGAGGGGCATGGGAAAAATAAGCCGAGGGGGGCGGAGCGCACTCCAGACGATGCGTGGAGCACGGAGAAGTTGGTGGCCACGGGCCAGTTTGTGCGCAATACGTTCCAGGACGTCGCCGTGCTACGGCGTGTGCACAGATGGAGTGGGAAGAAGGAGGGTCTGTCCGCCGAGCGGCAGGCGGAGTACCGGCGGGACGCCGATCGTTTTCTGGAGGTGACCAAAGGAATGGCGCAGTGCACGTGGGACCAGTCGGATCATGCGTGGTTGAGGCGCCGGAACAGGTCGGTGCTGCAGATGACGAAGGAGGGCAGGGAGGAGCTCGCAGCGTTCGAGACGGCGCCGCTGCTGATGGATGGCAGGAAGGATCGGGCGTCGGGTGCCTGCGGCGCGGATAGGGTGAACCTGGAGAGGCTGTACCAGGTGGCGGCTGCCAGTGGCAAGCCCATTGCGTCTCTGCGCGCCTATCACAATTGGAAGGATAAAAGTAAATCTCGGCCGGAAGAGATGGCGGCCGACGATTTCCGAGGGATCGAGAACGAGCTTCACATGTGTGAAGGGGCGCGCGTGCTGCTGACGCAGAACTTGTGGGTCGAGGCGGGGTTGATGAACGGGGCGATGGGCACGCTGTGCGGGTACATGTGGCCAGACGGGGCGGGCCCGCACAACAGTGCGCGCCCGGATTTGCAGGCGCCCATTTGTGTTTTCGTCGTGTTCGACGACGTCGATCTGGGAAAAGACGAGAATGGTGAGCCGCGGTCTTTCTTCAAGAGCGATCCTGTGCGCAAGAACTGGGTCCCCATCTGGAGGCAGACTGTATCGTCCACGACGGAGGACGGCCTCGCGCGCGAGAACTACCCGCTGCAGCTGGCGTGGGCTTTGACGAACTGGAAGGCGCAGGGGATGACGTTGGCGAAAGTCCGCGTGCACATGTCGGCGAAGACCGCGGCCGTCGCTGGGATCGGGTTCGTCGCAACGACGCGCGTCAGGCATCCGTGGGACTTGGTGTTCGAGGAAGACTTGCCGGAGTACGCGGACTTCATGCGGGCCAGGCACGCGACGGCGTTCCGGGAGCGCCGTCGGTTCGAGCTGCGGTTGGAGGCGCGCGCTTCGTCAACGTTGCGGAAGTATGGGTACTGCGAGGCGGATTTGTGGACCGCAGAGGAGAGGTGTGCGGCGGGGAGATTGTTGGGCCGTCTCGAGACCGTCCGTGCGGCGCAGGCGGAGAGGCTCAGAGGTCTGAACAGAGTGGTGGATGATGACACTTGGCTCTGGGGTGAGGACGGCGCGCCGTGCGTGTCCGCGCTGGCTGAGGCTGTCGATGCCGAGGCGGGGGGTGATGACGTCGCGCGGCGGCGTCTGACCGCCGTGGCTGACCGGCTTCTGGACCGGAAGTGGGTGCGCGGTGTGACGTTGGAGGAACGTGAGGCCGCGCGGGAGCTGGCGCGTGGGGATGCAGAGGACTTCTCTGGTGTTGACACGGTGGAAGAGTTGCGGGAGCGTTTGAGGGCTGCCGCTGCGCGGCTGTCGCGGGAGCGCCCGGACGACGACGGAGTGGAGTTCTTGGGCCGTGTCGCTGACATGATGGTGGATCGGTGGGTGGCGCGTGGGCGGTGGGATGGTCGCGTGTTCGATGTCGTGGGACCGAGTCTGGGCCCGCTGCACATGAGCGCTGTGAAGGAGGCCGTTGGTGCGCTGGTGCCGCCGAGACTGCACGGGAGCTTGGATAAGGCGGCCAGGAAGATGAAGGATGCGTTCGGGGACGTTCGAGGTGGCTGCGCGCTGCGGATGGACAAGTGGGTCGTGAACGTGCGGTCGGAGAGCGCTCTGGCGGAGGGCAGACTGGAGCGTCAGGCGTAGGAGTTCTTCCTTAAGGTGGCGCGACAGCTGTGCTCAGGGTTAGACCTGCCGATGATTGTGGCATCGGCAAAGGTGGGCGAGCACGTCGGCGCGGAGGAGAACCCAGAGCATTTTGCTCGGGTGGCGCACAACTGGGCGAGCGTTTGGGACGCGAGCAGCGTTAGCGATAAGCAGGAGTTGCCGATGGTTGCTGCCGTGGACGCTCTGAGCGTGTCTGGCGTTCCCCAGGATTGGATCTTTATGCGCGTCCAGGCTGGTCGGGCGGGGGAGGCGCTCGGGCGTGCCGAGTCTCTGACCTTGTGCGTGTACGATCGAGGCCGCAGGGAGGCGGTTGCAGGGCGAATCGCTCGGAATATCGACGCGCTGCTGCGGCCGATACAGGCCAGTGATGGGCGGCGCCCGCCACCAGTGGTAGAGTTTGGGGAGGCGCCGCACGTTCGGGTGCCTTCGCAGAGGATCGCCGGCGCACTCGGGCTCCTGCTGGGCCACGTTGGTCGCGGGGCCGGTGCCAGGGTGCTGGATGCGTCGGCGGAGTCGTTCGTGCCAGACGTGTGTCGTGCGTTGCGGGGCGCGTTCGCGTCTTTCCGCGCGGGTGTCGGCGCGCGGGGTGCGCGGGATGTCATGGAGTTGTTGCTCTCGGACCAGGAGTGCCGTGACGCTCTGGACCTCTTCGGCGTCGTCCCGCGCGCGGATGTGTCTGGGCCCAGTGCGGCGGGCGCGGGCCGGGCGATGGCGGGTGTGGTGGGGAGGGCCGCGGACGAGGCAGGCGAGGGAGAGGGCCTTGAGGGCGCGTCGACGTTGTCGTTTGCGACGTGGAACATTGCTGGTGGGCATCGCGCTGCCGTGGCGCCGCATTCCTGGACCGCGCGGGATCAGCGCGCCGCGGTCCTTGGCGAGGTGCTCCGTTGGAGGCAGGCGCGCGGGTGTGACGTCGTTGCTTTGCAGGAGTGCGAGGGCGGGGGCGCGTACGAGGAGCTGTCAGGGGAGTTTCAATTGGCGGGCGTTGCGCAGGCGCAGGAGTCCAGGGGGTATGTGCATCTGTACGTCAGGCATGGTCTGCGGGCGGAATTTGTGGCTGTGCCAGGGCAGGATCCGGTCGTGATGTGCCGTGTCCAGGTGCCCGGAGACGGCGGCGCCGGCGGCGATGGGCATGTGCACGTGGCGGCGGTGCACCTGCCCACGGACGCGTCATGGGAACGGCGGCGTGCGATACTTGGGAAGATTGTGGCGAAGTGCGGGGACGAATGCCATCGGCTGCTCATCGTGGGCGACATGAACAGCACGGATGCGCAGGTGCAGGCAGCCGTGGAGCAGTTGCGTCTGAGGGATGCACTATGCATGGTATGAGGGCCGATCCTGGGGTTGCCCCGGCAATAAGTTCTATTCGGGTCTCGGCGAGAGGGGGGCTGTTGGCCAGAGACGTGACCGGGTGCTCTTTGGAGCGGATCTCTGGTCCGAGGTGCACTTGGTAGGGAAAGGGAAGGTGTTCTTCGAGGGTTCCGAGTTCCACATGTCCGACCACTATGGGCTGTTCGGGTATGTGCGTGCCCACGCGTGCTTTGGATCTCGGGAGCAGAAGATGAGGGCCGTGGCGCAGCGCGCGCGAGTCGTGCTGCAGGCGACGCGCGATCAGTCACAGAGACTGGAGGGTGTGGAGGTTCAGAGTCGGTTACAGCGTGGTCGAGAGGCCGCGGCGCTGGCCCGGCAGCAGGCGCAGGAACGAGATCGAGAGGCGTACTTGCGGACGCAGCAGCGGGCTGCCGGCCGCCGACAGCGCCGTCGGGAACAAGCGATATCCGCAGCGTTCGGGCCACAGAGTTTGTTTGCTTTGGGTCGCCCGGTTCCGCCGCCACCGAGCCCCTGCCCGCCTCCGCCGCCACCGTGCCCGGCAGACATGTATGTCCCGAACGTGGCTGGCATTCGCGCGGCTTCGTGGGACAGCGTGCGGTGCGTGCCCGTCCGAGGGATGCCGCGGCCATGGCACACCTGCTACGTGGTCAGTGTGACGCAGCTGATGTTGCGGACGCCTGCCGTCTTGGAGTGGCTTCGATGGCATTCAGAGCAGCAGTGCGAGGACCGGGGCACGGGGCGTTGTTGCGTGTGCGGGATGTGGGAGACGTACAACCAGTTGTGCTCGCGACGCTGGCAGCAGGGACCTGTGAGTGTGCTGCGGCGTACGAGCGTTGACTGCGACGACGATGTGATGGGGCGGCCGAGTGAGTTCAACGACCCGTGGCAGCAGCAGGATGTGTTTGCGTATTGGGGTAAGCTGATGGTGGCTGCGCGTGACGCAGAGATGTTGGCAGGTCGGTTTGCGCAGCGGGAACCCGAGAGTATCCGCGCGGTGAATCTGCGGGTGACGTGCGTTGATCAGATGTTCGGGTTCGTCGTGGAGAAGCGGGAGAAGTGTGACGTGTGCAATTACGAGACTGTCGCGTACGAGGCTGAGGATGTACTGAAGCTGCGTGTTCATGGACGTCCAGGTGGGCCCTTGATGCTGCAGGAGTTGTACTGCGATTTCTGTGCTCCTGAAGAAATCGAGAAGAGCTGCCCGGGGTGTTGCCGCGACGAGCACGACCGGGTTAAGCACGTGAGGCAGACGAGAGCCACTGGTGTGCCACGAGTTCTGGTGGTTCAATTGAGGAGGGGCACCGAGGCGCGGGAGGCAGTGTGGGTGGAAGAGCACCTGAGGCTGCCAGGGCTTCCCCAGATGCAGTTGGTCGGTGTGGTTTACCACAATGGGCGGTCAGTGAATTAGCGGCCATTACACGACTCTGTGCCGCGTTCATGATGGGAGGTACTTCATGTTTGACGACGACCAGCCACCGCGCTTGATCCGAGGCGAGCCGGCGCACATCAAGCAGAAGGAGGCGTACATGGCAGTGTATTGCCGCCTGGGCCGCGGTCAGGGGCAGGGCGCGGGCGCAGGTGCGACAGAGGTGGGCGCAGCGCGTGAGGGGCAGGGCAGTGGCGGGAGTGGGCCGGGGGGCGGTGATGCGAGTGCGTCTGGTGGCGGCGGATGGGGCGGGGGTGGGGCTGTTGGCGGTGGCGCCGACGGAGCGACGGAGCGCGGGGGGGGGTGGGGCGTCGGCGGCCCGAGGGAACGGGCGCGCGCGCGGCGTCGCTGGCGATCGGGCCGGGGCTTCGGCCTCTGTCGGGTCGGGCGGTGAGCCTACGTCCGGCGGTGGAGTTGGTGCAGGGCCAGGCCGTGGAGGACGCAGGGGGGGCGTTGTCTCGGTTGCCGCTGCCAAGCCGCGTTCCGCGAGCAGGCGCCTGCGGAGGAAGTTTGCGGTTTCCGAGTCAGGGGAGGGGCGCGCCGTCGATGGTGATGGCACCGCTGGGCGGCTAGCGGTCACGACGAAGGGCGCGGCTTCGGGCGCAGCCGAGTCAAGGGGCGCGGCAGGCGTCCGCGACTTGACCGCTGGGGTTGGCGGGGGGGCGGTGTCTCCGAGAGAGGGGGGGTCTCAGGCTCGCCGGGTGGCGCCGCTCCGCGTTCTGCCGCGCGGCGCGCACGGGGGAAGACGGCGACGCCTCGCTCGGATGCAGGGGCGGCGGGTGGCGCGGTGACCGCGGTTGGAGTTAGGGGCGTCGGCGGGGAGCGCGACGTCGCTGGGCCAGGCCGCGTCCGAGGTGCTCGAGGGCCCGCGGGGGCGCGCGCGGGCGGCGGGGGTCTAGGTGGCGATGTGGCGTGCGCGAGTGTCGCGGGGGGGGAAGATGTGGCAGCGGAGGAGACGGGGGGCGGCGCTGAGGGGGTGAGACTGGGGGCGGGGAGGGCTCCAGCGTCGGGGCAAGCGAAAGGTGGAGCCTCGGTCAGAGGCGGAGGTCCCTCGGAGGAGGTCGGCGCGTTTGGCGGCGCGACCTGCGCCCGGCCCCGTCGCGGTCGAGGAGGGGGCTGCCGCGGGCGAGGGCGCGTATATACGAGGGGGGGTGTTGGTGCGCCCGAGGCGCGCGGAGCCGCCTGGACCGTCGAGTGGCGGCGGCGCCGCGCGAGTGGTCACAGGTTTCGGCGCGGGAAGGATCGAGAACTTGGCTGCGTTCCAGCGCAGCTGCGATTTGGGGGATGCGACGCGCGCGTCGCAGCGGGTCTCGGAGGGGACCCGAGGGGGGGGCGTGGATATGCAGGGGAATGAGCTGGATCCGTCTGCGGGGTCCGCCTGGCATGCGGGTCGATAGGGCGGGGGGTGCGGTGGGGGCTGGGTTTTGAGGGGGCAAGAGAGGGGAAGCAAGACGGGGGGGGGGCGGAGCGGGCAGACTAGGGCAAGGCTGTGCTGCGAGTGTCTGTGTATCTGGTGCTGTGTGTGTCAGTGTGCTTGAGTGTATGTGCGTGTGTGTCTGTGTGTTTGTGTATTTGTGTGTCTGTATGTCTGTGTGTTTGTTTGTCTGCGTGTTTGTGTGCCTGTGTGTCTGTGTGTCTGTGTGTCTGTGTCTGTGTGTCCCTGTGTGTCTGTGTGTATGTGTGTCTGTGTGTGTGTCTGTGTCTGTGTTCTGTCTCTCTGTCTTTCTGTGTGTCTGTGTGTCTGTGTGTCTGTGTGTCTGTGTGTCTGTGTGTCTGTGTGTCTGTGTGTCTGTGTGTCTGTGTCTGTCGGTCTCTGTGTCTGTGTGTCTGTGTGTCTGTGTGTCTGTGTGTCCCTGTGCCTCTGTGTCTGTCTTTCTGTCATTCTTTGTGTCCGTGTGTCTGTGTGTCTGTGTATCTGTGTGTGTGGTTGCCTGTGTGTCGGTGTGTCCGTGCGTCAGTGTGTTTGTGTGTCTGTGTTTCTGTGTGTCAGTGTGTAGTGTGTGTCCGTGTGTGTGTCTGTGTGTCTGTGTATCTGTGTGTCTGGTTGTCTGTGTGCCTGTGTGTTTGTGTGTCCGTGTGTCTCTGTGTGTGTCCGTGTGTCTGTGTGACTGTGTGTCTGCGTGTCCGTGTGTCCGTGTGTCTGTGTGTCTGTGTGTCTGTCAGTCTGTGTGTGTTGGTGTTGGTGTGCCTGTGTGTCTGTGTGTTGGTGTCAGTGTGTCCGTGTGTCCGTGTGTCTGTGTGTCTGTGTGTCTATGTGTCTGTATGTCTGTGTGTCTGTTTGTCTGTGTGTCCGTGTGTCTGTGTGTCTGTGTGTCTGTGTGTCTGTGTCTGTGTGTCAGTGTGTCAGTGTGTCTGTATGTCCGTGTGTCTTTTGTGTCCGTGTGTCCGTGTGTCTGTGTCTGTGTGTCTGTATGTCTGTGTGTTTGTGTGTCCGTGTGTCTGTGTGTCTGAGTGTCTGCGTGTCTGGGTGTCCGTGTGTCCTTGTGATTGGTTTTCTGTGTGTCTGTGTATCCTTGTGTCTGCGTGTCTTTGTGTCGGTGTGTCTGCAAGTCTGTATGTCAGTATGTCTGTGTGTCTGTCTGTCTGTGGATCTGTCTGTGTGTTTGTCTTTCTGTGCGTCTGTCTGTGTGTGTGCTTGTTTGTCTGTCTGTGCGCGTGTATTTGCGCGTGTGTGTGTGCGCGTGTGTGTGTGTGTGTGTGTGTGTGTGTGTGTGTGTGTGTGTGTGTGTCAGTGTCTGTGTTTGCGCGCGTGGCGCTGGCAGCTCCGTCGGTCTGTCTGTCTGTGTGTTTGTCTGTCTGTCTGTCTGTCTGTCTGTCTGTCTGTGTGTCTGTGCGTCTGTGTGTCTGTGTGTCTGTGTGTCTGTGTGTCTGTGTGCCTGTGTGCCTGTGTGCCTGTGTTTCTGTCTCTCTGTGTGTCTGTGTGGTTGTGTGGCTGTGTGTCTGTGTGTCTGTGTGTCCGTGTGTCTGTGTGTCTGTGTGTCTGCGTGTCTGTGTGTCTGGGTGTCTGGGTGTCCGTGTGGCTGTGTGTCTGTGTGTCTGTGTGTCTGAGTGTCTGTGTGTCAGTGTTTTTTTTGCGTCTGTGTGTCTGTGTGTCAGTGTGTCAGTGTGTCTGTGTATCTGTTTGTCTGTGTGTCTGTGTGTCTGTGTGGCTTTGTGCCTGCGTGTCCGTGTGCCCTTGTGTCTGCGTGTTTCTTGTGTTGGTGTTTCTGCGTGTCTGCGTGTGCCTGTGTGTCTGTGTGTCTGTGTGCCTGTGTGTCTGTGTGTCTGAGTGTCTGTGTGTCTGTGTGTCTGGTGCTGTGTGTGTCAGTGTGCCTGAGTGTCTGTGTGTCTGTGTGTTTGTGTATTTGTGTGTCTGTATGTCTGTGTGTTTGTTTGTCGGCGTGTTTGTGTGTCTATGCGTCTGTGTGTGTGTGTGTGTCTGTGTGTCTGTGTGTTTGTGTGTCTGTGTGTCCGTTTGTCTGTGTGTCTGTGTGTATGTGTGTCTGTGTGTCTGTGAGCTTGGTTTTCTGTCTTTCTGTCTTTCCTTGTGTCTGTGTGTCTGTATGTCTGTGTGTCTGTGTGTCTGAGTGTCCGTGTGTCTGTGTGTGCGTCTGTGTGTCTGTGGGTCTCTGTGTCTGTGTGTCTGCGTGTCTGTGTGTCTGTGTGTCCCTGTGCTTGTGTGTTGTTTTTTTCTGTCTTTCTTTGTGTCCGTGTGTCTGTGTGTCTGTGTATCTGTGTGTCCGGTGTCTGTGTGTCTGTGTGTCCGTGTGTGAGTGTGTCTGTGTGTCTGTGTTTCTGTGTGTCAGCGTGTCAGTGTGTTAGTGTGTCTGTGTGTGTGTATGTGACTGTGTGTCTGTGTGTCTGTGTGTCTGTGTGTCTGTGTTTTTGTGTGTCTGTGTGTCAGTGTGTCTGTGTGTCCCTTTGTGTGTCCGTGTGTCTGTGTGACTGTGTGTCTGCGTGTCCGTGTGTCCGTGTGTCTGTGTGTCTGTGCGTCTGTCAGTCTTTTCTGTGTGTTTGTTTGTCTGCGTGTTTGTGTGCCTGTGTGTCTGTGTGTCTGTGTGTCTGTGTGTCTGTGTGTCTGTGTGTCTGTGTGTCTGTGTGTCTGTGTGTCTGTGTGTCTGTGTGTCTGTGTGTCTGTGTGTCTGTGGGTCTGTGTGTCTGTGTGTCTGTGTGTCTGTGTGTCTGTGTGTCTGTGTGTCTGTGTGTCTGTGTGTCTGTGTGTCTGTGTGTCTGTGTGTCAGTGTGCCTGTGTGTCTGTATGTCCGTGTGTCTTTTGTGTCTTTTGTGTTCGTGTGTCCGTGTGTCCGTGTCTGTGTGTCTGTATGTCTGTGTGTTTGTGTGTCCGTGTGTCTGTGTGTCTGAGTGTCTGTGCCTGTGTGTCTGTGTGTCTGAGTGTCTGTGTGTCCTTGTGTCTGGTGCTGTGTGTGTCAGTGTGCCTGAGTGTCTGTGTGTTTGTGTGTTTGTGTATTTGTGTGTCTGTATGTCTGTGTGTTTGTTTGTCTGCGTGTTTGTATGTCTATGCGTCTCTGTGTGTGTCTGTGTGTTTGTGTGTCTGTGTGTCCGTTTGTCTGTGTGTCTGTGTGTGTATGGGTGTCTGTGTGTCTGTGTGTGTGTGTGAGCCTGGTTTTCTGTATTTCTGTCTTTCCTTGTGTGTGTGTGTGTCTGTATGTCTGTGTGTCTGTGTGTCTGAGTGTCCGTGTGTCTGTGTGTCTGTGTGTCAGTGTGTCTGTGGGTCTCTGTGTCTGTGTGTCTGCGTGTCTGTGTGTCTGTGTGTCCCTGTGCTTGTGTGTCTGTTTTTTCTGTCTTTCTTTGCGTCCGTGTGTCTGTGTGTCAGTGTATCTGTGTGTCCGGTGTCTGTGTGTCTGTGAATCCGTGTGTGAGTGTGTCTGTGTGTCTGTGTTTCTGTGTGTCAGCGTGTCAGTGTGTTAGTGTGTCTGTGTGTGTATGTGACTGTGTGTCAGTGTGTCTGTGTGTCTGTGTTTTTGTGTGTCTGTGTGTCAGTGTGTCTGTGTGTCCCTGTGTGTGTCCGTGTGTCTGTGTGACTGTGTGTCTGCGTGTCCGTGTGTCCGTGTGTCTGTGTGTCTGTGTGTCTGTCAGTCTTTGTGTGTTGGTGTTGGTGTGTCTGTGTGGCTGTGTGTTGGTGTCAGTGTGTCCGTGTGTCCGTGTGTCTGTGTGTCTGTGTGTCTATGTGTCTGTATGTCTGTGTGTCTGTTTGTCTGTGTGTCCGTGTGTCTGTGTGTCTGTGTGTCTGTGTGTCTGTGTGTCTGTGTGTCTGTGTGTCTGTGTGTCTGTGTGTCTGTGTGTCTGTATGTCCGTGTGTCTTTCGTGTCCGTGTGTCCGTGTGTCCGTGTCAGTGTGTCTGTATGTCTGTGTGTTTGTGTGTCCGTGTGTCTGTGTGTCTGAGTGTCTGCGTGTCTGGGTGACTGGTTTTCTGTGTGTCTGTTTATCCTTGTTTCTGCGTGTCTTTGTGTCTGTGTGTCTGCGTGTCTGTATGTCAGTATGTCTGTGTGTCTGTGTGTCTGTGGATCTGTCTGTGTGTCTGCCTTTCTGTGCGTCTGTGTGTGTGTGCTTGTCTGTCTGTCTGTGCGCGTGTATTTGCGCGTGTGTGTGCGCGTGTGTGTGTGTGTGTGTGTGTGTGTGTGTGTGTGTGTGTCAGTGTCTGTGTGTGCGCGCGTGGCGCTGGCAGCCCCGTCGGTCTGTCTGTCTGTGTGTTTGTCTGTCTGTCTGTCTGTCTGTCTGTGTGTCTGTGTGTCTGTGTGTCTGTGTGTCTGTGTGTCTGTGTGTCCGTGTGTCCGTGTGCCTGTGTGCCTGTGTGCCTGTCTCTCTGTGTGTCTGTGTGTCTGTGTGGCTGTGTGGCTGTGTGTCTGTGTGTCTGTGTGTCTGTGTGTCTGTGTGTCTGTGTGTCTGTGTGTCCGCGTGTCTGGGTGTCTGGGTGTCTCGGTGTCCGTGTGTCTGTGTGTCTGTGTGTCTGTGTGTCTGAGTGTCTGTGTGTCAGTGTTTTTTTTCTTTTGCGTCTGTGTGTGTGTGTGTCAGTGTGTCAGTGTGTCAGTGTGTCTGTGTATCTGTTTGTCTGTGTGTCTGTGTGTCTGTGTGGCTTTGTGCCTGCGTGTCTGTGTGCTTTTGTGTTTGCGTGTCTGTGTGTTGGTGTTTCTGCGTGTCTGCGTGTGCCTGTGTGTCTGTGTGTCTGTGTGCCTGTGTGTCTGTGTGTCTGAGTGTCTGTGTGTCTGTGTGTCTGGTGCTGTGTTTGTCAGTGTGCCTGAGTGTCTGTGTGTCTGTGTGTTTGTGTATTTGTGTGTATGTATGTCTGTGTGTTTGGTTGTTTGCGTGTTTGTGTGTGTATGCGTCTGTGTGTGTGTGTGTGTGTGTGTGTCTGTGTGTCTGTGTGTTTGTGTGTCTGTGTGTCCGTTTGTCTGTGTGTCTGTGTGTATGTGTGTCTGTGTGTCTGTGTGTCTGTGTGTCTGTGAGCCTGGTTTTCTGTCTTTCTGTTTTTCCTTGTGCCTGTGTGTCTGTATGTCTGTATGTCTGTGTGTCTGTGTGTCTGAGTGTCCGTGTGTCTGTGTGTCTGTGTGTCTGTGTCTGTGGGTCTCTGTGTCTGTGTGTCTGCGTGTCTGTGTGTCTGTGTGTCCCTGTGCTTGTGTGTCTGTTTTTTCTGTCTTTCTTTGTGTCCGTGTGTCTGTGTGTCTGTCCGGTTGCCTGTGTGTCTGTGTGTCCGTGTGTGAGTGTGTCTGTGTGTCTGTGTTTCTGTGTGTCAGGGTGTCAGTGTGTTAGTGTGTCTAGCTGTGTATGTGACTGTGTGTCTGTGTGTCTGTGTGTCTGTGTGTCTGTGTGTCTGTGTGTCTGTGTGTCAGTGTGTCTGTGTGTCCCTGTGTGTGTCCGTGTGTCTGTGTGTCTGTGTGGCTGTGTGGCTGTGTGTCTGTGTGTCTGTGTGTCTGTGTGTGTGTCAGTCTTTTCTGTGTGTTTGTTTGTCTGCGTGTTTGTGTGCCTGTGTGTCTGTGTGTCTGTGTGTCTGTGTTTCTGTGTGTCTGTGTGTCTGTGTGTCTGTGTGTCCGTTTGTCTGTGTGTCTGTGTGTATGCGTGTCTGTGTGTCTGTGTTTCTGCTTCTCTGTCTTTCTGTGTGTCTGTGTGTCTGTCTGTCTGTGTGTCTGTGTGCCTGATTGTCCGTGTGTCGGTGTTTCTGTGTGTCTGTGTGTCTGTCGGTCTCTGTGTCTATGTGTCTGTGTGTCTGTGTGTCTGTGTGTCCCTGTGCCTCTGTGTCTGTCTTTCTATCATTCTTTGTGTCCGTGTGTCTGTGTGTCTGTGTATCTGTGTGTGTGGTTGCCAGTGTGTCGGTGTGTCCGTGCGTCAGTGTGTCTGTGTGTCTGTGTTTCTGTGTATCTGTGTGTCTGGTTGTCTGTGTGTCTGTGTGTTTGTGTGTCTGTGTGTCCCTGTGTGTGTCCGTGTGTCTGTGTGACTGTGTGTCTGCGTGTCCGTGTGTCCGTGTGTCTGCGTGTCTGTGTGCTGACCCGTGTGTTGGTGTGGTGTGTCTGTGTGTCTGGTGTTGGTGTCAGTTGTGTCAGGTGTCCGTGTGTCTGTGTGTCTGTGTGTCTATGTGTCGTAGTCTGTGTTCTGTTTGTCTGTGTGTCGTGTGTCTGTGTGTCTGTGTGTTCTGTGTGTCTGTGTGTCTGTGTGTCTGTGTGTCAGTGTTGTCTGTGTGCTGAGTCTGTGGTCAGTGTGTCTGTGTGTCTGTATGTTCCGTGTGTATTGTGTGTACTGTGCGTGTGCCGTGTCATGTGTGTATGTATGTCTTTGTGTTTGTGTGTCCGCCCCGCCACCCGTGTCTGTCGCTGTCTGAGTATGCGTGTCTGGGTGTTACTGTGTCTGTGTTCACTGTGTTTTCATGGGGGGGGTTTGTGTGTCTGTGTGTCCTTGTGTCTGCGTGTCTTTGTGTCTGTGTCTCTTCGTGTCTGTATGTCAGTATGCCTGTGTGTCTGTCTGTCTGTGGATCTGTCTCTGTGTTTGTCTTCCTGTGCGTCTGTGTGAGTGTGCTTGTCTGTCTGTCTGTGCGCGTGTATTTGCGTGTGTGTGTGCGCGTGTGTGTGTGTGTGTGTCAGTGTCTGTCAGTGCGCGCGTGGCGCTGGCAGCCCCGTCGGTCTGTCTGTCTGTGTGTTTGTCTGTCTGTCTGTCTGTCTGTCTGTCTGTCTGTCTGTCTGTCTGTCTGTGTGTCTGTGTGTCTGTGTGTCTGTGTGTCTGTGTGTCTGTGTGTCTGTGTGTCTGTGTGTCTGTGTGCCTGTGTGCCTGTGTTTCTGTCTCTCTGTGTGTCTGTGTGTCTGTGTGGCTGTGTGGCTGTGTGGCTGTGTGTCTGTGTGTCTGTGTGTCTGTGTGTCTGTGTGTCTGTGTGTCTGCGTGTCTGTGTGTCTGGGTGTCTGGGTGTCCGTGTGTCTGTGTGTCTGTGTGTCTGTGTGTTTGAGTGTCTGTGTGTCAGTTTTTTTTTTTTTTGCGTCTGTGTGTCTGTGTGTCAGTGTGTCAGTGTGTCTGTGTATCTGTTTGTCTGTGTGTCTGTGTGTCTGTGTGGCTGTGTGCCTGCGTGTCTGTGTGCTCTTGTGTCTGCGTGTCTGTGTGTTGGTGTTTCTGAGTGTCTGCGTGTGTCTGTGTGTCTGTGTGCCTGTGTGTCTGTGTGTCTGAGTGTCTGTGTGTCTGTGTGTCTGGTGCTGTGTGTGTCAGTGTGCCTGAGTGTCTGTGTGTCTGTGTGTCTGTGTATTTGTGTGTCTGTATGTCTGTGTGTTTGTTTGTCTGCGTGTTTGTGTGTCTATGCGAATGTGTGTGTGTGTGTGTGTGTCTGTGCGTCTGTGTGTTTGTGTGTCTGTGTGTCCGTTTGTCTGTGTGTCTGTGTGTATGTGTGTCTGTGTGTCTGTGTGTCTGTGAGCCTGGTTTTCTGTCTTTCTGTCTTTCCTTGTGTCTGTGTGTCTGTGTGTCTGTATGTCTGTGTGTGTGTGTGTCTGAGTGTCCGTGTGTCTGTGTGCCTGTGTGTATGTGTGTCTGTGGGTCGCTGTGTCTGTGCGTCTGCGTGTCTGTGTGTCTGTGTGTCCCTGTGCTTGTGTGTCTGTTTTTTTCTGTCTTTCTTTGTGTCCGTGTGTCGTGTGTCTGTGTGTCTGTGTGTCCGGTTGCCTGTGTGTCTGTGTGTCCGTGTGTGAGTGTGTCTGTGTGTCTGTGTTTCTGTGTGTCAGTGTGTCAGTGTGTTAGTGTGTCTGTGTGTGTATGTGACTGTGTGTCTGTGTGTCCGTGTGTCTGTGTGTCTGTGTGTCTGCGTGTCAGTGTGTCTGTGTGTCCCTGTGTGTGTCCGTGTGTCTGTGTGACTGTGTGTCTACGTGTCCGTGTGTCCGTGTGTCTGTGTGTCTGTGTGTCTGTCAGGCTTTGTGTGTTGGCGTTGGTGTGTCTGTGTGTCTGTGTGTTGGTGTCAGTGTGTCTGTGTGTCCGTGTGTCTGTGTGTCTGTGTGTTGGTGTGAGTGTGTCCGTGTGTCCGTGTGTCTGTGTGTCTGTGTGTCTATGTGTCTGTATGTCTGTGTGTCTGTTTGTCTGTGTGTCTGTCTGTCCGTGTGTCTGTGTGTCTGTATGTCCGTGTGTCTTTTGTGTCCGTGTGTCCGTGTGTCCGTGTCTCTGTGTCTGTGTGCCTGTGCGTTTGTGTGTCCGTGTGTCTGTGTGTCTGAGTGTCTGCGTGCCGGGGTGTCTGTGTGTCCTTGTGACTGGTTTTCTGTGTGTCTGTGTATCCTTGTGTCTGCGTGTCTTTGTGTCTGTGTGTCTGCGTGTCTGTATGTCAGTATGTCTGTGTGTCTGTCTGTCTGTGGATCTGTCTGTGTGTTTGTCTTTCTGTGCGTCTGTGTGTGTGTGTGCTTGTCTGTCTGTCTGTGCGCGTGTATTTGCGTGTGTGTGTGTGTGTGTGCGCGTGTGTGTGCGTGTGTGTCAGTGTCTGTGTGTGCGCGCGTGGCGCTGTTAGCCCCGTCGGTCTGTCCGTCTGTGTGTTTGTCTGTCTGTCTGTCTGTCTGTGTGTCTGTGTGTCTGTGTGTCTGTGTGTCTGTGTGTCTGTGTGTCTGTGTGTGTGTGTGTGTGCAAGTGTGCCTGTGTTTCTGTGTCTCTGTGTGTCTGTGTGTCTGTGTGTCTGTGTGGCTGTGTGGCTGTGTGTGTGTGTCTGTGTGTCTGTGTGTCTGTGTGCCCGAGTGTGTTAGTGTCTGTGTATCTGTTTGTCTGTGTGTCTGTGTGTCTGTGTGGCTTTGTGCCCGCGTGTCTGTGTGTCAGTGTTTTTTTGCGTCTGTGTGTCTGTGTGTCAGTGTGTCAGTGTGTCTGTGTATATGTTTGTCTGTGTGTCTGTGTGTCTGTGTGTCTGTGTGTCTGTGTGCCTGTGTGTCTGCGTGTCTGAGTGTCTGTGTGTCTGTGTGTCTGGTGCTGTGTGTGTCAGTGTGCCTGTGTGTCTGTGTGTCTGTGTGTTTGTGTATTTGTGTGTCTGTATGTCTGTGTGTTTGTTTGTCTGCGTGTTTGTGTGTCTATGCGTCTGTGTGTGTGTCTGTGTGTCTGTGTGTTTGTGTGTTTGTGTGTCCGTTTGTCTGTGTGTCTGTGAGTCTGTGAGCTTGGTTTTCTGCATTTCTGTCTTTCCTGGTGTCTGTGTGTCTGTATGTCTGTGTGTCTGTGTGTCTGAGTGTCCGTGTGTCTGTGTGTCTGTGTGTCTGTGTGTCTGTGGGTCTCTGTGTCTGTGTGTCTGCGTGTCTGTCTGTCTGTGTGTCCCTGTGCTTGTGTGTCTGTTTTTTTTGTCTTTCTTTGTGTCCGTGTGTCTGTGTGTCTGTGTGTCTGTGTGCCTGTGTGCCTGTGTGTATGTGTGTCCGTGTGTGAGTGTGTCTGTGTGTCTGTGTTTCTGCGTGTCAGTGTGTCAGTGTGTCAGTGTGTCTGTGTGTGTATGTGACTGAGTGTCTGTGTGTCTGTGTGTCTGTGTGTCCGTGTGTCTGTGTGTCTGTGTGTCAGTGTGTCTGTGTGTCCTTGTGTGTGTCCGTGTGTCTATGAGACTGTGTGTCTGCGTGTCCGTGTGTCCGTGTGTCTGTGTGTCTGTGTGTCTGTCAGTCTTTGTGTGTTGGTGTTGGTGTGTCTGTGTGTCTGTGTGTTGGTGTCAGTGTGTCCGTGTGTCCGTGTGTCCGTGTGTCTGTGTGTCTGTGTGTTGGTGTCAGTGTGTCCGTGTGTCGGTGTGTCTGTGTGTCTGTGTGTCTATGTGCCTGTATGTCTGTGTGTCTGTGTGACTGTGTGTCCGTGTGTCAGTGTGTCAGTGTGTCTGTGTATCTGTTTGTCTGTGTGTCTGTGTGTCCGTGTGTCTGTGTGTCTGTATGTCCGTGTCTTTTGTGTCCGTGTGTCCGTGTGTCCGTGTCTGGCTGTCTGTATGCCTGTGCGTTTGTGTGTCCGTGTGTCTGTGTGTCTGAGTGTCTGCGTGTCTGGGTGTCTGTGTGTCCTTGTGACTGGTTTTCTGTGTGTCTGTGTATCCTTGTGTCTGCGTGTCTTTGTGTCTGTGTGTCTGCGTGTCTGTATGTCAGTATGTCTGTGTGTCTGTCTGTCTGTGGATCTGTCTGTGTGTTTGTCTTCCTGTGCGTCTGTGTGTGTGCTTGTCTGTCTGTCTGTGCGCGTGTATTTGTGTGTGTGTGCGCGTGTGTGTGTGCGTGTGTGTCAGTGTCTGTGTGTGCGCGCGTGGCGCTGTTAGCCCCGTCGGTCTGTCTGTCTGTGTGTTTGTCTGTCTGTCTGTCTGTGTGTCTGTGTGTCTGTGTGTCTGTGTGTCTGTGTGTCTGTGTGTCTGTGTGTCCTTGTGACTGGTTTTCTGTGTGTCTGTGTATGTCTGCGTGTCTGTATGTCAGTATGTCAGTGTGTCTGTCTGTCTGTGGATCTGTCTGTGTGTTTGTCTTTCTGTGCGTCTGTGTGTGTGTGCTTGTCTGTCTGTCTGTGCGCGTGTATTTGCGTGTGTGTGTGCGCGTGTGTGTGTGTGTGTGTGTGTGTGTGTGTGTCAGTGTCTGTGTGTGCGCGCGTGGCGCTGTTAGCCCCGTCGGTCTGTCTCTCTGTGTGTGTTGTCTGTCTGTGTGTCTGTCTGTCTGTGTGTCTGTGTGTCTGTGTGTCTGTGTGTCTGTGTGTCTGTGTGTGTGTGTGTGCCTGTGTGCCTGTGTTTCTGTTTCTCTGTGTGTCTGTGTGTCTGTGTGGCTGTGTGGCTGTGTGTCTGTGTGTCTGTGTGTCTGTGTGTCTGTGTGTCTGTGTGCCTGAGTGTTTGTGTGTCTGGGTGTCTGGGTGTCCGTGTGTCTGTGTGTCTGTGTGTCTGTGTGTCTGGGTGTCTGTGTGTCAGTGTTTTTTTGCGTGTCAGTCTGTGTGTGTTGGTGTTGGTGTGTCTGTGTGTCTGTGTGTTGGTGTCAGTGTGTCAGTGTGTCCGTGTGTCCGTGTTTCTGTGTGTTTGTGTGTCCATGTGTCTGTATGTCTGTGTGTCTGTTTGTCTGTGTGTCCGTGTGTCTGTGTGTCTGTGTGTCTGTGTGTCTGTGTGTCTGTGTGTCTGTGTGTCAGTGTGTCTGTGTGTCTGTATGCCTGTGCGTTTGTGTGTCCGTGTGTCCGTGTGTCCGTGTCTGTGTGTCTGTATGCCTGTGCGTTTGTGTGTCCGTGTGTCAGTGTGTCCTTGTGTCTGCGTGTCTGGGTGTCTGTGTGTCCTTGTGATTGGTTTTCTGTGTGTCTGTGTATCCTTGTGTCTGCGTGTCTTGTGTCTGTGTGTCTGCGTGTCTGTATGTCAGTATGTCTGTGTGTCTGTCTGTCTGTGGATCTGTTTGTGTGTTTGTCTTTCTGTGCGTCTGTGTGTGTGTGTGTGCTTGTCTGTCTGTCTGTGCGCGTGTATTTGCGTGTGTGTGCGCGCGTGTGTGTGTGTGTGTGTGTCAGTGTCTGTGTGTGCGCGCGTGGCGCTGTTAGCCCCGTCGGTTTGTCTGTCTGTGTGTTTGTCTGTCTGTCTGTCTGTCTGTGTGTCTGTGTGTCTGTGTGTCTGTGTGTCTGTGTGTCTGTGTGTCTGTGTGTCTGTGTGTCTGTGTGCCAGTGTGCCTGTGTTTCTGTCTTTCTGTGTGTCCGTGTGTCTGTGTGGCTGTGTGGTTGTGTGTCTGTGTGTCTGTGTGTCTGTGTGTCTGTGTGTCTGTGTGCCTGAGTGCTTGTGTGTCTGGGTGTCTGGGTGTCCGTGTGTCTGTGTGTCTGTGTGTCTGTGTGTCTGAGTGTCTGTGTGGCAGTGTTTTTTTTTTTTTTTTTGCGTCTGTGTGACTGTGTGTCAGTGTGTCAGTGTGTCTGTGTATCTGTTTGTCTGTGTGTCTGTGTGTCTGTGTGGCTTTGTGCCTGCGTGTCTGTGTGCTCTTGTGTCTGTCTGTCTGTGTGTTGGTGTTTCTGCGTGTCTGCGTGTGTCTGTGTGTCTGTGTGTCTGTGTGCCTGTGTGTCTGTGTGTCTGAGTGTCTGTGTGTCTGTGTGTCTGGTGCTGTGTGTGTCAGTGTGCCTGAGTGTCTGTGTGTCTGTGTGTTTGTGTAGTTGTGTGTCTGTATGTCTGTGTGTTTGTTTGTCTGCGTGTTTGTGTGTCTATGCGTCTGTGTGTGTGTCTGTGTGTCTGTGTGTTTGTGTGTTTGTGTTTCCGTTTGTCTGTGTGTCTGTGTGTCTGAGTGTCTGTGTGTCTGTGTGTCTGGTGCTGTGTGTGTCAGTGTGCCTGAGTGTCTGTGTGTCTGTGTGTTTGTGTAGTTGTGTGTCTGTATGTCTGTGTGTTTGTTTGTCTGCGTGTTTGTGTGTCTATGCGTCTGTGTGTGTGTGTCTGTGTGTCTGTGTGTTTGTGTGTTTGTGTGTCCGTTTGTCTGTGTGTCTGTGAGTCTGTGAGCCTGGTTTTCTGTATTTCTGTCTTTCCTTGTGTCTGTGTGTCTGTATGTCTGTGTGTCTGTGTGTCTGAGTGTCCGTGTGTCTGTGTGTCTGTGTGTCTGTGTGTCTGTGGGTCTCTGTGTCTGTGTGTCTGCGTGTCTGTGTGTCTGTGTGTCCCTGTGCTTGTGTGTCCGTTTTTTCTGTCTTTCTTTGTGTCCGTGTGTGTGTGTCTGTGTATCTGTGTGTCCGGTTGCCTGTGTGTCTGTGTGTCCGTGTGTGAGTGTGTCTGTGTGTCTGTGTTTCTGTGTGTCAGTGTGTCAGTGTGTTAGTTTGTCTGTGTGTGTATGTGACTGTGTGTCTGTGTGTCTGTGTGTCTGTGTGTCTGTGTGTCTGTGTGTCAGTGTGTCTGTGTGTCCCTGTGTGTGAACTCAGTCTTCTATCAGCGCTCGGGCTGTACAACTATTCGTACTCTGCTAATTTCTTGGAGACGGTATTGGTTTTCTTGGTCAACTCGCGCTGCAGATGAGTTACAGGGCTGTTCTGCAGCAGTTGGAAGGAAATCGTGAGAGGCGCTAGTTGAATGTATCTAGACGGCTGCAATCAGTCTGCTATTAGCGCTCGGGCTGAACAACTATTCGTATTCTGCTTGTTCTTTAGGGATGGTATATTGCAAGGAAGCTCTACGAGTCCCCCGGCGTTTGGCCGGCTGTGTAATAGAACGAGGACAGATTCAAGCGAGGCTCTCAGATGTTTGGGGAAATGGAAGGAGGCTAGCTCACTGAAACGACATCGTGGGGGACAGGAGAGTGAAGGACTTCGTTCTTGGTATTATTCTTTGGAATCGTTTTATGGTTTATCCTGGTGGGAGTTCTTTGTTGGAAACTTTGAACATTTTATGGGTTTCGCTGCGCGCGTTTGTTCTAAAAGTATGTTGAAGTATTTCCAGAAGAAATGCAAAGGCTTGGCGTCCTCAGGGGTGCCTGTGTTCTTGAATACATATGAGGATGGAGGGGTTCATATTGGTCAGGATCGGGAGGATACACCAGCATATAGGGATCGACTTAGCAAACGTATCGCGCTGCATAACATGCGTTGCACACAGTGGGACCTCGAAACGGATGGGATATCACTGGACATCCAGGGGGATTCACTGCTAGTGATTAACTGGCTCTGTGGGAAATGGAAAGTATTAGCTCAGGTTTATCAGAAAAGGGTGGACACTCTGATAAATAAGTTGGACCAGATGCAGGATACTTACTCGGTGAGGCCTCCAGAGGCTGGCCGTGAGTTCTTCTTTCATTCTTTTCGGGAATGGAACCAGAGGGCTGACTTACTGACCCATCAGGCCCGTCAGGGCCATGTGTACGCCGATTTCTTTTACCCCAGTGATTTCGAATCTCAGTGTTTTACTCCTTGCCTTATCAGAGCTGGCTTTGATGGGGGTGTGTGTAGCCGCGGAAGTGCCTGTGGCGTGTGGACACATATAGGTCTGCGTAACAAGTATATCTTCTCGCGGACCGACATCACTTTCAAGGGTGTGTATCTTGCGGCTTGGTGTCTGCCACGAAGTGCCACGGTCACAGATGCGGAGTTATCAGCGGCGGAGCGCATATGTGATGTGCTCCCACAGGTTGTACAGACCTTCTTTGATCATTCGCAGTGGTAAGTCGCACATTGTTTCATCTCATATGTTGTCTTCTGGTATATTCTAACAGCTTCGCTGTTTATTGGTTCTTCGCTTCTCATTTGTGTGCTTTGCGATTGATTGTGTCATTGCAGGCTGTTGATTCTCTTTATTCCAGCAGCTTCGCTGATGTGAAATAAGAGCTGACTGCTTGCGTGATGAATAAGAGGCTCTGATTCGCCTGAGACTTCGTTGGGCCTGGCCTCAGTGGCCAAGACGGTCCCAGCAAAGACGCAACAAACAAAAAAAACAAGGTTGACGGTTTACCGCCGGCGCCCAGTAATTCCGGCGCGCTGGAGAGAAGAAAAATCTCGACGGACCTTTTGGTGACTTTTGCTCGGTTGAAATTTCTTTCTCGAAATTCAACCATTCGTTAGAGCTCTAGTATTTTTTCCCGAGATATTCGATCTTATTCCCGCTCGCCGTCTTGATCTCAGCTCGATCGGGTACCTACTACTGCCAAAAAGCATCCGGGCGGGATCGGCTGTTTCGAGTCATGTTGACAGGTGCTGTCGGTTTTCTGTACTTCACTCGAGCTGTGGGTGAGCTACAGAGCTGGTGTGCACAGAAACCGATTCAGTATCATCAGCGGCGTTCATCCGAAGCATCTGGAGGTCTCAACTCAGTCTGCTACTCGAGCTAGGTCCGCGAAGCAATTCGTATTCTACCGATTTTCTTGACAGATGCTGTCGATTTTCGGTACTTAACTTGAGCTTTAGAAGAGCTACAGAGCTGGTACGCCCACGTAATCGGTTCATAATCATCAGACGCGTTCGTCTCAAGCATCTAGAGGTCTCAACTCGGTCCACTACTCGAGCTAGGTCCGCAAAGCTATTCGTATTCTACGGAATCTGTTGACAGATGCTGTGGGTTTTCGGTACTTAACTCAAGCTGTAGGAGAGCTACAGATTTGATGCGCACACGTAATCGATTCAGAATCATCATGCGCGTTCGTCTGAAGCATCTAGAGGTTTGAACTCGGTCTACTACTCGAGCTAGATCCGTACAACTATTCGTATTGAACGAATTTTCTTGACAGCTGTTGTCGGTTTTCTGTATTTAACTCGAGCTGTAGGAGAGCTACAGAGCTGATGCGCACACGTACTCGATTCAGAATCATCAGGCGCGTTCGTCTGAAGCATCTAGAGGTCCGAACTCGGTCTTTTACTCGAACTAGGTCCGCAACGCTCGTATTCGACAGATTTTTTCGAGATGATGGTGTTTCTTGACTGAAGTCGAGCTGATTCTAAGCTTCAGAGCTCTTTGGCACAGAAATCGGAAAGACATTGCCAGACGCGCTCGTCTGAAGTATCTAGACGCTTGGATTCGGTCTGTTCTCAGCAGAGAAGCCCAACAACTATTCATATTCCGGTTTTTATCTTGGTGATGGAATGGTTTTTCTGCTCGAGCTGCGGATCAGCTCCCGAGCTCTTAGGCCCAGCAATCGGAAGACAATCATGAGGCGCGCTTTTTGATAGTATCTAGACTCCAGAAATCAGTTTTCTATCAGCGCTCGGGCTGAACAACTATCCGTATTCTGCTAATTTCTTGGAGGCGGTATTGGTTTTCTTGGTCAACTCGCGCTGCAGATGCGCTACAGGGCTGTTCTGCACAGCAATCGGAAGGAAATCATGAGAGGCGCTAGTTGAATGTATCTAGACGACTGCAATCAGTCTGCTATCAGCGCTCGGGCTTAAAAACTATTCGTTCTCTGCCAATTCTTTGGACATAATATGCGGCAAGGAAGCTCTACGAGTCTCCCGGCGGTAAGAAAGGTTGACCGCCGGGGGACTTGAGGTTGGCTCAAGTCCCCCGGCTCAAGGGCTCCAGGATCCCACTGGGGCTCAGGGGGTGTCGGCGTCGCGGGGTGACGGCGCGGCAGCCATCGCTGCCATCGACGAGTGCGGCATCTTCGAGGCCAGCTAGGCTGCTTCCTTTGTTTGCTGTGCTTGTTCTCTTTTATTGTTCGCGTGTGAAGACGGACGGATACGACTTTTCGGTTCTTGCGAGAAGGTTTCAGCTGGAGGATATATCACCGACAGTGCCATATTTGCAGTACTCACAGGATTACGGTCAGAAGCCAGATACTGCTATCGAGAGAGCTTCTCGTAAAAGACAGCTTCAGGATATTGGGAAGACCCCAGGTGACTATCCATTGGGCGGAAGATTGAATACTGCCGACTCCACTCAAGATAGTGAATCTGTTGTACCTCTCTGTGAACGGACGGTGACGCGACAGTGGTTGCACTCGTGGGGATACGGACCTCAGTGTATTGACACAATGCCTGAGCATGCAGATAACATGACGGTGGATGGCGGCGCCCCCCCCTGTGAAGCGTAATCGTGAGGAGGTTCTTGCTGAAAGGAAGGCCGCCTTGGAGGGGAAGGATGGTATGCAGAGTTTACTATTGCAGATGATGCACAAGATGGATGATAACACTGAAAGGATCCAGGATGCCATAGGAGTTCAGGGGACCAAAATCGACAACGTTCAGGCCCAGGTCCAGAAGCAGGGTGTTGCGATTTCTAATCTGGAGACGAGCGTTCAGGGGCTTGAGACTAAACATAATCGACTCGAGACGATCGTCCAGGGACTCCAGGGACAGGTTCGTGCGGGTTCAGTTGCCAGTGACGCTTCGACGAGGCCTGATAATACCAGGACGGGAAGATACCAGGCTCCTGGAACCACCTACTTCTCTCCAACGTATGTCGAACTCAAGGGATGGGTCACCAACTGGAGTGACAGGGATAGGAGGTCTCAGGAGATGCTCATGTGGGAGGATGTGAAGGTGCTCATCGATAACATTACAAATCCTTGTCTTTCGGAGGATGATCGTGTGCACGTGTGTGTTGACGGTACGGAGCGCATTAACGCTGGCCGTTGCATGTTCGGATCGGCCAAAATCAAATTCAAGCCAGGGACCGACAGGGATATTATTTGGAGGGTCAAACGGTGCATCGACCTTGTGACGGTACCCCCTGCTAAACGCCCCGCGCCTCCTCCAGGAATCCAGATCGCAGCACCACAGTGCCTCATTGAGAATATGAAGCAGGTAATCAACCCTGAGTCGATCAAAGTCAGTGTCGAGCGCCCCGAGTGGAAGAGGGGCCACGTTAAGGCGGCGGGGAGATTCTGCGGCACTATTCGGAGCATGTGTACACATATTGGTATAGAGGTTATTGCTGTGCGAGGGGGGATGGGGCCGCCCAAATCGACTATATGGGCAGTGCCCGCGACGGCCGCTCCGAGGCCAATGCTTCTGGCCGAGTTTACCACGACGCGGGCGACATGGGAGGTATCGAGTGAGACTGTCGACAGGTTGCATCAACTCATACCTGCGTTTGCTAAGACGAAGGCTGATATCGAGACGGAAGTCAACAGGAGGGTGCGACGACGACGACGCCGAACACCGTTCAAGGGGATCCGACTGGGCAGCTGGAAGCTCAATCGGGCGGGGTCGGCCAATTTCAAGGGGAATGAGATTCTGAGCAGCCTTTCAAGCCGAGATTGCATTTGGGGTGTTCAGGAATGCCAGAATCTTTTTGGAGGCAAATTCGATGCATATATCAGACGGTGTGGTCTATCATATCGCGTGAGTTGTGGCGGTAAGTGCGGGGTATTATTTAACAAAGAGTGGAGTACATGTGTGCGTGAATCAATATGTCAATATGAACGGTTCTGTGTGGTGGTCTTTGGTAGTGGAAGTGCCCCTGTGATAGTTGCCTCTGCGTATCTTCCCGACCCCGGCGTCGATAACGCCGTAGATGTGCAGTGCGGGGTGTTGGACACGCTCGAGTCAGTCATTCTCACTCTGCGCAGCCGTTGGAAGGGGGCGACTGTCTCTGTGCTGCTCGATGCCAACGTCGAGCTATCCCCATCAACTCAGCTGCAGTGCTCACGCACTGGGACTGTCTATGAGGCGGTGGGAAGTGCTACCAAGGAGGAGAGGAGGACTTGCGAGGAGGGAGGTGCACAGCGGGTGAGGAGGGACGTACGACAACAGTTGCGCGAGCGTGTTCTATGCTTTCTAGGGCGCCTGGGGATGAAGGCTGCCAATTCGTTCTTGCCACGACGACTACACACATGGGAGAGCTACGGAGTATCTCGGTGGGGGACGTGTAAGAAGGTTCTTGATTACATTTTTGTTCCCAGGACGTGGGTGATCGATAAGATGACGGTTGAAACGATCATGAGTAATGGGGGGGAGGACAAATCGTAGTCGTCTCAGCGACCATGGCCTGCTTCAGGGGACTTTTAGTGATGCAGGCGCTGAGCTGGTCAAACGTAGTATCCCGACGGCAGCTCGTGAAAAGAGTTTGGTGGGTTATAAGACGGTGAATTGGGGGGGCCTCAATATGGCGCGAAAGGAAATCGATCGGGTCTTAGGAGATGCCAATACTACTTGTTCTCCAGGGGACCTGGTGTCGACCACTATTCGGGCCTGTACTGAGCAGGAGGAAATCAAATTCACGACTGCCACCACGGGGCGGGGACTACCGCCAATTAGGCCTGCAGGGCTCACGGCCTGCCAGGAGATTTTGCGACGGAAGCCTTTGCCTGCGTCAGTGGACGTACCCAGCTTGCGCAGACGTGCCAACGGACTTCGGAGGGAGTATCGTGCGGCGTTGGCCGCGTGGACCTCTCCTGCCTCCAGGCGCAAAGAGCGTTATGGTATCGAGCACCTCATTGTGCAGGGACGGATATCTGAGGACAGGGGGGAGTGGGTGGAGGAGATCAGAGCACATACCAGACAGAGGTATACTTCGGAGGAGGTCAGAGGACGGGATATGGCGATGTTGGAGGAGTTGAGGAGGGATGCACAACATAACCTATGTGACGGGTACTGCACTGAGGGACTGACAATGGCGGTGGTATGCCAGGCACGGTCACGTCTCAAGTCCAGGCGTGCCACTGGTCCCGACAGGCTGCCTTGTGAAATACTCAAGGCATTGCCGTGGGCGACTTTGCGTGGCGTAGCTCGGATGTTTGATGAGATATTTCGCTTGGCACGGCAGTATCCGCAGGACTGGAGGCAGATTTTGATCGCCTTCATGCCCAAGCTGCCGAGCTTGACATCACTGACAGATGCGCGGTACATCTGTCTGCAAAACAGTCTCAGCCGTTGGTATTCTGCTTGTGTGGTGATCCTGGTCGAACAATTTGTGTCTCGGGCTGGCCTCGTGGGACCCCTGGGCATCTACGGCTTCCAGGAGGGGCGTAGGACGGTGGAAATTGTGGGGGCCCTCAAGGCTCTGGCTCAACATGGGGACATCTGGGGAAAGGATCAGACGGTCCATATCGCTAACGCCGATATCAAACAAGCGTTCGACCATTGCAGCTTTCAAAACGCCAAGCGAGCTATGTGCCATGCCACTATTCCTGCCTATCTCCAGTATGCTTTGCTTTCACCGCTGGTTTGCACTACGGGGTCGTTAGTTGTTGAGGGTATGGCCATTCACGACATCAACTGGGACGTCTGTATACGGACGGGCGGCCCTGAGGGGCCTCTTCTCTTTAACCTTATCATATGTGCCATGTGGGGACCTATATTTCGGGATTGGGGCAGTAGAGGAGTGGGGTATGTGCTGGAGGGCGTCTGTGGTGAGTATGAGCGACGGGCAATCGTGAACCACTTTGTGTGGGCGGACAACTGCTACCTTGTCTCTGCCTCCTCAACTGTGTTGGCTCAGATGATGCACGATCTAACATTACCACTACATGACTGGGGGATGAGGTGGAAGGATAGCAGCCTGTTGTACATGACATGTGGGGAAAATGCGAGAGTGGACGGTGACGGACATATAATTGCCAGCGGGGATTTGTGTATACCTGCGTGCTCGAGATATCAGGACTTTAGACTTCGACGTGTGTGCAGAATGAAAGTATTGGGTCATGAGATTTTCTCCACCTACCTAGTGCCCGCTCATCCTGATGTGGAATATCGCATCAAGGAGGCTCGTGCTTGTTTCATTGGACAGTCGGATTTCTTTCGTAACAGAGCGGTAGCTATTCGTGATAAGTTTTGTCGTTATCAATACAAGGTGCAGAGTATGGCGTTGTATTGTCTAGAGACATGTACTGCTGATACTTCCTCGCTACACATGCTCAATGCCTTCGAGGGATGGTGTTTGTGCCGTATGTTTCGACGGCCGAGGAGGGGGGAGGAGACTATGGCGGACTGGAACCGACGACGGTACCACGAGGCCAGAGATCAATTTCGATCTTATGGATTTGCGAGCTTGGTGCAGCGATTTCTCCGTATGGTGTGGAACTCCGCTAAGGATGCTGCAGACTTCATTTCTATATTGTGTACTGCTTCTCATGAGGAAATATCTTCGACGCAACGTACGTGGAGAGATCACCACGTGACTACGGTTGCATACGGCCCACTGTGGGACAGGCTCAGGGCGGATGCGTCTGAGTGCCTGCGGGGTATGTTTCACTTCCAGGAGGCTTCGCAGCTAAAAAGGAGACATGTTAGCTCAGGTCGAGCTATTGGCCAGAGATGCTGGCTATTTTCTTTCTGCGAATTCTACGGACTCAAATGGTGGGAGTCCTTTGCGCCGACAGATGCTGCGTATGTTCAGTTCTGCGAACACATGTGTACACGGACGATGCTGAGTTATTTTCAGAAAAGAAAAGGGTGCGGTACAACAGGTGGGGCCCTGCAGGAGGTACATACTATCACACAAAACGACCTACGCACCTATGGGGCCCAAGAGGGCGCTGCGGCTTTCAACGACAAACTGGCCAAACGTATTGCGTTACAAAATATGAAGGAGGTTGAGTACGACCTCGACTCATTTGGGATCCCTGTGTACATTTCTGGGGACAGTCTTCTGGTGGTGTCTTGGCTGCAGGGTGTCTGGAGGGTGCTTAATCGTACTTATCAGGATAGGATCAACAGAATGATAAACCAACTTGACAACATGTGTCAGAGGTTTGGAATTAGGCCTGCCTGTCATGGGAGGGAAATTGTCGACCACACATATAGGGAATGGAACACGCGTGCAGATGTACTCACTCATGCGGCCCGTGTCGGGCCATCAGTGATTCGAGATAGGATAAGGTTTTACGCCCCTCAGTTAGAACAGGTGTTTCGCGTTTGTGCCATCAGAGCTGGATTCGATGGTGGTGTCTCTTGCGACGGCGTGGGAGTCGGGTGCTGGATAGATGTTGGACGGGTATCGAGGCTCTCAAGGCAGCCATTCAGCCATGAGATTATTTGGACGGAGGTGTATAGTGCGGCACTCTCGATTGATCCAACTTCAACAGTGACTGATGCCGAGATCTCGGCCGTTGAGCATGCGATTATAATCTTGCCGCGGGTTGTGCAAGCGTATTTCGGACAGGATATGATGTGATTTTGATTGTGCTCACTCACGCCATGCCTTTGTTTGTCGTGTGTGTGTGCTTGACTTCTCATCCTCCTAATAAGAGTTGGCTTTCGCCTCTGATCGTTTGGATCGGTGAGGCTTCCGCCTACTCCCGATGCGCCCGCTCCTTGCTTCCGACTAGGCTGGAAAGCCTGCACAGTCGACCGCAAAGTCCGCAAAAAAGAAAGGTTGACGGTTTACCGCCGGCGCCCAGTTGAAAATAACTCGCAGAGCTTCCCCTGGAGCGTTAGCGGCGAAGCCAGAAGAGTAACTCGTAGAGCTTCCCTTAGCTAGTTGCTGGAAGCTTAAGAGTAATTCCGGCGCGCTGGAGAGCTAGTTGGCAAGACAAATCTCGACGGACCTTTTGATGACTTTGGCTCGGTTGAAAATTATGTTCTCGAAAGTCAACCATTCGTTAGAGCTCTAGTGTTTTCCCCAATGATATTCGATCTTATTCCCGCTCGCCATCTTAATCTCAGCTCGATCGGGTAGCTTTTACTGCCCAAAAGCGTTGCGGCGGGATCGGCCGTTTCGAGTCATCTTGACACGCGTTGACGGTTTTCTGTACTTAACTCGAGATTTAGGAGAGCTACAGAGCTGATGCGCACAGGAACCGATTCAGAATTATCATGCGCGTTCGTCTGTTGCATCCAGAGGTCTGAACTCGGTCTGCTACTCGAGCTAGGTCCGCGAAGCTATTTGTATTCTTCGAGTCATCTTGAGAGGTCTTGTCGGTGTTCTGTACTTAACTCGGGCTGTAGGGGAGCTACAGGGCTGGTGCGCACACGAATCGATTCAGAATCATCAGGCGCGTTCGTCTGTTGCATCGAGAGGTCTGAACTGGGTCTGCTACTCGAGCTAGGTACGCGAATCTATTCGTGTTCTTCGAGTTATCTTAACAGGCGCTGTCGGTGTTCTGTACTTAACTCGAGCTGTAGCATTTCGAAATGATGGTGAATTTCTTCACTTGACTCGAGCTGCAAATGAGCTTGAGAGCTCTTCCGCACAGAAATGAGAAGAAAATCGTGAGACGCGCTAGTCTGAAGTATCTAGACGCTTGGCTTGGGTCTGTTATGAGCGCAGACGCCGAACAACTAGTTATACTCTGCTATTTTTCTGGCGATGGAATTTGTTTTCTGCACTGAACTCGAGGTGCAGATGAGCTTGAGAGATCTTAGGCATTGCAATGGGAAGAGAATCGTCATGCGCGCTATTTGAAAGTATCTAGACACCCGCGCTCAGTCTGCTATTAGCGCTCGGGCTGGACACCGATTCGTACTCTGCTACTTTCTTGGAAATGATGTTGTTTTTTGGTTTTACTCGTGCTGCAGATGAGCTACAGAGCTGTTCAGCACAGCAATGGGAAGGGAATCATTAGGGGCAATCGTGAAATGTATCTAGACGCCTGAGATCAGTCTGCTATCAGCGCTCGGGCTGAAAAACTATTCGTTCTCTGTTAATTGTTTGGACGTAGTATGTGGCAAGGAAGCTCTACGAGTCTCCCGGGGCGTTGGAGGGTTAGTTGGCAAGAACAATCTCGAGGAACCTTTTGCTGACTTTTGCTCGGTTGAACATTTTGTTCTCGAAATTCAACAAGTCGTTAGAGCTCTAGTATTTTTCCCGTGATATTCGATCTCATTCTCGCTCGCCGTCTCAATCTCAGCTCGATTGGGTACCTATTACTGCCAAAAAGCACTGGGGCGGGATCGGCTGTTTCGAGTCATCTCGACATGCGTTGTCGGTTTTCTGTATTGAACTGGAGCTGTTGGAGAGCTGCAGAGCTTTTTCGCACGCGTGATCGATTCTGAATTATGTGACGCGTTCGTTTGAAGCAGCTAGAGGTCTGAACTCGGTCTGCTACTCGAGCTAGGTCCGCGAAGCTATTCGTGCTCTATTTTTGTTTGGGAGATGCTGGTGAGTTTCTTGACTTGACTCGAGCCTCAGATTAGCTAAAGGGCTCTGCGGCACAGCAATGGGAACGCATTCATCAGGCGCGCTAGTCTAAAGTATGTAGACGCCCGAACTCGGTCTGCTATCAGCAATGGAACCGCAACACTATTTGTACTTTCATTTTTTTTTGGGGAGACGATGAGGATTTTCTTGAGTTAACTCGAGCTGCATATGAGCTACAGAGCTGTTTGGCTCAGCAATCAGAAGGAAAGCATTAGGCGCGATAGTTGTAAGTATCCAGACACCCGAAATCAGGTTGCTTTCAGCGCTGAAACTGAAACATTCCGTATTCAGTATTTTTCTCGATCTGGTGATGATTTCTTGACTTAACTCGAGCTGCATATGAGCTACAGAGCTTTCCAGCAGACGAATCATATGAAAATCATCAGGCGCGCTACACGACACCTGGACTTCGTCTGCTAGCAGCGCAGACAGCGAAACACTATTTGTACTCTGTTTTTTTTTAGATGGAATTGGTTTTCTCGACTTACCTCGAGCTGCAGATGAGCTCCAGAGCTCTCAGGCACATAAATCGGACGGAATTCATCAGACGCGCTATTTTGAACTACCCAGACGCTTGAAATGCGTCTGCTATTAGCGCTCGGGCTGAACAACTATATGTACTCTGCTAATTTCTTGGAGATGGTATTGGTTTTCTTCACTCAACTCGCGCTGCAGATGAGCTACAGAGCTGTCCAGCACAGCAATCGGAAGGGACTCATCAGAGGCGCTGATAAAAGGTATCCAGACGCTTGAAATCAGTCTGCTATCAGCGCTCCGGCCGGAAAAACTATTCGTACTCTGCTAATTCTTTGGAGATGGTATCGGTTTGCACGATTCAACTCCAGCCGCAGATGGGCCAGAGAGCTCTGCGAGTCTTCCGGCACATATGTCCGGGCGCTCGGCCTCGAGCTTTTGGAGTGATCATGGTCTGTTACAGTTGCGTATCCCTGCACGTGTCTTGCCTCGTCGAGTCGTGCGTCCCAATCCTGTTCGCAACACACGTTGGCACGTTCAGTCTCATCGTGTACCTCTTTTGCGCTATGCGGTGGATGCAGCCCTGGTGACTGGTAGCAGCCAGACATAACAGACCGATTGGAGTGGACATGCGGGTCTCTCGCCCACGGAGCTAGGTGGCAATATTCGACAGCCTTGTGAGGAAATCGTCGAGGTCCCCACCAAAGCCGACCTCGCCCCGAAAGTTTCTGAGCAGTATGTTGCCGCTCGGGAGGCTGCACTTGAGATGAGGAGAAAGAGGAATAAGGGTGAATGCACGGAGGAGGAGTTCAAGAAGGCGAGGAGGAGGTACAGATATGAGAGGAGGAAGCATGGGAGGAATATCTTGGAGTATGAGTTCCGTCCAGGTCTACACCATCGAACTTACCTTAAGACGCTTAAAGTTGAGGGAGTGCACACTTGGGACAAGTCTAAGTGGGAGAAGGCCCTCAGAGAGCACGGCTTGGCCATGTACACCGATGAGCATGAGCGTGCACGCACGAACAGTAAGCTTGAGGAGATGAGGAGGAGGTTGCAGGAGGTGAATATGCACGAGTACCAGCCCATCGATATCGGCCTGCTCATGCGTGCTAGGTCTCGTCTTCGTTCAGGAAAGGCCGTAGGTAAGGACAACATCAGCGTCTCCATGCTTAAGCACATCCCTTGGTCAGGTTGCCTTCAAGTTTTGCGGTGCTTTCAGCAGCTGTTTATGCGCGAGTATTGCACACCCACAGCATGGCGCCATATATGTATACAGCTTATGCCGAAGTCTGTGAAGACTTGTGAATTCAATGACACACGAGCTTTATCACTATTATCTTGCCTGTCAAAATGGTATATGGCATGTCTCACCTTGGTGGCCGTGGACCATCTCAAACGGAGTGTTGCCCCTGAGGTCATGCTCTTCGGGTTTGTTGCTGGAAGACGGACGCGCGAGATTACGGGTGGCTTGAAGAGAGTTGCTCAGCACGCGACGGAATGGGGTAAGTCATATTGTATGCACATGGCTAGCTTAGACGTGTATCGCGCATTTGATAACGTACAGGTTGCCGACGTTGCTGACTGCCTGGAGGAGTTGAGGTTTCCACCTGAACGTAGTTATGCGCTCATGGAGGGTCTAGCTGAGAACAGGGCCGATTTATCTTTCCAGCAGGTGGACGTCTCGGACATAGCTTGGGATAGTTGTATCCGCGCAGGAAGTGTTGAGGCTCCGCTCTTTTGGCTGTGTGAGAGTGTGCTCATGTTCCGTTCTGTGGTCTTGAGTTGGCAGGAGCGGGGGATGGGAGTGCAGTTGACGCAGCAGGCAGGGACTCGTCATCTTACACATGCGATTTGGGCCGACAATGTTTTGTAGTGTGCCAAAGATCAGAGCGAGTTGACGACCATGATTGCGGAGATCAGTGTCCCACTTTATCACATAAAGTACACATGGAAACCGAGTAGCTTGCAGTTCATTCGCTTTGGCTATGATGAGCCTGGGACCGAGAGTTTGGACGTCTCTTTTGCGTTGCCGAATCCCCAGGACAAGCGTCAGCGAGTGACTATAATTTTGCAGCAGACAGATCGTTTGGAAATACTTGGCACGATTCTTGAAAACAGCATGCGGCAACATGAGGACTTGAATCATCGGATCTCTCTCGCTCAGAAGGCGTTTTGGCAAGATAAGAAGTATTACATGTGCCAGGGCATTAAGTTGAAGAAAAGATTGCTGCGATACGACTCACGTGTAAGAAGCCGATTATTGTTTGCAGTGGAAGGGATGACGGCTGACAAACATGCTATTGAATCGATCCATGCGTTTGAAGGCCGCTGACTTTCGAAGATGGTATGGAGACGGAAATGTGACACCGAGAGTTGGCCACAGTTCTTTCAGAGCGTGTACTTGACGGGGCGGAAAGCACTCAGGACAGCTCAGATGCCGAGTGCGGTTCAGCTCTTTCTTTTCAAACAGTGGAGTTGGGCAAAGGATGTGGCGACGACAACTGCTCAAAACGCGATCGTTCAAGTTGATAACGCCCAGCCTACAATTGATCCAATGGAAATGGGTGGTGCAGTGTCTCTTTATAATGATTTGATGTCTCAGAATGCGGGTGCTGTCGTGCCGATTACCACGGACTTCATGTCTCAGAATGCGGGTGCTGTCGTACCGATTACCACGGATTCGATGTCTTTGAATGCGGGTGCTGCTGTACAGATTACCAGAGATCTGAAGCGACGGAGGGTGGCTGTTATTGTGGCCCCAGTCCTCACTGCCCGTGGGGACCGCACCGTTGCTCAGCCAGAGTGTCAGGAGGACAGTGCCACGAGTCAGAACCGACGACGGTTTATCTCCCAGGCGTCCCGTGCAGCTGCCAAAAGGAGCAAGACTGCTCCCACATCTGCACCAACGCCAGCATCAACACCAGCCCCTACGCCAGCGCCAACAGCCAAGCGGAGAAGGTTTCGAAGGGATATGGTGAGGGCGAGTGCGGATGACCCTTTCTTGCAGGCTCGTTACACGATGATGCATGCCGCCAGCCCGTGGACACAGCAGATGGATGCCGTTATTCGCACCTATAACTCGCAGGAAGCACGATCTTTTACACGTCGAAGAGAAGGTGGAAAAACGGTGGGCCTTCGTCCGTGGGGTTTGCCTTTTGAGACGGTGGGTGGAGATGCTTGGTATGATACTCTAGAGTGGACTCAGGTAGGGTGGAGATGTTTTTATCCGTACGTTGCTTTCGGAATGGAACCTTCAACATGTTTTAGAATATGCTCACCTGCCTGAACCGAAACCCTGGAGGCCGAAAAACGACGAGGAGGAGGTGGAGGGGACGGAGGAGAGAAACAATGAGATTGCAAAGCGGCTCGCCTTTAACTTCGAGAATGCCAGCGTCTGGAACTACGAGGCTGAAGGGATTCCCGTCGAGCTCTGTGGTGACTCCCAGGTGGTGGCGAACTGGCTGGTGGGACAATATGTATGTACGACGGAAGTATATTGTGAGACCATTGCACACATTCAAAGTATATTATACAGATTACATCTTAACTATCACGTGAACCTGAGGCCGCCGTCTTGGGGATTAGATCCATGGAAGTGGTTTTATCGCGAGGGAAACGAGCGTGCTGATGCTGAAACTTGGAAGGCCCGCGCGGGCCAGAGCCACCGTACTTTCGACCCGCGCATTCATACTCTCAGAAGGGAACAAATAAAAGGGATTCGCGGCTACTTCGATGGTGGTCGTTCCTCCCACGGTGTTGGC
Source organism: Prorocentrum cordatum (assembly GCA_963575745.1). Taxonomy (NCBI): domain Eukaryota; class Dinophyceae; order Prorocentrales; family Prorocentraceae; genus Prorocentrum; species Prorocentrum cordatum. The sequence goes on along the minus strand of CAUYUJ010019404.1, from coordinate 122,983 downwards.
ATTGGTTGGGTTATTGACCTATTCGTGCTCCCCCTCCCTGCTCTTCAACACTCTCAAGGCTCTTGGCTTTTCAACTTAGCTTCTGAGGCTGCCGCCATCCCGCCGACCTGCACGGTTAGTCAAGCTGAGCTCTTGGCCAGCAAGCGCCTCGCTGAAGGTGTCGAGCACCTGCTGCTCCTCTGCTGCGGACCTGAATCCTGAGCGGGGGCTCCTTTGTCCCTGTGGGCTCCGAGCAAAGCAAAAAGCCAAAGTTGACGCTTTACCGCCGGCGCACAGTTTTTTTTCGAAATTCAACAATTCGTTAGAGCTCTAGTATGTTTTGCCGTGACGTTCAATCTTATTCCCGCTCGCTGTCTTCATCTAAGCTCGATCGGGTACCTATCACTGCCAAAAGCATCCAGGGCGGATCGGCTGTTCGGGTCATCTTGACAGGCGTTGTCGGTTTTCTGTACGTAGCTCGAGCTGTAGGAGAGCTACAGAGTTGTTACTCACACGTAATCGATTCAGAACCAGCAGGCGCTTTCGTCTGAAGCATCTAGAGGTCTGAACTCGGTCTGCTATCAGCACGAGAGCCGAAAACAATTATTCGTATTCTTTAATTTTCAGGAGATCGTGACGGTTTTCTGGACTTAACTCGAGCTGCAGATAAGCTACGGAGCTGTTTGGCTCAGCAATCGGAAGAGAATCATCAGGCGCGATCGTTCTGAGTATCAAGGCGTCCTGACAACAGTTTGCTATCAGTGCTGGGACTGAACAAACTAGCCGTATCCAGTTTTTTTTTTTTTTTTTTTTTTTTTTTTTTTTTTTTTTTTTTTTTTTTTTTTTTTTTTTTTTTTTTTTTTTTTTTTTTTTTTTTTTTTCCACTCCCCCCCTTCTTATTTTTTTTTTCTTCCCTTATCGAACTGGTGCTGCTTGTCTTGACTTAAATCGAGCTGCAGGTTAGTTACAGAGCTGTTCTGCATAATAATCATAAAGGATTCATCGGGCGCGCTACTAGACACCTTGGTCTGCTATCAGCGCAGACGCCGAAACACTATTTGTACTCTATCATGTTTTTGGATATGTCGTTGGTTATCTCGACTTACCTCGAGCTGCAGATGAGCTCTAGAGCTCTTAGGCACATGAATCGGATGAAATACATCAGACGCGCTATTTCAAAGTACCTCGACGCCTGACATCAGTTTGCCATTAACGCTCGGGCTGAACAACTATTTGTAAGCTGCTAAGTTCTTGGAGAACGTATTGGCTTTCTTCACTTAGCACGCGCTGACGATGAGCTACAGAGCTGTTCAGCACATCAATCGGAAAAAGGGAATCATCAGGGGCGCTAGTAAAAAGTATCTAGACGCCTGAAATCAGTCTGCTATGAGCGCTTCGGCCGGAAAAACTATTCGTACTCTGCTAATTCTCTGGATATGGTACTCGTTTTCGTGATTCATCTCGAGCTGCAGATGAGCGAGGAAGCTCTACGAGTCTCTTGGCTCAAGCTCTCTCCTGCCTGCCAGCAGGCCTCCGCGCTGGCTGAGGAGCCTCAGCTCATGCGTATCCGCCAGCGCGCCGCTGGACGTCACAGAGCCCTGGCGCCTGGAGCCCCATGCGCGCGGCGGCCTGGCCCTCCGCCCCCTCGGTTCGCAGCCGCGGGCCGCCACGCCACGGCCTCGGCCTCGACCTCGACGGCCGAGAGGCCTCTGTCGCCAGCGTTCCGCCAGACGTCACAGAGCCCTGGCGCCTGGAACCCCATGCGCGCGGCGGCCTGGCCCTCCGCCCCCTCGGTTCGCAGCCGCGGGCCGCCGCGCCGCGGCCTCGGCCTCGACTTCGAGGGCTGAGAGGCCTCTGTCGCCAGCGCGCCGCCGGACGTCACAGAGCCCTGGCGCCTGGAGCCCCATGCGCGCGGCGGCCTGGCCGCCCCCTCGGTTCGCAGCCGCGGGCCGCCACGCCGCGGCCTCGGCCTCGACCTCGAGGGCCGAGAGGCCTCTGTCGCCAGCGCGCCGCCGGACGTCGCGGCAATTCGTATTGTATCTTCGCCTCTCAGGATATCATTGCATACCCCCTTCTTTGCATGAGACATTCAGTTATCCGAGAGTTACTTTTCTTCGCCTCGAATGGAGTCATAATTCATTGTACTTGAGTATCTTTGCGATATTCATTCCACATGATTATGCACGTGAAACTGCCCGCTCGGGCAACGACATATTTCAGGAGTGTGCAGGGCAGGAGCCCCACTTATTCCATCATGATATCACTGCATTCTCTTTCTTTGCATGAGACATTCAGTTATCCGAGAGTTACTTTCTCTTCGCCTCGAGTGGAGTTCAGAATTCATTGTACTTGATTCTACGTTATCAGACATTCAGTTATTCGAGAGTTACCTTTCTTCGCCTCGTGTAACTGCCCGCTCGGGCAGCGACATATTTCATCATATTTCGTGAGTGTTTTTGGCTGGAGCCCCACATATTCGGTCCGCCGTGGGCCACCAGTGTATCGGGAGTGTATTGGGCTGCACGCTCCACGTGTTTCAGGTTCGTACCGGGCAGGACGCCCCACATATTTATTGTTTCTTCGCCTCGAGTGGAGATCAGAATTCAAGACACTTGAGTGCGTTATCAGACATTCAGTTATCACACATTTGACGTTGAGCATAAGACTCTTGTGGAGATGCTTGAGCGCGTTATCAGACATTCAGTTATCACACATTTGACGTTGTATCGTACCTTCGCCTCGCGTGGGGATAACAATTTTGCAGTTTTGTTTTGGTCCGTTCTCTATGTTCAGAATTTCTTCGCCTTGAGTGGAGTTCAGAGTTCAGTTTGATAGAATATGTTCTTGCCTCGTCAGGGTCGCCTGGCAGAGGGACAATCGTATGGTGCCACATCTATGGCTGTTTTTGGAAGCTTTGCACACTCTTGTATATCTTATTTTCCCATGTGTTATCTTTCTCATTTGATCTCTTCTTGTCTTATTCCCTGTGGTTGTTTTAGTTGTATCTCATGTGATTCCTGATGCAGAGTTATCAGCGGCGGAGCGCATCTGCGATGTTCTCCCACAGGTTGTGCGAACGTCTTTGGTCATGCATGTTTCTGATTCTCTATAAGAGCGGAGTGCTTGCTTGACAAATAAGAGGCTTCGCTTCGCCTGAGACTTCGTTGGACCTGGCCTCAGTGGCCAAGATGGTCCCAGCAAAGACGCAAAAAACCAATGTTGACGGTTTACCGCCGGCGTCCAGTTGGCCGACCCGACCAGGAAGGACAATGGGTTTGCTAAGATTTGAAAGATATTTGACTATTGATGTTGAGAAACCAGATTTTTACTTCACAGCGTTTGCTGATAGGTTTCTAGTAGGCTCAAAAGCGAGCAGCAGATGACTCCACAGGGGGGTCGGGGCGGCATCCGGGGAGCTGTGTCCGAACTCGTGTCCGATATCGTTTTTCGCAAACAGTCACACACTTCGTGCTCTTCGACCTCCCAGAATTCCATTCCCGGGCCACATTCTGAATGCTCGGAGCCAACAGTAAGCCACTTCGTGCTCTTCGAGTTCCCAGAACTCCATTCCTGGGCCACATTTTGAATGCCCGGAGCCAACTGTAGGCCACTTCGTGCTCTTCGAGTTCCCAGAACTCCATTCCCGGGCCACATTTTGAATGCCCGGAGCCAACTGTAGGCCACTTCGTGTTCTTCGAGTTCCCAGAACTCCATTCCCGGGCCACATTTTGAATGCCTGGAGCCAACTGTAGGCCACTCCGTGGTCTTCGAGTTCCCAGAACTCCATTCCTGGGTATGATTTTGAATGCCCGGAGCCAACTGTAGGCCACTTCGTGCTCTTCTAGTTCCCAGAACTCAATTCCCGGGCCACATTTTGAATGCTGAGGCAGGCTAAGGCTGAGGCTGAGGCAGGCTGAGGTGAGGCAGGCTGAGGCTGAGGCTGAGGCTGATGCAGGCTGAGGCTGAGGCAGGCTGAGGCTGAGGCCGAGGCTGAAGGCAGACTGAGGCTGAGGCTGAAGCAGGCTGAGGCTGAGGCTGAGGCTGAGGCAGGCTGAGGCTGAGGCTGAGGCAGGCTGATGCTGAGGCAGGCTGAGGCTGAGGCTGAGGCTGAGGCTGATGCAGGCTGAGGCTGAGGCAGGCTGAGGCTGAGGCCGAGGCTGAAGGCAGACTGAGGCTGAGGCTGAAGCAGGCTGAGGCTGAGGCTGAGGCAGGCTGAGGCTGAGGCTGAGGCAGGCTGATGCTGAGGCAGGCTGAGGCTGAGGCTGAGGCTGATGCAGGCTGAGGCTGAGGCAGGCTGAGGCTGAGGCCGAGGCTGAAGGCAGACTGAGGCTGAGGCTGGCAGGCTGAGGCTGAGGCTGAGGCTGAGGCTGAGGCAGGCTGAGGCTGAGGCCGAGGCTGAAGGCAGACTGAGGCTGAGGCTGAAGCAGGCTGAGGCTGAGGCTGCAGGCTGAGGCTGAGGCTGAGGCAGGCTGATGCTGAGGCAGGCTGAGGCTGAGGCTGAGGCTGATGCAGGCTGAGGCTGAGGCAGGCTGAGGCTGAGGCCGAGGCTGAAGGCAGACTGAGGCTGAGGCTGAAGCAGGCTGAGGCTGAGGCTGAGGCAGGCAGGCTGAGGCTGAGGCAGGCTGAGGCTGAGGCAGGCTGAGGCTGAGGCTGAGGCTGAGGCAGGCTGAGGCTGAGGCAGGCTGAGGCTGAGGCCGAGGCTGAAGGCAGACTGATGCTGAGGCTGAAGCAGGCTGAGGCTGAGGCTGAGGCAGGCTGAGGCTGAGGCAGGCTGAGGCTGAGGCTGAGGCAGGCTGAGGCTGAGGCTGTGACTGCGACTGCCGTTGCCACTGCGACTGTCATCGCGAATGCGACTACGACTGCGAGAACAGCAGAATTCTACAACTGGATTCTCATCTGAATCTTAAGGGGAATTCTTCCATATATGCTCCTACACGTCGCTGTTAGGTTGTTTTGCCGGGATAATTACTCCCAACATTAGTGTTTAAACTTTGTTCTGAGAGCAGCTCAGCCCAGAGAGAGTCTTAGTATCAAACCATTTGGAGCAACGAACATCAGGTAGACAACGAAACATGTAAATTTAACGTGTTTCTAGAAATGCTCCGAGAAGCTCTCTGCTTCGATTTTGAGCATTCTTACGCATGCAAGGAGCTCTACGAGGTTTCCGGCGATGATCAGGTTGACGGTTCACCGCCGGCGCCAGTCCAGAGTACTTCGTAGAGCTCTTCGGCATTGATGAGCTAGAGGAATTCCGGCGCGGGTGCAGCTAGTTGGCCCATTCGGCCCCGGCGGACAATGTGGGAACTTTGGGTCGGTTGGGCGAATATTGTGCGAGATTTGAACATTCGTTTTGGGAACCGGTATTTTTCGCACCTGTAGTGGATTATGCCGCGTCTGCCAGTGAAATTCTCAGGTCCGTAGCTGCAGTATTACAATGAAAACACTTGCGGGAATTGATTTTAGATAGAGACCAGAAATGCGTTTTTTTTTTTTTTTTTTTTTTTTTTTTTTTTTTTTTTTTTTAAAAAAAAATAAATAACAAAAACATATAAAAAATACAGCTCACGCTTGAGGAAGCTCCTTCCATGTGTTTGGAGCAGCGCCGCGCCAGAAAAGAGCTCTACGAGGCTCCCGGCGGTAACGGTTTACCGCCGGCTCCCAGTTGCCTCTTCGCTCTCCAGGTTTTGGACGCTACCAAGTGCTCAGATTTGAGATATATTTGACCATTAATTTGAAGAAACCAATTTTTTTCCGCACCTGTAGTGGGTTATGCCGCGTCTGTCAGTGAAATGTTCAGGTCTATTGCCGCAGTATTACTATCGAAACTGGAGGAACCAATTTTGTTTAAAAAGTCAAAACGCGTTTTTCTCGAGTTCCTCAGCTCAGGCTCCAGGGAGTTCTCTATGTGTTATGAGAGTCGTCGCGTCAGTGAAGAGCTCTAATAATACCCCGTAGAGCTCTTCGTCATCGATGAGCTAGAGAAATTCCGGCGCGGGGTGGAGCTAGTTGGTCGACCCGGCTAGAATGGGCAATGTGACAACTTTGGGTCGGTTTTGCTAATATTTGAAAGATATTTCGCCGTTCATTTTAAGAAATGTGATTTTCACGCTGAGCATTTGCATAGAAACTTTGGTCTGAGAGCAGCTCAGCTCTTCTAAAGTTTTCCTCTCGGTTCACTTCCCGCAAGCGGCCTCATATTAACATCAAACAAAAATCTAAAACATTAGATTTAAAGAAAATCTTCTGCGAAGTTCTCTGCTTCGATTCTGAGTTCTCTCACGCGTGCAAGGAGCTCTACGAGGTGCCCGGCGGTGACCAGGTTGACGGTTCACCGCAGGTGCCAGTACCTCGTAGAGCTCTTTGTTAACGATGAGCCGGAAGACTTCCGGCGCGGGGTGGAGCTAGTTGGTCGACCTGACCAGAAAAGAAGATGTGGTAACTTTTGGTTGGATTTCCTAAGATTTGAAAGATATGTGGCCATTTATTTTGAGGAATTATTCTTACGTCCAGCATTAGTGTCGAAACTTCATTCTCATAATCAGCTCTCTAGAGAGAGTTTTACTATTCGAGGGAACTGACATCAGATGAGACCGAAAAATCTAAATTTGACGTTTTTCTAGAAGTGCTCCGAGAAGCTGTCTGCTCCGATTCTGAACATTTTTATGCATGCAAAGAGCTCTACGAGGTTCCTGGCGGTGACCAGGTTGACGGTTCACCGCCGGCGCCATCCGGCGCGGGCGGACAATGTGGGAATCTTGGGTCGGTTGGGCGAAGATTGTGCGAGATTTGACATTCGTTTTGAGAACTGGTATTTTTCGCTCCTGTAGTGGGTCATGCAGCGTCTGCCAGTGAAATTCTCAGGTCCGTAGCTGCAGTATTACTATCAAAACATTTGGGGGAACCGACTCTGCATGAACCGACGACTACGATTACTACTACTACTACTACTACTACTACTACTACTACTACCACTACTACTACTACTACTACTACTACTACTACTACTACTACTACTATTACTATTACTACTACTACTACTACTACTACTACTACTACTACTACTACTACTACTACTACTACTACTACTACTACTACTACTACTACTAACTATACTACTACTACTACTACTACTACTACTACTACTACTACTACTACTACTACTGCTACTGCTGCTGCTACTACTACTACTACTACTACTACTACTACTACTAGTACTAGTACCACCACCACCACCACCACCACCACTACTACTACTACTACTACTACTACTACTACTACTACTACTACTACTACGACTACTACTACTACTACTACTACTACTACTACTACTACTACTACTACTACTACTACTACTACTACTACTACTACTACTACTACTACTACTACTACTACTACTACTACTTCTACTACTACTACTACTACTACTACTACTACTACTACTACTACTACTACTACTACTACTACTACTACTACTTTCTTCTTCTTCTCGTCGTCCCTAACACCCTAGGGCTAGCACTCCCTAGCGCCAGTACTTCCTAGGGCTAGCACTCCCTAGCGCCAGTACTACCTGGCACTCCCTCGGACTAGCACTCCCTAGGACTAGTATTCCCTAGGGCTGGTACTCCGTAGTGCGAGTACTCCCTAGGACGAGTACTCACTTGGACGAGTACGCCCTAGGGGTAGTAATTCCTAGGACTTGTACTCCCTGGGGCTAGCACTCCCTGCGGCTAGTACTCCGTAGGACTAGTACTCCTTATGAACGATATTACTTAACACCAACACTACAGCACCATTGTACTACCACACTACAGCACTACTACCACAATACCAGTACCACAACACCACAACACCGCTACCACAACACCAGTACACTGCTACCACGATACCACAACCACAACACCACAACACCGCTACCACAACACCACTACCACAGCACCACTGCCACTACCACAACATTACTGCCTACTAACAACTCAACAACACTACCAACACCACACCACTAACACAACACTACCAACACCACACCACTAACACAGCACACCACTACCAACACCACACTTCTAACACAGCATGCAGCACAACCAGCCACTACCAACACCACACCACTAACACAACATTACCAACACCACACCACTAACACAGCACAGCGACCACCACACCACTAACACAGCACTACTACCACGTTGGTTCCAGGTGGGAGTTACTGTGGCCATTTTTGCCTGCGCGGGAGTGCATTCCCTTAGGGGTTGCGAATCTCTCCAGATCTAACATGAGATACCTTTACATATTACTTTTCATTGAGCGGCCTGCGCGGGCCACAGTAACTCCCATCCCGCCGCGCGACGGGCCACATTAACACCCAACGGGCCACACTAACACCCAACGGGCCACAGTAACAACCGGTCGCATTGGGGCCCTGCCAGTCAAGTACCATGTCGCGGGTTTGTCCGCGAGGGACACGCCTGGATCAACGTGACCACAGGCAACGTGACGCCCTCCCAGCAGGCCGCCGCGCTCCAGCGCGGTCTTGGAGGGCTCGCACGGACCATAGCCATGAGAGTTCCCCCAGCAGTCATCAATTTTGGCGTCAATATAGGTGGTCGCCACACCGATGGCGCCACTTGCGTTATGTTCGTCTTAAGTACGAATTGCGAGAACCTAGAAGAGGAACGCCAACTCAACTATGGCACGGCTCTCATTGACTTTCGTGTCCATGCGGGAGAAAGAATCGACCAGTCGTTAGCACGGTTCGAGATAGCCCGCTACGAAGCAGGAGCCGCCGGCTTCAATATCCCCATCTTCCAGATACTCAATTTCATGCTCTCCTCGAACGTATGAGGTCATATGCTCACATAGCTGAGAGAACCCCTGGCAATGTCGGTGGTATTTTTAGTCACGGTCACCGAACCGAGACCTTCCATGCAGAGGCCAATGCAGGGCGACCTGCTAACAACGTCGGGAGCGATGATATGCCGCCGTCTGAGACCATACACTGTTGGCCCAGAATGGCGGTACTGCCTCGGGGTCTCAAGACCCCTGGGCCAGATCTAGGGGGCCACCCGACGCGCGTCGTTGGCGGAGATTCATGAAGAAACCAGTCAGGAAGGTAAGACGTGCGGTACGGTGGACACTCAAAGGACAAGGCAAGGGTCGAAGTAAAGGCAAAGGTAAGCGTCGGCGACTACACGGTAGAGGCCTACTAGCATTCCTAGCATCTCTCACTGGGCCTCAGTATGAAGAAATGTCTTTAGGTGCTGGCAGGAACCGTAGGCTTACGTCAAGTAAAGGTAAAGGGCGACGAGGGAATCCAACGGACACCAACTGTAAAACTATGGAGTGCGACATGTACCGCAGTGCACAACATTTCCGACGCGAATGCCCCCAGGGCGATGGAAGAGGCAGGGGTCCGTCAATACATTTGGCTCAAGCGGGCTCCGACTTCGAGTGCGTCGACTGGGGGTCACTTGTGGCCGACCCTGCTGACGGCCCAGCCGCAGTTATTCATTTCATGGCCGCCAGGTATTTGTGCCAGCATGAACCTCGAGAATTGCGCCGACAAGCTGTTCGAATAGGTGTTCACTGGCCACGACGACATCGACTTGGCAGGGTGGCTGGGTATACCCATCGCGGGGCAACCTGCAGATATGGAGTTTGTCGAGAACTTCCACGTGCCCGTCGAAGGTGACTTCGGCATGGCGGGGGCGCCCGCGGACTCTGAGTCTACCATTCCTGCGACAGATGAAGAAGCTCATGCCATGCTCTATCCTCGGGTGATTGGAAGTCCGACAAACGTGGGATCGATCGATGGTGATCCATTGCGGGGAAACTCGCGAGACGCTGGCGACCTATCTGAAAGTATTCAATATGAGCTTGGACACAATGAAGAATTACAGTGCACTTCTGTTGCGCCAGATCGGTCTGCGAGCAGTCCGAGGCAAACGCCGCGCCGCGTGCCCTTCATAAGGGGAAAGAATTTTCACAGCGATCCAAGTCTGTCGCCAATGGGCGACGAAGATGAACGGGATGACCGCATGATACGTCGCGGTCGAGCTCCTAGATTTTCACGGGGTCGGGCGCGAGCCCGCTCCAGTGGTGCTCTTTCGAGCGGTGTTCAGCGTCCTCGCCCCCCCGAGGCGGGGACTTCAAGTGGCCCGCCAGGGAAGACGCCAAGAGCGCATGCTCCCCCGTGGAGGGAACGTCTGCGGAGAATTCCGCCTCAAGACGATCGGCATCAAGAAGAAGAACATCCAGAATGCCAAATACAGCGTTTACAGGGTTGGCGCAAACCTGGATTGGCTCGTCAGTACATGCCTGCAGAGTCGATGCAATACTGGTTGGATAGAAATTTGACAGAACATCAACTCCGACACTGGTATTCTCTTCGCCAAGTTAAACGGAACGGTGATGGTACTATCATTCGGTCAATGAAGGGACAGACTAAAACGCCAGAAAAGGTGATCGTGCGTGATCACAAAAGGGCCATCTTCGGGGATCGAAAGGAGCATCGAGGTTTATGTTGCACATGCCCCAGCTATCTCGATCACAGGCTTGGCTGTCCCATGAGAGGCCCATCAAGAAGTCCCAATTTCAAAAGAACACCGTGGGTTTGGTCACATGGAGATGGTCGGGGCAATTGTGCTGGCCCCGACAGAACGCCATGCCATAAGCGGATGCCAGAGGATAATTACCTTCCTGCTACAGCGACATATTGAACAAACAAAGGCAATCTGTAATAGCTTGACACCTATTCATTTTCTGGTGCAGTTCAATCGTGCTTGGCATGCAGGGAAACCAGCCGATTGCGAGTGAGCAGAAGATAGCCACCCATATGTCTATGCAGTTGAAGATGAAGATGCTGAGTTGGCTGAAGAGTTTGTTTGATCCTGCGGACGCCGCCCTTGGCGACGGTGAAGCAAGTGGTTCGGGTATTACGGACGCTACATGTGATTCTGATACTCCGATTGGCCCCAAACGCGTTGTCACAAGAGACATGGATCTCTCTCCTGGCAGGCGCGTTGCTTACCGTGCCGGATCTGTGGGCTGGATCACTACTTACATAGATGAATGACGTAGTGCAGATAAGTATTTTTTGGTGGAGAAGGACATGCACCCAACCTTCCTATTAAGAACATGGCCCTCAGGAGGCCAGGTGGTGAAGATTTGAATCCTGGTCGGGGCCCCATCAAACGTTGTCGCCGGTTTGCGTCTGGGATACTGGCTGGAGCTACGGCAAAGGCAGCGCCCAAGACGAAGCCAGAAACAAACGAATTTCCCTCGTCTTCTGATTCTGATTCTGGCTCACTAAGTCCATCTCTTGGTCCTGATCATCCCAGGCCCAAGAAGAAAAAACGTAATAGCCCAGGCGATGATCCTAATCCTGGGGGCGTCAAGAGATATGCGGGGCAACCTGCCGATCAACGCGCTGATCGACAACGATCTAGAGGTCCAGCAGTGGCTGCTGCAGCAGCCAGATTCCAGGGCGCCAGTAAACCTGACCCAATGGATCCTGTTCCACGTCGCGGCCCTTCATCTGGTCGGACACACAGGTCAGGATGGGTGCTTATCTTGGAGGCAGGAACAAGGGATGCAGCTTCCATGAGGCGCAATGAGAAGCTCCTGGCTACTACACCAAAGGTGCCAGGAGCAGTGCCCAGGGACAAGGCTATCGAGGCCTACAGCACCAAGGAGAAGAAACACCAGGACTTCGACATCAGCACCCCGCAAGGAACTCCAAGGACGCCCAGAGGTTCCGCTGGTGCATCTTCATCAGCCGCGGGCGCAGCAACGTTTGCAGCGCCAGCGCCAAAGGCTGCCCCGCGTCCTGCGGGGCAACCTGCTCAGAGGTTTGCGTGGCCACCTGCTGGCAGTCCAGCGGGGCAACCTGCCCTTGCGCTGGAAGTACCGCCGGAATGTAAGGAATACGGGGGCAGGATGCGCTCATGCAGCCGCATGAATATCAATCCAGCATCTGATCCGCGAAGTGATGATGGATCTGATCGCTGCGTGGTTGTGCAGTGCAGCATCGTGGACGCTGCTGTCCATGCTGACGATGGTGCACGCGCTCGCCAGTCAGTGCGCAACTTTCTGCGGAAGCGCCCTGCCCTCACGTTGGATTTAGAAAAGGATTTTTTTGAACGACGTTTTCGCCGCGGACAATCTTCGCAGGCCGAAGCTCGAATCTAGAGAACAACGTGAGATATCTGAGTGGCTGACAATAGCCCTCCGTCACAAACCATTTCATCATGGTGCATTGCCAGACATATGCATTCGTGAAGTTACGCCCGATGACGAGTGCGACGGTTGGGCAGATTTATCGCAGCTCTTCAACGCATGGCCCGCAGAAGGATACGATCATCACCACCAGGAAGCATCTCGACACTGCACGTCGTTTGCTTAAACATCGTCACTGGGCGTATCAGGCAAATGCTGTCTTGGAGCTCATCGGCATGATAGATGAGTCCGGAATGAAAAAGAACAGGCTGCATATCACGAAGATGAGGTACTCTGATATGACTTACGACACCTACTTCATCCGCCCGTCCAACGGGCATAACAGCCCTGGCATCAGGTGCCCTGAATCCCTACACATGAGGATCACTGACTTATCAGCCCCAGGGGCGCCTCGGTATTTCATGCATGGAACTCAATGGGAGAATGTACCGAATATTCTCAGTATTGTTCTATCTTGTCGCGCCGACGACACTATTAAGAAGAGGCGCAGGCAGTTCGTGCATGGATGCCCATGCCTTCCTGGTGACAGTAGAAACCAATCTGGTTTACGCATGGATTCTGACGTCCTGATCATGGTCAGTCTGACGAACTTGATTCGGGACAATATCCCAGTGTGGCGTTCTGCGAACGACATCGTCATGACAGCAGGCCGTGATGGCAGGATCCCTCCGACTCACATGGTCCAGTGGATCGGGATTTTGCCAGGTTGCACTTGTCAGTACAATCGTGTGGGACAAATATGGATAAATCCATTGTATTTGAAGGACGACAACCAGCAGTGCACGAGTACTAGAATTGGTGAGATGTACGAGATTCGCAATGACGCATCATCATGAAAGAAGTGGCTTGTTCCAGATACCCCCCACAACTTGAAGTGTCCCGAACCGTTTCCTATGGTATTCTCACAGGTGTTCATGATGAACGCATGCCACGCAGGGACACCTTCAGGGGGATCTGACGGATCATGGATACAGGCTCAGAGCGCTGATGGGGCGGGTATTACGCCAAGTGGTATAACGCCTACTGATACGTTATACGCCAATGATCCGTGGCGTTCCCAGGTTCAACAGCTGCCAGTACCTGCAGGGCAACCTTCTTCGTTCGCCCCTATGGGCAGAGCTACTACACCATTTGGCACCCCACAGAGTACTCTGAGCACCAACAGCCTGCAGGCGAGGCTCCAAAGTATTCGTGCTGATCCGCAGCTCTACCAGGCTCTACAGGCAACATCGCCGTTCGCATCGCCACGTCCAATTGCGGGGCAACCTGCTTTCCCAGACCTATATGCCACGCAGAGAAGTTTAGTTGGTCAGAAGGAATGGATTTACCGTCAGATGCGGGGGGCCGCCCAGAACATGCGGAGGGATGGTATAGACCTCCCTAGTGTCAACTGGACGCCGCCGTGGGAGTATGTTCCGGATCCAAATCCTTCTCTGGACAACCCCAATCGGTCTGGTTATGTACCAGAATTCTTTAGCCACCCGACTTGCGATCCAACAGCTGCTGATCGTCCAACGGCAGCGCCAATGGATCATTCTCTGTTTCCTGATTATCATGCGCAGGTGAGTGGAACTGCTCGGGTGGGGACACTGCCTGAAAACCCATATGTTCGGGCGACGGCCGACGATTTCTATCAGTCTCAGCTGACACGTGGCTCGGGATATACATCAGGTGTGCCAGGACAGATTCCTCGCTATGGGTATTTGGCACCCTCCATGGATCGACATTTGCAGCAGCAGGCTCCAGGCCTAGTGCTGCCACCGACCATTGGAGAGATGCGCCCTGAGATCCTGGCCATGCACGAGGCGCAGCAAGGCAACCTGGCCATGCAGGCCACGCGGCAGCGCCGACAGCAAGATCGTCAGGCCAACATAATGCTGAGCCGCGCAGGGCAACCTGCTAACCACAATGCAGCAGGGGCACCTGCGAGCAGTCCAGCTATGGATGCATCGATGCAGCTGCCGACTTTCTCACCCATTCGATTCGAAGCTGGTGAATCCTCCCTGGGGCGTCAGATGCGCATCGGGCTTGCGGCCACACCGCCTATCATCAGTGACGGCGATTTCAGTAAGTGTGCCATATGCCTGGACCTGTTCATGAATCACGACAAGATTTGGGAATCGTGTGGTACACGCCCATCTGGATAGACAGGTGGCTGGTAACATGGAAGGTTCCGCGTGTGAGGCCCCCCATTGCCATATGCAGGGGTGTTGGCCTCATTACTGCTGGGTTCCACTACGCCCTTGCTGGAGATCAAGAGACACATGATCGCTGTGGAGATATTCTTCAGAGGGCGAACGAGCTCAGAGACCTCCGTGAAGAGCTCAACCGCGTTGCAGCCATGATGACCAGCACAGCGGAGATATCGACGACGACTCCCGCGGGGATACTTGCATCATCGGCCAACGCGGGTTTAGCGGTGGAAGCAGCTACACTTGCAGGGGCACCTGCCACTGACGTACCTATTCCACTGGTAGCAGAGACCGACAGCAATGCAGGGGCACCGGGGTACCTGCCCGATCGGCTTCACCTTCGGTACCAGTGAATGATACATGGTTGAGGCGCATGGAAGGGGCTACTGACAGGAGCGCCCAATGGCTTCAGTCTTCGCACGCATACATGCCGTATTGGCGAGACCTTCGTTCACGCAGTCAGCGCAGAACTGAGAGCCCGGTAAGCATGCGCAGTGGTAACACTGGGATCTCTGAACGCGACATGCAGCATACCGTACTTATGGTGAACGCCGACGGCCAGATGAGCATGCGCGCGGGGGAAGATACGTTCATGAATCTGCCCATTGTTTTTACGTCGCACCCATATACGTATGACGAATACCCCACCGCTTGGATCTTTGAAAAGAACCCTACTACGAAGGAAGAAGCGCGTGGGTACATGAGTGTGTTTACATCTCTGTCAAGAAACGATAGGGTGTTGGAACAAAGGCGCCGTAAAGGCCTACATGGTACGACAGTATCCGAATGTCCTGGACTATTCGGCGAGCGCCATGAAGTAGCTCTGGCAGCCAACAGCGGGACCATGATCATCGGTATGTTGGTTATACTATTGGATATTGGTAGTAATATTAATATCACTGGTTTAAAGACGGCACATAATTTCGCGCAGATATCACGTTCCCACGGACACGCCATCAAAAGGTTGAATATCACAAAGAGATTGTATGTGTCTGGAGTGGGACACGGTGCTGCGATCTGTGATAAATCCCTGCACTGCAAAATCGCGTGCGAAGAAAGGGTAGATTCTGCGGGGGAACCAGCTGTGCCGAGACTCGACGCATGCTCAGCAAATGTAGCTGAGGGCTCTGGAGAGAACCTCCCTGCTATTCTGGGTCTGAGGAGCATGTCCAACATGCAGACCATCCTGATCCTCGAGCAGGGGCACGAGAAGACGATCATCCCTGGAGTGGAAATGTACAAGGTTCTACTTGGGAAGGGTGCCAGGGTACTTGATTTGATGAAGACGCCCTCCAGACACCTGGCACTCAGGCCCGATGAATACGAGAAGGCTACGGAGGACCTAGGGTCGATGTCCTTCACGTTCACGGCCAATCCTCACTGCGAGGAAGCTCCGTTGCTTGTCAAGGAGGCTTCCGACCCAGAGCCAACTGCAGGGGCACCTGCTGTGTGCGATGCCCATGCATACATGATGTCGCAAGACGCGCAGGGCATCAGCTCTTCCATCAAAGAGGAGACGCTCGCTTTCACGATCCAGTCTTTGGTGAACAACACCTTGAGGACCTGGCATCGCAGAAATGCGTCCTGTGGGACTACCCCTACCTCGGCCCTCGGCCGACAAAGACTTCGCCCTCCACAACCTGCAGGCGAAGATCTATCAGGCCATTTACGAGGAGGGGAAGAAATGGACTCCGCCTCACACACATGCAGGGACACCTGCGGAAGAAAATGATACCGTTGAGAAGTTTGATATATTTACTTCGAGCAGCAGTTCTGCGGCGCATCACGGCACTGGTATTTGGACCCCCCCATCAGGAGGGTGGGGGTCGCCAAACGAGTGACGGGGGCAGGCGCGCGCCACGGCCACTCGCGCTTGCAAGGACAGGCCGACCACTCAGGTGCTGTCAGCAAGCGCGGGGACACCTGCAATCTTTTCCCAGGCGCCGGCTGTGCGTGCCAGGGGCCGCGGCAAGCCCGGCTGCGCGGCTGCCGCAGACAGCAGTGGGCCCGGCTGTGTGGCCGCTGCAGAGAAAGAAGGATTGTCGCATCATTATTATTCTCGTGCGTTCGTTATGGAGGGTATACGGACAGCTTGCGCTGAACTCCGTGCCCGCGGATACATGTGCGACCGTATCACACGTGCAGAGGTGATGATCTCCACCGGTGCACAGTATCTGGGTGCGCTACTTTCGGGTGGTTACCATCTGTCGTGGGTCGCAACACCTGCCGACAGGCATGCGAGGCTGCCTGGTAAACGGGCAGGGCCACGTTACCAGCGTATCCAAAATATGATGTCCAAGGCTCGGGCTCTGCGTATGACTATTGTCTTGGTAGGACCACCAGGGTATTTCTGGAGACAAGGTCCCATGCGAGATGTTATTGAAGATCTTGATTTACAAGTCATGCGCATGAGTTTCTGCCATGTCGGCCTCAAGTACGGCCGCGCGAGCAAGTTGCCCAGCGGATCATATCTGCAGGTGGCAACTACGTGCAAACGCATCTCCACCAATTTTGGAGATGCACATGCAACAGAGCAGGGAAACCTGCATATCCTACTGAGCATATTTTGGACTGGTACGGACAAGGTGTTCAGAAAGCCGAATGGCGGAATAAGGCACTAGCGATCATGACCGCAAGGTTGAGCGATCAAATTGACTCACATAAGCGCAAAGAAACCATACAAGTGCTGTACATTTGAGTATTCATACTCGTGTGGGTAAAAGGAGTCCGAACCTACGTTCAGTTTCTTAAGAATGGCCCTGAATGGGACCATGTTGTGAGACGGGTGACTACGAACCTGGACGACAACGAGATCATCCAGGACATCAAGATCCAGGACCAGCCGATTGGGTGCACCTACGACGCACCATTACCAAATGGTGTCACTAACATCCGTATCGATTGTGCTGGGAGCAGCCAGACCCAACCCCTTCTGGGAGACGGCAGCTCGCGCCCACGCTCAAGGCGAGTGGCGATCATCGATGACGATCGTCTTCCCCCCCCTTCGATTGAGCGCGGCAGGGTGCTACTGTCTATTCCAGAATTTCCGACACTTAGCTTACCAGAAACATAACAACATACAGCATTACCAACAGATGCCAGCACTAAACAATTACGCTACCGAGGAACCCTACATACTTATATTCTGGCTGGAGTGATGATAGCTGAACAGAAGCATGTGAGAATGATGTTGGTGACCGTTCCCTGCGCGCCCCCTCTGATGTCGAGAAAATGACACGCCTGCTGCGCCGTGCGAGCCTGCAACGGATAGAGACCGCACCCCACGCGCACCCCCGTCTGTTATCAAGACTTTGCCACGCCTGCCGCGCCCGCGCCTGAAACGCATAGAGACCGCACCCCCTGTGCACCCCCTCTGGTGTCGAGAATTCCCGCGCCTGCCATGCCCTGCGCACCTGCAATGCATAGAGACCACACCCCCTGCGCACCCCCCTGGCGTCGAGAAAATGCAGCGCCTGCCGTGCCCTGCGCGCCTGCAACGCATGGAGACCGCACCCCCTGTTCACCCCCTCTGGCGTCGAGAATTCGCACGCCTGCCGCGCCCTGCGCGCCTGCAACGCATGGAGACCGCGCCCCCTGCGCACCCTCCTGGCGGCGAGAAAATGCAGCGCCTGCCGCGCCCTGCGCGCCTGCAACGCATAGAGACCGCACCCCATGTGCACCCCCTCTGGCGTCGAGAAAGTGCCACGCCTGCCGCGCCCTGCGCGCCTGCAACGCATGGATACCGCACCCCCTGCGCACCCTCCTGGCGTCGAGAAAGTGCCGCGCCTGCCGCGCCCCCCACGCCTGAAGCGCATAGAGACCGCACCCCCTGTGCACCCCCTTCTGGTGTCGAGAATTCCCACGCCTGCCATGCCCTGCGCACCTGCAACGCATAGAGACCGCACCCCCTGCGCACCCTCCTGGTGTCGAGCAAATGCCGCGCCTGCCGTGCCCTGCGCGCCTGCGACGCAAAGAGACCGCACCCCATGTGCATCCCTCTGGTGTCGAGAATTCCCACGCCTGCCGTGCCCTGCGCGCCTGCAACGCATAGAGACCGCACCCCCTGCGCACCCTCCTTGTGTCGAGAACATGCAGCGCCTGCCGTGCACTGCGCGCCTGCAACGCATAGAGACCGCACCCCCCGCGCACCGCCTCTGTTATGGAGACATTGCCACGCCTGCCGCACCCTGCATTCCTGCGTGCGGCCGCGGTGAGGGACCACCCCCTGCGCACCCCCTAAGCTGAGCTGTGCTGTGCTGAGCTGGGCTGAGCTATGCTGTGCTGTGCTGTGCTGCGTTGTGCTGTGCTGAGATGAGCTCAGCTGTGCTGTGCTGAACTCTGCCGTGCTGAGCTGAGCTGAGCTGAGCTGAGATGTGCTGAGCAGTGCTGTGAGGAGGAGAGGAAGAGTGAGGTGCGTGTGGGAGTGTCGCGGGTGCGGCGCGGCACGGAAGAAAACCAGAACCCCACGAAGCATGTGGGGAACAAGAAACAGAAACGGCAGACCAAGAAACTTGCATCGAACCACGCAAGATACCCAAAATAGCCGAAGAAGGCAACGACGACTGTGCAGACGACCTCACAGGATTCGGGTGTAGCTCGTACCACACAGATGTACCTTTGGACTCCGACACGGTCAACGGTGAAGAGGGGAACTTCATCACCCTACCTGCGGGGCAACCTGCTGAATCCCATGCAGATATATTCTCCATAATCCCCACCCTGTGTTATGGACGACACAACAAGGTAGACATGTTAGAACTATGTGGGAGAATTGGAGACATCTCCCAGTTAGCATTCAGCCAAGGTATGTATTCAGGGGGAAACCTTGACAAACATACTTTCGTTGATGTTGGACATAAGGAAGTCCAAGATGCAGTGATGCACCATTTAGATCTACTACATGTCGATACTACAATGTTGTCATACTACAACCCAGCTGCCGAACGACTGGCTTGCCTTCCCATTTCAATGCTAAGGCTAATTACGACACCTGGCACGAACATCATAAGGATGATTTACCACGCATCAAGTTCTGTGGGAAGGTAGCTGTACGTCAAAATTATTGTCGACGGTTCTATTTCCGAGAACAACCAGTTGGGACTTGGGTGGGTCAGATACCGTCATGGACTACGTTGGCCAGCAGCAAGGGCACTTGCAAAGTACATGAGGATCAATGTACTACAGGCCTACGCGACTCCCATAGGGGTACTAATACGAAAACCGACTGAGATCATGGCTAACCATCGCTTGCTACTTACGCCCTTTGAACGAAAGCGATGTGATGGCCATCATCCACATGCGTCGGTGTGCAATAAGGAACTGTCCATGGCTGCACAGTGTACACCAAAGATGCAGTCGCTCTTTTTTGAAGCTGCTCAGATCGCACACGACCTTTTCCAAACATTTCGTGGCCCTTTCCATGGCCACCCATATTCGACTACCGCGTTGGCAACCAACGTAAGGGGATGCGATTTGGACGATCCGAGTCTTCCCTGACAACCGGACGACTCGATTCCGAGAGCACCGTCGGGAGGGCTTGGCTGTTCTGCCTGCGCGGATAACGTGAATATGCACTTTCCATCGCATGATCGGAATCCGAGACATTGCAGATGGTTCGACAAGGATGACTATCATTGGGAGTGTCCGAGTTGTAAGAAGAACTACTGGAAGAACAAACCTGGACATGTACTAACACTTGGCAAATGCAAGCTTGCCAATCCTTGGAAGCTTCCTGACAATCATGGACAGATCCCGCTGGTTCCCGTCGGGCCGGCAGCAGGGCCTGCACCGCCAGATCCTGCCGAAGTTGCAGCGCCTCCACCTGAGGCACCAGCAGCACCGGCACTTGCGCGACTGAGAGCACCTAGACCTGGCTTGAGAGCTGAATCTACCGCAGGCGCAAGCAGTCACGACATCACTGTTGGAAGACATGCTGCTGAGCCTGCTGCAGGGCAACCTGCCTCAAGTGGAGCCGGTAGCTTGGATGACCACCTCCGACTACCACAGGTTAGAGTCAGACGTGGTCGACAGCAAGGTGGAGAAGCGCCTCCACCACCGCAAGCAGGGAATCCTGCCGCACGACCGCGACTACCAGACTGGTCGCGGTTCGATGTACAAATCAGTCTACAAAAATTACGAAGCCTTGACCAGAACGTGGTAACACGCGTTTTGCGAAAGATACATTTACGCTGGTTCCATGGGAAAGAGCCTAAGATGAGACTCGTCTTAAGCAAAATAGGTCTAGATTATGTTAGACTCAACCTCATCAAGGGTGTCCGCGACACATTCCGAGAATGCAGAGCTTGAGACAAACCTGGGCACAGTTATGCATTCTACTGCGTTGCCTGGCACATTTAATAATGAGGTGGAGTGTGACCTGATGGTCTACAAAAAAGAGCACAATCTATTTCACATTATCGATCGTTGTATACGATATGCTATTGGTATGGGAATACCAGATAAAACGATGACTACTATCTTGGATGCATCTCATCAGTGCTGGATGCAGTTTGGACCAGCTCAGGTACTTTACTCGGATGGAGACGGTGCCTTTAATACTGATACCTCGAAAGCAGTCCTCAAGGCAAAAGGCACTGAACTTCGAATACGTGCGCGTGGACAGCACGCTACGACGATCGAGGCCATAAATGGCATCCTACGTCATCTACTCCACGTAATGGAGGCTGAACTCCATAGGTTAGACATACCTCTTGTGCTCACTAGACTACTGCATGAAGCCTTGTTTGCTGCCAACGCATTCACTTTCTACAACGAGGTGTCTCCTTACAATGCACTATTTGGACGGCAACCAGCAATGCTCCCTGACCTCCCTGTTCTGGACCACTGACAGTCGACAGAAACATCAGATCATTCTCGTGAACAGACAATACGCAGGGTATGCATTGAGGCGATCTCACAGGCCACGGCAGTAGCTAAGACCAATCGTGCTTTACGCACTAAGACGACAATTACAGGTCAACGTTGTTATGACGAAGGAGATTTGTCTGACTACCATCGCCCTACGACTACTAAGGATGACTGGGGAGGTTGGAATGGTCCGTTCCCAGTCGTGAAGAATCATCCGGAAAAAAGGGGGCAGGTCATCATCCGAGTAGGCAGCCGGGATGTTCAAGTACAATACGGCGATGCAAGGCACTCGCTCGACATGGAAGCACTCGTAGCCCGAGAGATTGGCTCCTGCACTACGCACAGTGTTGACATTTGTAGCTCGCTTATCAGCGGGGAGACCTGCGTTGACATTTGGCTATGTGCCGACCAGGAAAGGTACGCTTCAGATGACAACGGCAAGTCGCCTATCTCCAGTGGTACACTTGGCCCTACAACGTCTCATCATAATTTTCTTCCGCATCGAGAATGTTGTTTCGGTCAGATTAGCCAAGAGTATTCATGAGCTATTTTCGGTTACCTATGCTGACAGTTGCACATTGGTTCATTACGATAACGACGTGAATCCAGGATTCCAGTATTATGGAGCAGAAAGTACTGCTCTGAATATACATGATATAACTGGATCAGCACACTCACGAATCATCCAATGCCTGGAGTCCACCAAACCTCAGGCAGGCTTCGATCAGGATATGTCAAAGTTCGAGGACTTGGCTGATGCGCCGACACCTGATGGAGCCGCTAGAGAGGCTTCAGAAGCCGAGCCAGAACATGATGACGGACGGCTGTCTACGATCTACGAAGAATCAGAAGCTGACCTTGAGTCACATGTTATGGAGGTATGGTACGCAGAGTTGCGAGAGGAAAAGGAATTCTTGGAGGCAGCTCCACTAGAAGAAGTCTTTACCGTACCCACACATATGGTTCCTGACCAGAGTGTGTTGATCACTGTAGCTGATGAACAGCGGGGGCACCTGCCGAAGTGGGGACGCACACATGATCCTGATACTGAGGAAACGTACTGCGCTCCCTTGTGCACCCTGGTCGAAGGCGACAGCTATGGACTCGACTCTGGCGAAAACGGTCCATGCGCTGAATTCTTTTTGACAACAGAGATGTCAAAGGTAGTCTTGTCCGAGCAGCAACAAATGCTGTTGGATGCCGACCGGGTGACCACCATGCGAGTATATGTTGCTGCCTCTGCAGAGCGAGCTGTGGTCGTCAGGGAAGACGACCTCCTCACTAAGGCTGGCATCCAGGCGAATCCCGAGAAAGTATCGAAGGCCTTTTCACGGAACTCAAGACTTGGTTCGACAATGAATGCTTCAAACTGCAGGAGATCGCCAAAGCGTCGGACATCATGACTTTGAGGTATGTATACACATGTAAATTCGTTTCAAAAACGATAAGGGTGAGATGGAACGCACCATCCGACTTCGTTTGGTACTTCGAGGCTTCATGGGCCTAGAAGCATTCGATGTAGAGACATTTTCGGGAACAGCCAGAAGGTCAAGCCAGAGGTTACTTGCCAGCGCGGCAGCGTGCAAGAGACAGTGGATCATTGCTTCCCTGGACATCAACATGGCCTTCCTAAAGGGATTGACCAATCGAGAACTCGCCGAAGGAACGTGTGGCGTGCTTTACTTTGCCGCCTGGGTCGGCAATTGTGCTCCGTGCTCTTCCAGGGTTTGAGCTACGACGAGTCAAAGCACTGTCTGCAGTGCTTGACACCGGGCACAGGCACTAAGAACGCCCCACGGGCTTTCTCACTTAAGCTCAGGAGAGCCCCCAGAGGATTTGGCCTCCGACCCACGTCTTACGACGAGGAGTTCGAGACGAGCGCTCAATTGCTCACGGCTAAACATGTTGATGGCATTAACATGGCCGGTACTGAGGACACCATTGACAAGTCTGCAAATGCGTTGAGGGTACCTTTGGTAAGTGTAGACACAACAAGCACACACATACGATCTCTGCTGTGAGGTACACCAAGTGAATTGACCGGCGCGGACGCTGACACTCAAGCGACCAAGATGGTGGCAGATATGTTCGTCAGCCTCAGAGGTGCGCTGGCATGCGCGTTGATCACCCAGATCTGGCTGATGGTCTATGCGGTATCTCTCCAACGTGTCCAAGAACCGACCAATATTCAAGTGCGACGATAAAACGCGATCACCAAAAGTTACAGGCCTGCCCGAAGAAGATCGTCTACCAGGCGATGAACCCCACGGGCGAGGTCGACTTAGATAGCGACTCAGGCTATCGACGCCTGGGTGGAGACGCCGATTGCGACGTCAAAGGCTATGGCATTCGCGGGGCAAGCCTGCTACGACGTGGAAACACGTCATCTCGCAAGCCTGTCGTTCACTTGAGTGGTGCGTACTGCAAGTCTCACCGCTTGCAAGTCCGCTCAAGCTACTCAGCGCAGAGACACTTGCAACATCCCATAATTCTGAGGACTGTTATCCCACGATTGTGACTCTGCGCGAGCTCCATGCGGGGCCACTCACACCCACTCATTGAAAGACATCCTTGAGTGGGGTGGCCTGTGCATCAAGGTCACTTTGACCATCGATGCTGAGTCTGTCTTCAAGGCCTTGTCAAGCAAAGACTTGAAGAAGCCGACTGAGTGTACCCTTTTAGGACACCTTAGTTGGATACGACAGATGATGGAGCGCGGAATCGTGGATAGCATTCAGTGGTGTGGTACCCGCGATATGACTGCGGATGGACACACAAAAGGGAGCATTGACAGAGAAATGCCCCTACAAGTCATGGGAGGTATACAGACCTTCAAAGATGATCGGGCCGGCCAGACATCAAGTTCTGACGCCGCCTGATGCGTATGCCGTACATTCGCGAGGCAACTCGCTGACGGGTCCAACTTCTTTGGGTCCGTCTTCCTTCCTGTCTCCGTATCGGTTAGCTGCTGAATTGTTCTCGCTTGATGGGTGGCGGACGCGCGCTTCGTCTCCCCCCCCCCGACTCTAAAGTAAGATGGGGGACGTAAGGAGCGGAAGCGAGGGCGCGCCCGCGGCCATTTTGGCTCAAGCGGCCGGCCGCCTAGATTTGATTGTGCCTCACCGCGAGGCACACTATCGCTATCGATACTAGCAGGCATCCCCTTTTACTTGACATGGCATCCCCTTTTGCATTGGGACTATCGCTACTACGATACAACCGAGCTGGAGCTTGGTTTCGCCTGGGACGAAGCTGTTGGCGGGCCTCCCAGCCCCCTTCAAACTATCTGAGCCATCTTGGAGGTTATCTTGGGCTATCTGAGGCCGCTCGGGGGCCTCTTGGGGGCCTTTCGGGTGCCTCTTGGGGCCCTCTTGGGACCCTCTTGGGGCCCTCTGGGGGCTCTCTTGGGGTTGTCTTGGGAGCCCTGGAACGCCTCTCGGAGCCATCTTCGAGGCTATCTATCGATCAAAGGGGGGAGGGTCCCGATCGCCCCCCCCCCCCCCCTTCGGGGGCCACGATCCTCGTGAGTGGCGTCAAAATTTGGCCCTCCCAGGGGCCGAAGAAGGGCCCTCCAACCACTCGCGACCGCCGCCCAAAAGTCCAGGGGATGGGGGTAAGGGGAGGGGTCAAGACTCCCTCCCCGCCCGCAAGCCGTCTCGCTCACTCCCACTCGCCCTCCCAACGCATACGTAGCACCGGAGCCTGCTTGACCCGCAGTATGTTCAGCAGTCGTCTTTGGATGGGGAGCTACTCGGGGCGAGTCCGCCGCCGCCGCCGCCTCCGCCGCCGCCGCCGCCGCCGCGCCGCCCGCCGCCGCCGCCGCCGACGCCGCTGCCGAATCGCCGTCGTCGAGCCGCTGCCGCCGCAGCCGTTGCCGCCACCGGTGCCGCCGCGCCGCCGCCGCCGCCGCCCCGCCCGGTGCCGCCGCCGCCGCCCCGCCGCCGCCGCCGCCGCCACCGCCGCAACCGCCGCAGCCGCTGCCCCCGCCGCAGCCGTCGCAGCTGTCGCCGCCACCGCTGCCGCCGCCGCCGCCGCGCCGCCGCCCCCGCCGCCGCCGCCCCCCCGCCGCCGCCGCCGCCACCGCCGCAGCCGCCGCAGCCGCTGCCCCCGCCGCAGCCGTCGCAGCCGCCGCCGCCGCCAAGTGTACTCTGTTTTTTTTTGGCAGGGATGGTTGGGGGGGGCCGCATTGGGTTCGTTGCGAATGTTCAGAATTTGAAGGCAGAGTGTGTGTGTGTGTGTGTGTGTGTGTGTGT
The DNA here is from genome assembly GCA_963575745.1 of Prorocentrum cordatum. Lineage (NCBI taxonomy): Eukaryota > Dinophyceae > Prorocentrales > Prorocentraceae > Prorocentrum > Prorocentrum cordatum. The sequence continues at coordinate 97,461 of CAUYUJ010019404.1, read as the reverse complement.
GTGTGTGTGTGTGTGTTTGTATAGTTTTTTACAAGGAATGGTGGGGGGGTGCCCGCATTGTTCCTTGTTGGCTCGCAGTCGCTTGGGGGAGGGGCTGTATATTCATAGGGAACAGTGATCAACCCCTCCCCGAAGGGGAAGAGGGTCTTTGTGTACGAGGACAGACAGAATCCTGTGACACCACCTACGCCCAGAGGGCTGGTGGGATTACAAGCCTTGTCCCCTCGTGTCTAATCGGCGCTGGGACACCGGACACCCGCTGGGCTTGAATCGTCTGCAGACGTCCTTCATATTCTGAACCCGCGCCCGTGCCTCAGGAACCTGACCTGCAAGGGTAGGGTTCACTGGTGGGCGCCCCGCATGACATGGCTCAGGCCGCGGAGCCAGCCGCCGAAAGCCACTGCGGCGATGGCCTCGGGGAGCGATTTCATCTCCGTCTTCGCGCGCGTGAAGCCCTCGGAGCAGCCCTCCGCCAGCGTCAGGCTGCCGCCAGGGGGCAAGTCGCTGGATGTGCTGGTGGCGCGGGGCTCGGAGTCGGTGGAGAGCTTCTCGTATCCCTTCACCGAGGTGTTCGGGCCGGACTCCTCGCAGCAGTGGGTCTTCGATAGGGTGGCCCGGAGTCTAGTGACTGGAGCCCTGGACGGGGTCAACTGTACGCTGTTCGCGTATGGCCAGACCGGCAGCGGCAAGACTTTCACGATGTGCGGGGGGAAGGCCAACTACATGCGCGACAGGGGCATCATCCCACGGACCCTGAGCTCTATCTTCGACGGGATCGACTCGCGCGACGATGGGGTTCTCTACAGCGTTTCCATGTCCATGATCGAGATTTACAAGGATCAGGAGGTGAAAAACACACAGGCACAATTGATCGTCGATTCCCCGGAAAATATGGGCAAACATGGGAAGTGGGGGGGAAGACAAAAACACAGAAAATATGGGAAAATATTGTGAAATTCGTTATTTGTGTGTATTTATTTAATCGCTTCGCTCATTCCGCCGGCCCGTATTGTGCCATCGCAAGCGTTTGCTTGCGCGTTCGTGGCCTCTTGGAGCCTCGGTGGGGCCGTTTGGGGCCTCTTGGCGCCTCTTTTTAGGCCTCTTTGAGAACTCGGGAGGCCTCCAGGGGGCCTCCTGAGCTCTCGTGACGGTCTCTTGGGGGGCTTTCGGCGGGCTCTTGGCGGTATTTGTTGGTCCTCTTGGGGCCTGGGGCCTGACGTTGTTGGTCCTCTTGGGGCCTCACGGGAGCTTATTGGGGCGTCTTGGGGGTGTCTTGGAGAGTCTCTTGGGGCCTCTTTCGGGGTCCTGGGCGCCTTCTGGGGCGGAGGGCTCGATTTTTCAGTTCTCGGTTCCCTTCTTGAGCCCCTCTTGGGCCCGTCTTGGGGCCTCTTGGTCCGCCTTGGGCAGCACTTGGGCCGTCTGGGGGGCGCTCTTGGGCCGCTCCGGGGCCGTCTTGGGAGCCTCGTGGGCCGTCTTGGAGCAGTCTTGAAGGCCTCTTGGGCCCTCTTGGAGCGTCCGGAAGCGAAAAGCCAGAACGCAAAAAAACATAGAAAAAACCAATGAAAATCAACGATTTTGGCAACTTGGGGCCCTCTTCGGAGGCCTCTTGGAAGGCCCTTGGAGCGTCTTGGAGGCCTCTTGGGCTGTCTTGGGGCCATCTGGGGCGTCTTCGGGCGATCTTTGGCCGTCTCGGGCCTCTCTTGGACCGTCTAGAAAGCTTCTCGGGGCCCTCTTGGACCGATCTGGAGCCCTCTTGGACTCCGAAACAGAACTCCGGCATCTCTGACCCGACCTTGCCGGGACCTTGCCGGGGACTTGCCGGGACCTTGCCGGGCTAGTTTTCGTCCGGGGACCCCCAGGGGCCGCCCCGCGCGCGCGAACTAGAAATACTGTTAACCAGGCACCGGAGATCTTAGCACGCCCTGGCCCGTTGGGCCGGCGAATTTGTGTGTCCCAGGGCCCCTTCAAAGGAGGTGGGCAGGGACCTCCTGGCGAGGGTCGCGGCGGATGCCAATAGGGCGCTGCCTCCAGTCACGGTGTCGCTGCGGAAGGGCGAGGAGCCAGTCATGATCGGGGCCAAACGCGTGGCCCTTGCCTCCGAGGAGGACGGACTGCAGCAGTACTGTCAGGGCGAGGTGCACCGCGCCGTCGCGGAGACTGCACACAACCAGCGGTCTTCGCGCTCCCACTGCGTCTGCACGATCTTCATCGAGGCGTCCGACCCGGCCACGCAAACGGTGCGGACATCGAAGATACAGATCGTGGACCTCGCAGGCTCGGAGCGGCTGAAGCCCTACGAGAAGGGCTCGCAGGAGACGAAGGGGCTGATGAATGAGGCCGTAGCCATCAACCTCTCGCTGCACCACTTGTCCGAGGTGATCACCGCCCTGGGCAAGAAGGCAAAGATGGTGCCCCACAGGAACTCATTCCTCACAAAGCTCCTCAAGGATGCGCTGGGCGGGAACGCGAAAGCGGCGATGGTGTGTACAGTGGATCCAGCCGACGCGTCCCTCCCCGAGACGATCAACTCCTGCCGATTTGCACAGCGGGTCGCAAACGTGAGGACGGCCGCGAAGGTAAACGAGGAGCGAGACCCGCAGCTGCTCATCGCCGAGCTGAGGCGGAGGAACGCCGAGCTGGAGGCGCTGGCCGCCGGCGGGGGGGCAGGCGACCCAGGAGAGCCGCCTGTCCCGGACGACCAGCTGAGGCGTCACCGGGCGCGCTCCACTGCCCGCAGAGTGCCCACTCGCAGACGCCCCGAAACACACGCGCTCGCCTCGAGGTAATTTGTCGTAGACCCTCCGCGGCGGATCCAGGCCATTTTGGCGAGCACTGACTTCTGCGAGCAGTGGAGCGCGCTCGCCCACGAGGGTGCGCATCCAGAACTTCCTCGAGGAGGACGGCGGCGGCGCGGCGGGCGGCGCCTCCCTGAAGGTGGGTCCCATGCCGCAGGGTGCCGTGGCGGCCTTCCGCCTGTTCCGGGAGCTCTTCTGGGAGCGCCTGCGCGCGGGCGGGCGCGCGGCCGACGCCATCCCGGAGAGTGCGCGCGGCAGCCCCGCGCCGGAGCTCTGCGACGACGCGGAGCCGGCCTCCCAGGGCAGGTCCGGGGCGGGCGGCGGCGCGGATCGCGCTGCGCTGGCCGAGTGCCAGGCGGAGTGCCGGATGCTGCGCGCGGCGCTCGCGGCGCAGCCGCCGCCGCGGCCCACGCGGAAGGCGTCCGCGAACTCGTCCAGGGAGACGAAGCTTCAGACCATCGCGGCGGCGCGCACAAGGGGTGGTTGGCCGCGAGGGGACCAGGGGGTGCCTCTCCTCAAGTCTGGACCCTGAGGCTTGCCTCTGAGGGCCTCTCGAGCGTGCGAGCTGGACTTCTAAGAAGCCCGCTGGCCTCTCGGAAGGCGAGCCCCTCGCAATGTGCCTCCCTTCTGCGCGCCTCCGGTCCGTGCTGATCGCCTCCCAGGGCGAGTGCAAGAGGCTCAAGTCCGCGCTCGCGGCCCTCTCGTCGTCCGGAAGGGTACCGGCTCCGAGGCCGAAGCCCGTCGCGAAGCCGCGGCGCGCGGCGTCCAGCGAGCCGCGCCGAGCGGCGGTCAGCGCGGCGGACTTCGCGGCGAGCAGCGGCCGCAGCACGCCAGCCCCGAGCGCCGCTGCCACGCTCTCGACGGCGGCGAGGTCGACGTCGAGTGCGCCGAGCCACTCGGCCTCCGCGGACCACGAGCGGACCTTGTGCATCAGGGGTAACGATCGGGGGGGATAGGCATGGGGGGGGATGCATCGATCCCCAATCGCCCATGGATCGCCGATAGGGGCCCGATAGCCCCACCCTGCCCAGGAAGGTGCGGATTCGCTCTCGGGGGCCTGTCGCCGACCTATCGGCGATGCATCGCCGATTCCAGGTCGATGCATCCCCCCTGTGCCTCTTCCCCCTATCGCTGCCCCTCACTGCAGCTCCTCTGCCCCCCCCCGCCTGCCGCCGCCGGCCGGGGCGGTCGCTGGCGAAGCCGCGCGGCCGCGCTCGGCCCGGGCCAGCGCTGCCGCCGCCGACCCCGTGGGCGCGGGCAGGACGCTGCTCGGTCCTGCCCTCGCCGCGGCGCTGGCGGAGCCCGCGGCTCCAGTGTCGGAGGACCGCGGCGGGTCTCGGACCTCTCGGGCCAGACGAAAGGGGGGCATTGGGAAAGGGGGGGCGGTGCGAAATCTGCGGTGTGCAGCTGGCTTCGGCCCCGCCGAGGGGCCCATTCCTCGACACATCGCCGCCTCCGGCGCTGGGAGGCGCCGGGAGAAAATCAGCTGCGTGAGCTGGTTCTCGAGCCCCCCCTCTGCTATCCCCCCCTGTCGCCCGGCCCGGACCTCGGACGCGTGGCTGCGGGCCACGTCCGCGCTCACGGAGGATGAGCTCGCAGCCTGCGGGAGCCGCTCCGGGGCCTACCGCGTGTTCCTGACGAAGGACCCTCGCGCTGGCGACATCTGGCAGGTGGAGCTGCAGAGGCAGCGGACCACCAAGAGGGAGCTCATGGAGGAGGCTAAGAGGCTGGGCGAGGAAGTCGGTGGCACCAGGGATGCCATGGACCAGGTGCAGGTGGCCCTTGACAGCCTCAAGGGAAAGCTTCGCGAGGCTGAGGATGCGGCCAGCATAGACTCGTTGGCTCGGCAGCGCGCGGACACGCTGCGCGGCCTCATCGCCGCCGAGGAGCCCCGGATAAAAGGGATCCTGGAGGAGAAGAGCCAGAGCTACCATCGCGGCATGGGCCGGCTCAAGGAGATAAAGCACGAGCTTATCCATGCCGACCATGCCCAGAAGGAGCTGGAGGTGATGGTGAAGGCGGAATTCGAGCGCTGGCGCACCCTCGTGGACCAGAGGTACCCCCTGGAGATCGCTGCCGCGACAGCCGCGGTGGCAGCCGTGGGTTCCGCCGAGGGGTCCGAGGATGGCTCGCGGACGGGCGTTTCCGAACCGGCGACGCCTTCGTGACTCCAGACTCAGAAAAGAAAGGCGGCGCGCTCAGGGGGGTGGATCGCCAGGGGGGAGGCCCGCGAAGAGGGCAGGGTGCTGCCGAGAGAGGCTCGGTGGCTTCCAAGAGGCCTCGTCAGAAGCCATGGTCCTTGCCCCCTGCCTTCTTAGAAGGCCCCCTCCCCGGGACACCCCCTTTGGCGTACCGCCAAGAAGAGGCGGCTCCTGCTGAGGCTCCTCGTCGGCTGTGTCGAGTCATTGTCGCCCCCCTCGTCGGGACTCCTTCTTAACCGAGGAAGCCGAAGACAAACCGAGAAAAATCCCAAACCGAGGAACAACCGAAACCGAGGAAAAAACCCAACTGAGGAAAATAAAGGAAAATAAGCAAAGGAGAAACCCAAACCGAGGAAACACCCGAATCGAGGAACAACCCAAACCAAGGAAAAACCCAAACCGAGGAAAACACCAAACCGAGGAAGAACCCAAACCGAGGAAAAAACCCAAACCGAGGAGAACCCGAACCCGAGGAAACCCAGGAAAACTACATGGGGTGGGGCCGCCATGCGAAATGGGGCGGAAAGGACCAGGGCGACCCAGGAAACCGAGGGGTGCGCCGAAATGGGTGAGGGCAGCCATGCGAACCCTGCCACTGGGGCCTTCGGTGGAGCTCCTTTGGGGCCACGAAACGTGTTGAGGGGTGTGTCGAAATTGTGCGGGGCCGCCACGCGAATCCTTCTACTGGGGCTTTTGGTGGAGCTCCCTATGGGGCCACGAAACGTGTGAGGGTTGTGCCGAAGCTGTGTTGAGGGGTGCGTCGAAATTGTGCGGGGCCGCCACGCGAATCCTTCCACTGGGGCTTTTGGTGGAGCTCCCTATGGGGCCACGAAACGTGTGAGGGTTGTGCCGAAGCTGATGGCGGTGATGATGATGATGCTGATGATGGTGATGATGATGCTGATGCTGATGCCGATGCTGATGCTGATGCTGATGATGTTGCTGCTGCTGCTGCTGATGATTATGCTGCTGATGATGATGATGATGATGATGATGATGATGACGATGACGATGACGATGACGATGACGATGATGATGATGATGATGATGATGATGATGATGATGATGATGATGATGATGATGATGATGATGATAAGAAGAACACCATCGTTTGGATCTGGGGAACAATAACCACAATTTTTGGAGATGGGGGAACCAATACTCTATCCTTGGGATATGGAGAACAAGACCCCCATCCTGTTTGATATCGGGAACAAGACGCTCATCCTTTGGATAAGGGAACCATAACATATTATCATATCGTACAAGATCAAATAGCATGTCATAGCAAATCATCACGCAACATGAGAACGAAGAGGAGGAGGGTGCGGGGTGGGTGAGTGAGTCGGCGCGGTCGGGGTAATAGCAAGATCCCCATCCCTTGGATATGGGGCACTACGTGCTACGTGGAACCCCCCAAATGTTCATCTCATCCTCCTGTCGCTTCTCGCTGAAGACCTCTGCTGTGAGCATCTAGGTGTGAGAGCGAGTCAGCGTGGACGACGGGCGCGACAACGACGACGGCGACAGCGACGATTCCAGTGACTTCAGTTGTCACCTTCCAGGAGAGCTGAGGGAAACACAAGTGGAAGAGGGGGGGGAGCATTGGACCAGCAACAGGGGGAAGACTGAGCAAATCTGGGCACGAGTGATCTGAGTGTGAGTGAGTCTGAATGCGAATGAACCCTGGTATGGTTGAGTATGGGTGTCAGTTAATCTTGGCATGAGAGAGTCTGAGTACGAGTGGGTCTGATAATGCGCAGGTAAGAATGGGAGTTGGCACGGCCACAGTAGCATCACGAACCCCATCCTTTGGATATGGGGGGGCAACACCGTCTTGGTCGTCATCATCATCGCATCATCACAAGCATCATCATCACCAACTGCATCATACTCAACATCATCATCATCGTCATCACCACCAACATCATCTCTGATCAGAAGATCCATCATCATCATCACTCCTCGTGAGTATCAGCCTCCTCTCTGTGCATCACGACCTTCGTCATCACCACAATCACCATCAACCCACACCATCACCATCAGCATTATCGCCATCACGTAATGAACTCTGAGAGAGGAATGGGGAGGAGAGCCAGGACGTGTGAGGGGTTCCCTCTCGGTGCGGTCAGAGTAATAACAATAACCTCATCCCTTGGATATGGGGAACGAGAACCACATCCACTGGACACGGGGAACAACCCCATCCTGATCACCATCATCACCATCAGCAGCATCATCATCGTCAGCAGCAACACCATCATCATAGTCATCATCACCACCACCATCATCATCTACCATCGTCAAATCTGTCATCACCATCATACTAATAATCATAATCATCATCACCATCACCATCATCATCATCATCATCATCACCATCATCATCATCATCATCAGCATCATCATCATCATCATCCGCACCACCACCATCATCATCAACCTCATCATCATCATCACCATATTTGTCATCGTGCGTATCATCCCTGTTGGCCCTGTTGGCCCATCTTGGAGCCATCTTGAAGCCATGGTCATCAGAAGCGAAAAGGCGAGAAAGCAACACACACATTGATTTGGAAGGATTTGGGGCCTCTTCGGGGTTTCCTTTGGGAGCTCTTTGGCCACTTAGGGCCATCGTGAAACTTTCTTTGAGGCACCTTGGACCATGTTGGAAGCCATCTTGAGGCATGCTGCGCTGTCTTGACCCATCTTGGAGGCCATGGTGTCTCGTGGTGGGAAAGAGAGAAAGAGAGAGAGAGAGAGAGAGAGAGAGAGAAAAAGAGAGAGAGAGAGAGAGACAGAGAGAAAGGGAAATATAACGAGAGATAGAGAGAGAGAGAGAGGTATGGACAGAGAGAGAGAGAGATATAGACATAGTGTGATAGAGATCACAAAAAAGAGGGCAAGAGAGAGGACAATCAAGGAACACACACATACATATACATACACTTATATATATATATATATATTCGGTAATTATAGTTCAAACATGTTATTTGCTTTTCTCATTGGGTTTGTTTTTTCCTCGGGTTGTTTTTTCCTCATTTTGTTTCCTCTTTTCGTGCTATCCCTTAGGGTGTATGCTTCCTCGATTTGTTCCCTCTTTCTACAATCGTGTTCTTTTCGGCTTGTTTTTTGTTTCCTCTCTTTGGCTCTGTCCTCGTTCTGGCTTTTTCCCCGCTTTGGGGTTTTTCCTCGGTCTGGTTTTTTGTTTCCCCGGTCAGAGGGGGGTCTCCCCCTCTCGGGCGACGAAATCTATACATATCCACTGCTCCCTGACCATGCCCATCTTGAACCCAGGAGCTGTGTATGCGCCCTCCTGGCCAAGCCAGGAGGGCGTGGCGTATACACCGCTGCGGGGTTGAGGATGGGCCTGGCCAGGGAGCAGTGGATATGTATAGATTTCGTCGCCCTACCCCCGTCCCCGTCCTCCTGGTCCAAGAGAATCCAGCTGCCTGCGGCAACCCCCGCCGCCGTGCCAGCGCAGCAGGGCGGTGGGCAGCAGGCGGAGCCGACCGTCCGCCCCGAGCCGGTGCCGTGTCCGAGGCGTCGCGGGTCCCGACCCCGCACGTCCCTGTCCTCCGTCTTGTTCTCCCCCTCTCCCTCCTTCTTTCTTCCCCCGCCTCCCCCTCCTGTACCTCGTGAGTGCGTCTTGGAGGCGTTTCGGAGGCAGATCAGTCGGTGTCCGCTCCCATCTCGATCTTCTCCCTCCCATCATATATATATATATATATATACATACACATACAGCTCTATGTTCGCCAGCCACCGTGCAGGTCAAAGAGGCTCTTTCCTGCCTGGCACGCTGTGGCCAGCAATTCTGACAGTGCCGCAGCCGTGCCTCCTCTGCTGCAGGCTTGTCGGCCCTGCCGTCCTCTTCGTCAGCCTCCTCATCGTTGTCAGGGGGAGGGGGAGAAAGAGAAGCACAAACCGTCCCATCCCCTTGGCGCGCGTATTCTGGCGGCTCCAGGAGCGTTGCCCCACTCAGCCGCGAGGGCACGGTCCCCGCGTTGCTATTTACTTCAAGTGTCGATTATGATATAGGGCTGCCTGCTGCATTGTACGCTGCCCGCTCGTGGTGTCGGCTCCTCCGCTTCGGCATCGAATCTCCTGCAGGTATTTGTTTTACGTTTCTCCGCCTCCTTTGTTCGCCCTCCTCCACACTTGCGTCGGGCACCAGTGAGAGTCCTGCAAGGGTGTACCTGTATGGGGCACGCACACGCGAGTTCTCATGGTAGCCGCGTTTTCATTGAGGCATTCGAGCGACGCGGGAATCAGCTATTACAGTCGGTTTTATCCGCATGGCCCATGTCGCCAATAATCGCTGACTGCACCGAGAGAAGCGAGTGATGAGTGGTGCGTTGCTTATCGATGGGCGTGGTCTCCACATTCCTGCTTCCCTTCTCCAGAGAAAAAAAACATGACTCAAGACTCTGCCCCAAAATGGACTTCGCATTGTTTGTTGACAGGGATGGTGGGGGGGGGGGGCGCATCGGGTTGGCCGCGTATGCTCCAAATTTGGAGGCAAAGTGCTGTTTGTATTTTTTGACAGGGATAGTGGGGGGCGGGCCCGCATGGAGCCGGCATGGTTCCAGGTTGGTCGCCAGCCGGTTGGGGGAGGGGGTGTATACTAATAAGGAACAGTGATAAACCCCTCCCCGAAGGGGAAGAGGAGCAGATGGAAGACAGAACACCCTAGACCACCTACGCCCTTAATGGCCTCCCTTCTGGCCATCCTCCTTTTCACCATTATCATAGTCTCTCTTGTCGCTGGTTCGAGCAAATTTTGGCACTCAGACACTCAGTTCGTATTCACTGTTGGTTCAGCTCTCTTTGCTTCGAAGATGTTCCGCGTCCTGTCCGTCTCAGCCGCCGCTGTTGCCAGTGGCCTGCAAGCCTCACCAGAACCTACGCTGCTGGTGGATCCTTCGAACCTTGCATCGACATCTCGCCTTGGAGCTGGAGTAGTGAAAGCAGGCTCTTCATCAGCCTTGGATCCTGAGTTCACGAACACGCTCAACGAGAAGTTCCACGTGGCGTGGCCTGGCGAGTTCAATTTGATCGGAATGCCCAAGGATGCGGACATAGTGTCGCCCAGCAGTGCGCTCTTGGTGGTCAATGCTACCCTAGAAGACGTCGGCCTGAAAGACTGCGACGATCTCCTCATCCGCAAGGTCACCGTCTTCGGCACGAGGCTCGGCAGCGTTAGCTCTCTGGAGTTCGCTATCGGCAGCGACGACTTCAACACCACCGACGCACTGGGCCTGAAGATCGACGGCGTCACCAAGACTGTGACGGAATTCCTCGCAGACATGCCAACGTGCACATTTACCCGTCCTCGAGTGGTCGCGCTTCCCACCAAGAACAGCTTCCGCAAGCGCTCGGCGATGTACAGTGCAATTTGCAATCTTGGCGATGTCCCGAATACGATCACCCTGACCTGGTCTTCGGTGTGGCGCAAGAACTATGGGGACGTGTACTACCAGAACGACCTCGAGGTGTTCGTCTCGGGGGTCGGAAGCGATCCCGCAGGGCTGCTGGGACCGGATGATCATTCGTGGACTCAGCAGATTCATAGCGCTTGTACGAGGTAGAAGCCGCTGAGGGGGCTTTCGGCTTTGAGCCGCCAGCTACCGCAACCAGCCCAGCTCGACGCCCGCGAACGTGTCAGCCCTTCGAGAAAGAGATTCCGGTCGGCGGTGCTCCTCTCCTCCTCCCAGGGTCATGGGGCACGCGGCACCAGAGGCCTGGGACCTCGTACCACTAGAATTCTTCGCAAAGTGGGCCCTGGTGAGGGAGGTCGGGGGTCGATGGTGCAAGTTACGACGGAGGGTGGATGAGGGATGGCCAGGTGGGTGGAGGAGGGGCGGAGAAGAGAGGGAGGCAGGACGGAAGTATGTCGGATGAGGGGGCGTTCTGGTCGTTCCCGAGAAGTGAAGATGATGTTTCCTCAGAAATTGTAAGGTCCTTCCCAGAGGGCGAAGGCGCGAGAAAGCGAGAGAGAGAGAGATTCAGAGAGGTATAACGGACTCCTTTGTGGCTATTCTCCTCGTCATCACTATCATAGTCTGTGTTGTTGCTGGTTCGAGCAAATTTTGGCACTCAGACACTCAGTTCGTATTCGCTGTTGGTTCAGCTCTCTTTGCTTCGAAGATGTTCCGCGTCCTGTCCGTCTCAGCCGCCGCTGTTGCCAGTGGCCTGCAAGCCTCACCAGAACCTACGCTGCTGGTGGATCCTTCGAACCTTGCATCGACATCTCGCCTTGGAGCTGGAGTAGTGAAAGCAGGCTCTTCATCAGCCTTGGATCCTGAGTTCACGAACACGCTCAACGAGAAGTTCCACGTGGCGTGGCCTGGCGAGTTCAATTTGATCGGAATGCCCAAGGATGCGGACATAGTGTCGCCCAGCAGTGCGCTCTTGGTGGTCAATGCTACCCTAGAAGACGTCGGCCTGAAAGACTGCGACGATCTCCTCATCCGCAAGGTCACCGTCTTCGGCACGAGGCTCGGCAGCGTTAGCTCTCTGGAGTTCGCTATCGGCAGCGACGACTTCAACACCACCGACGCACTGGGCCTGAAGATCGACGGCGTCTCCAAGACCGTGACGGAATTCCTCGCAGACATGCCGACGTGCACATTTACCCGTCCTCGAGTGGTCGCGCTTCCCACCAAGAACAGCTTCCGCAAGCGCTCGGCGATGTACAGTGCAATTTGCAATGTTGGCGATGTCCCGAATACGATCACCCTGACCTGGTCTTCGGTGTGGCGCAAGAACTATGGGGACGTGTACTACCAGAACGACCTCGAGGTGTTCGTCTCGGGGGTCGGAAGCGATCCCGCAGGTCTGCTGGGACCGGATGATCACTCGTGGACTCAGCAGATTCATAGCGCTTGTACGAGGTAGAAGCCGCTGAGGGGGCTTTCGGCTTTGAGCCGCCAGCTACCGCAACCAGCCCAGCTCGACGCCCGCGAACGTGTCAGCCCTTCGAGAAAGAGATTCGGGTCGGCGGTGCTCCTCTCCTCCTCCCAGAGTCATGGGGCACGCGGCACCAGAAGCCTGGGACCTGGTGGAGGAGTTGGAGGAGGCGGAGGAGGAGAGGAGTTGGAGGAGGCGAAGGAGGAGCAGGAGCAGGATGAGCAGAAGCAGGAGGAGTAGGAGGAAGCCGAAGCGCAACGAGCTCCAGTAACCTCACCGAGTCTTCGAGAAGCCCTCCCAGAGGTGGCTCCGAAGCAGAGACCCGATCACCTGAGCACCTGCTTGCATCTCCTTGTGGGCTCCGACAAGAGCGAGGGGGTGGGACTCGTCTCCAATGGACGTGCGGGAATCCGGCCAGACAAATCAAGGTACATTTACAGATACGCAACTCGCTAACGAGGCACATCGGAGATATCCAGGCATGTCTAGAGAGCGTAGCGAGAGAGCCAGCGCGAGTCGAGGGACAGCAGAGTCACTAAGCCTTTGTCGAGTGGGAGAGGCAGGTCAGGTCAGGTCCGATCGCGCGCGGAAGCCACAAGCGCCTCACGAATGGAGCCTGCGTTGGAATATTGAGCCGTGGTGCGCACCCCTCTAAGCACAAAGTTTGGGACAAGCCGCTGCGAGGCCAGGAGGTGCACGAGATCATGTACAACACTTGCCCAGGGGCAGGCAGGGGCAGGAGCAAGGCAGGACGCGGCGCGTATATAGTCGAGACAGTTCTTCTTCTCCTCCCCCTCCTCCTCCTCCTCCTCCTCCTCCTCCTCCTCCTCCTCCTTCCCCTCCTCCTCTCCCTCCTCCTCCTCTCCTCCTCCCCTCCTCCCCTCCTCCACCTCCTCCACCTCCTCCTCCTCCTCCTCCTCCTCCTCCTCCACCTCCGCCACCTCCTCCTCCCCCTCCTCCTCCTCCTCCTGCTCCTCCTCCTCCTCTTCCTCGTCCTCCTCCTCCTCCTCCTCTTCTTCCTCTTCCTCTTCCTCTTCCTCCTCCTCCTCCTCATCCCATTCTTTCTCTTCCTCAACCTCCTCTTTTGGCGTTGGGCATTCTTATATTAAGTTGGATCGTAGCGTTCCTCCTCGTCCTCCTCCTCCTCCCCAGACCTCCGACGCCGTGGCCTCCTCGAGCAGCGGCACCCGGAGCCCTCGACCCCCAGAGCGGCAAGGCTTGCGGAGAGATCTCGGGCAGACCTCTCCGCCGTGTCGTCTTTGCCGCCGCCGCCGTCGTCGTCGTCGTCGTCGTCGTCGTCGTCGCCGTCGTGGCCCTCGTCGTGGCCCTCTAGGTGGCCCTCGTCGTCGTGGTCGTCGCCGGCGCCGCCACGCGGCAGGGCGGAGAGGCCCGCTGTGGTGGGGGCGCGGGGCGCCTGTGCTTCGTGGAGCCCTCGGCCCCATCCCCACGACCTGGCCCTTGCGCCGCGGGTCGTTCCAGTCGGGGGCGTCTAGGAGGAGGGTGATGATTGAGGGCGTGTGGACATCATGGCCAAGGCCAGACTGTCTCCCTGGACTTCCTGGCCCCCTCTTCTTACTTCAGCACGCCCCCCCTGGCCCCCCCTCGTCCGCGCACACGCCTCGGGCCATGATTTGCGAAATCCTTCGCACTGTGACCGCGTCCGTCCTTTTCCTCCACCTGCCTCCCGCCTTCATCTCTCTCACTCTCTCTCTCTCTTTCTCTCCCTCTTTCGTCCAACCCTCCCTTGCTTGGGTACTCCTTTTGAATCAGCACTGTCTGCCCCGCTCTTCTCCTCCTTCTCACCGCCCTCCTCCTGCCTCCTCCTTTCTCCCTCCTCTCCCTCTCTTCTCCCGCCTGTGTCCTGCCTCGTGCCCGCGGCTCGCTCGGGTGTCGTCACTTGCGCAGCGGAGGTGCCGTGGTTTCCTAGGAGGCCCAGCGGCGGAGGTACGTCTTGCGCAGATCACCATGAGACCTCGCCGTCCCCTGGGGGCTGCTATCTGCGAAACTGTCGCCACTTTCGTGGGCTCCTTGGAGGCCCAGCGGAGGTACGTTTTACGCAGATCACCACGAGACCTTGTGAGCACTTCTTGGATCACATCTTTGCATGCGAACCGCGCTGGTGCAGCTGGTGGCCGTCGGGCGGGAGCCGTTCGATCGGCCGCCGCTTCGGGAGGGAACCCCTCCAACGGCACCGATGTCACATGTGATCGGATTGTCTTATCTGCTGATATATGAAACGTGCACGGTGCGAGAGGCATAGTGTAGCACAGCATTGCGCTGCACGGTGAGTGATGAGTGTAATATGACGCACCTCCTGAGGGCCTGTCGCGCCCCTGTCTTATTGGACCACCCACACATTTTGCTCCCACCACTTTTTGTCGCTTTCCCTCCGCACGCAAGACAATGCTTCCTCACCAGCACTGGACATTCTGCACTATTGCATTTTAGTTCTATGATACAAGTACTAATGGGCCGACGCAGGAAGTTGCCCCAGGGGCGCTCGAAACACGACCCCCTGCAAAGGGGGCCCGTTCTGCATGCTCCCCGCTGGTGCGACAGACCCCGCCGATGCGAGGGACGCTTCCCGCTGCGAGAGAGGCCGCCCGACGTGCACAAAGTGCACGTTGTTGGCGTTAGATATTAAATGCGTTTCCGGCGGCTTTAAGAGCCAATCTTGCCATTACTTGGTAAACTTATATTCCCAATCCCGTCGTGTTGGGTTCTCGTTTTGAAGAGACAGCGCCCTGCGTCACTCCTCTTCTCCTCCCCCTCCTCCCTCCTCCCTGCGCTTCAGCATCATCACCCGTTTCAGCACACCCCTCCCACGCTTCGTGGCCCCATTGGGAACTACACCGAAGGCGCCACTGGGACCGCCCGCGTGCGTCACGAACTACCCAATACAGCGCTCCGTGGCCCGATATGGTGCTCCACCGAAGGTTTCAATGGGACCGCCCGCGTGCGTCACGCACCACCCAGCACAGCGCTTCGTGGCCCCATAGGGAGGTCCACCGAAGGTCCCAATGGGACCGCCCGCTTGCGTCACGCACCACCCAGTACAGCGCTTCGTGGCCCCAAACGAAGCTCCACCGAAAGCCCCAGTGCCACCGTCCGCATGCGTCACGCACCACCCAGTACAGCGCTTCGTGGCCCCATGAGGAGCTCCACCGGCGGCCCCAGTGCCACCGCCCGCATGCGTCACGCACCACCCATCACAGCGTTTCGTGGCTTCCTAACGAGCTCAACCGACGGCCCCAGTGCCACCGCCCGCATGCGTCACGCACCACCCATTACAGCGCTTCGTGGCCCCATGAGGGAGCTCAACCGAAGGTCCTGGTGGGACCGCCCGCATGCGTCACGCACCACCCAGTACAGCGCTTCGTGGCCCCATGAGGAGCTCCACCGGCGGCCCCAGTGCCAGCGCCCGCATGCGTCACGCACCACCCATCACAGCGTTTCGTGGTTTCCTAACGAACTCAACCGACGGCCCCAGTGGGACAGCCCGCATGCGTCACGCACCACCCATTACAGCGCTTCGTGGCCTTATAGGGAGCTCCGCCGAAGGTCTGAGTGCGACCGCCCGCATGCGTCACGCGCCACCAGGTACAGCGTTTCGGCGCCCATATGGAGCTCCACAGACGGCCCCAGTGGCACCGCCCGCGTGCGTCACGCACCACCAAGTACAGCGCTTCGTGGCCCCATAGGCAGCTCCACCGACGGCCCCAGTGAACCTCCCGCATGCATCCCGCACACCCAGGACAGAGTTTCGTGACCCCACAGGGGGCCCCAACGAAGGTCTCAGTGGGACCGTCTGCATGCGCCGCCCCCGCCCAGTACAGCGCTCCGTGGCCCCATCGGGAGCCCCGCCAGAGGGCTCAGCGGGACCGCCCGCATGCGTCACGCACCACCCAGTGCAGCGCTTCGAGGCCCCGCGGGGGGGCTCCACCGAAGGTCGCCCCATTGGGGCCGCCCGCGTGCGTCGCGCACCACCCAGCACAGCGCTTCGTGGCCCCATAGGGAGCTCCACCGAAGGCCCCACTGGGACAACGCGCGTGGGTCACGCACCACGCAGTACAGTGTTTCGTGGCCCCATAGGAAGCTCCACCGACGGTCCGAGTGGGACCGCGCGCTTGCGCCACGCACCGCACAGCACAGCGTTTCGTGGCCTCGTAGGGAGCTCCACCGAAAGCACCAGCGGCGCCACCCGCATGCGTCACGCACCACACATTACAGCGCTTCGTGGCCCCATGAGGGAGCTCAACCGAAGGCCCCAGTGGGACAGCCCGCATGCGTCACGCACCAGCCAGCACAGCGTTTCGTGGCCCCATGAGGAGCTCCACCGGCGGCCCCAGTGCCACCGCCCGCAGACGTCACGCACCACCCATCACAGCGCTAACGAGCTCCACCGACGGCCCCGGGGCCACCGCCCGCATGCGTCACGCACCCAGCGCAGCGCTTCGTGGCCCCGTAGGGAGCTCCACCGAAGGTCCCGGTGGGACCGCCCGCATGCGTCACGCACCACCCAGTACAGCGCTTCGTGGCCCCATGAGGAGCTCCACCGGCGGCCCCAGTGCCAGCGCCCGCATGCGTCACGCACCACCCATCACAGCGTTTCGTGGTTTCCTAACGAACTCAACCGACGGCCCCAGTGGGACAGCCCGCATGCGTCACGCACCACCCATTACAGCGCTTCGTGGCCTTATAGGGAGCTCCACCGAAGGTCTGAGTGCGACCGCCCGCATGCGTCACGCGCCACCAGGTACAGCGTTTCGGCGCCCATATGGAGCTCCACAGACGGCCCCAGTGGCACCGCCCGCGTGCGTCACGCACCACCAAGTACAGCGCTTCGTGGCCCCATAGGCAGCTCCACCGACGGCCCCAGTGAACCTCCCGCATGCATCCCGCGCACCCAGGACAGAGTTTCGTGACCCCACAGGGGGCCCCAACGAAGGTCTCAGTGGGACCGTCTGCATGCGCCGCCCCCGCCCAGTACAGCGCTCCGTGGCCCCATCGGGAGCCCCGCCAGAGGGCTCAGCGGGACCGCCCGCATGCGTCACGCACCACCCAGTACAGCGCTTCGAGGCCCCGCGGGGGGGCTCCACCGAAGGTCGCCCCATTGGGGCCGCCCGCGTGCGTCGCGCACCACCCAGCACAGCGCTTCGTGGCCCCATAGGGAGCTCCACCGAAGGCCCCACTGGGACAACGCGCGTGGGTCACGCACCACCAAGTACAGCGTTTCGTGGCCCATAGGGAGCTCCACAGATGGCCCCAGCGGCACCGCCCGCATGCGTCACGCACCACCGAGCACAGCGCTTCGTGGCCCCATAGGGAGCTCCACCGACGGCCCCAGCGAACCGCCCGCATGCATCCCGCACAGCCAGCACAGCGCTGCGTGGCCCCATAGGGAGCCCCACCGAAGGTCCGAGTGGGACCGCCCGCATGCGCGCCGCACACACAGGACAGCGCTTCGTGGCCCCATAGGGAGCCCAATCGAAGGTCCCAGTGGGGCCGTCCGCATGCGTCGCCCCCACCCAGCACAGCGTTTCGTGGCCTCCTAACGAGCTCCACCGAAGGTCTCAGTGGGACTGCCCGCATGCGTTCCGCACACCCAGCACAGCGCTTCGTGGCTTCATAGAGCCCTATAGGGAGCTCCACCGAAGGCCCCAGTGGGACCGCCCGCATGCGCCCCGCACACCCAGTGCAGCGCTTCGTGGCCCCATGGAGAGTCCCACCGATTCGTGGTAGGGAGCTCCACCGAAGGCCCCAGTGGCAAAGTCCGCATGCGCATCCCGCACCCAGCACATCATGTCTAGCCCATGGGGAGCTCCACCAGAGGCCCCAGTGGGACCGCCCGCGCGCTTCTCCCCCACCCAGCACAACGCTTCTTGGCCCATGGGGAGCTCCGCCGAAGGCCCCAGTGGCAAAGTCCGCATGCGCCCCCCCCCCCCCCCCCCCTCCCAGCGCAGCGTTTCGTGGCCCGTAGGGGGCCCCACCGAAGGCCCCAGCGGCAAACTTCGCATGCGCCCCCCCCGCCCAGCATAGCGCGTCGTGGCCCCGTAGGGGGCTCCACCGAATGCGATGCCCATAATTGCAGCATTCACGACCACATATGGTTGGGCCGCTCGCCAGGCTAATTCTTTTGCAGCTCAGTCGGCAAAAGTGCTAGGAATGACCGCGTTGCCCAGAACAGCGCGGCGCAGATTTGAGCCCCTCTCCCGCGCGTTGTTCGGCTCAAACCACAAGTTTCTGGGGCGCCTTAACGCAGAGACCCCGGTGAACGCACCTCTTGTCACGATCGCACTGTGGAAAATATTGTCCGGCGGTTGCTGCTGCCTGCGCTCGGACGCCGCCGCCGCCGCTGCGCGGCTGGAGGGGATCTCCCGCCGAAGTCGCCGTTGCGCGCGTCGGACTGGACAGTATGGAACAACGGCCGTCGCATAATCCAGGGTCAATCGCCCCTCGCGGATGTGCGTCATCGGTTCCGGCCGCGCGGGCCATGGGCCCAACTCGTGGACTTCGCGAGGGCATATTCGACGATGCGCACGCGATCTGCCCCATCTGCCAGGCGGCGGCGCACGAGCTCCTGCGAGCAGGACGCGGCGCTCTCGGCCGCGCCGAGCGCCTCCACCTCGAGACGTCATTCGACCGCCCGCTCTGCCAGGCCTGCATCCCCAGAGTTGCTGGCGAGCGCGCCTCGTTCCAGGACGCGCGGGGGCGGGGGCCCGGCGTCGCAGCTTGGAAAACCAAATTTCCACGCGGAAGTCGCGGGCCATCGAAGCCATCGGCCCGAGCTCAACAATCAGAACGGCCGTTGGAGACGCAGCGGTTGCCGCGGCGGGCGCGGCAGCAGAGCGCCCCGCCTGGCATTGCCATCGACGACAGAAGAGCCAGCGCAGGAAAGCACCGCTGATCCGCTGGGCGGTCGGGTTGGGCAACCACCGGGTAGTTCAGCGGGGGGCGAGGCGCGTGCGGCGCTCCGCCGCGTGTCTCCGCAGGGTCGACCTCCTCCTCGGCGCCCGATGCGCCGGGGCCCCAGGCTGGGCGACCTCCGCCCTATCCAGCGAGCGCAGCAGGGAGATTGCAAACCCGCGCCCCCAGGCACCCCGCCAGCATCCACAGCGGCAGCCCCGGCAGCGCCGACAGCGCCAGCAGCCGTTGTTCCAGAGACGCCGACGATCGCAGCGGCATTGGGCGCAGCCGCGGTTAGCACGCCGCGCTCTTCAGGAGCGGCGCGTGGATCCGCGGGGCCAATCACGCCAGAACGACAGGCGCTGGAGGCAGGGGCAGCTGGCAGCCCGCCGGGCGGGAGCCCGCTCGAGGGGTCGCCCCGTCGGGAGGGGCCCCTTCCGACGGCAGTGGGCTCGCGCGAGCCGCTTGCAACCCTGCCCCGGGAGAAACGCGCGCCAGCCCTCGAATGCCCGACGTCGTCTTGACCCCCGCAGTCCTTCTTCGCTCAGCCGGGGGAGTCCAGCATGTTCTGCTTGGCCCCGAAGCAGATCCTTTGCAACAGTGGGGCGTTGCCACGCCGCGCGAGGGCCAGAACATGCATGCGCCCCCTGCGCCGCCAGAGATGCTCGCCATTCCGGCGCCAGGCGGGGGCGCCGCGCAGCCCGCAGCCGGAGGGGGGATGTCCGCGGGCGTTCCCCCTGGCATCGGGCCCGCGACGGCCGCTGCCGTCGGAAACCTCGCAGGGCGACCAGAGGGCCACAGCAAGGGTGCGCATCCGCCGCGCGGCGGTAGCGGTCAGAGGGGGGGCGTTGGCCCCGTTCCCGCGCCGCCTTTGGGCTCGGCGCTGCCAGATGTTACGACCGCTTTTCTGCTGGACTTGCCGGCCGTCGCCCCCGACCCCGCGCAGGGCGTCTTGAGTCTGAGGGGCATCGACATATTCGATATTCTTGCGGGGGCGCGGCCGCGCGCGCCAGCGGGGCCAGAGTTCGGGCCGGGCGGGCCTCTGGGTCTTGGAAGCGCGAGCTTGGCGGGCCCAGCCTTGCCTCAATCTTCTGCGCCGCGCCGCGGAGCAGCTCCGGGAGGAGCTCCGGAGAGCTATCTGCGCAGAGCTGCAGACGTGGAGCTGCAGGCCCCTCCGACCAGAACCGCCCCGCCACCGGCATCGGTGGCGGCGCCCAGCATGGCGGAGCTCAACATGGTCTTGAAGACCGCGCAAACTCTGCCACAGTTTTCCAAGCTCGAGTCTGGGGGCCCAGGCTCTCGAGCGCGCGGGCCCCAGCAGCCGCTGCCCCGCGTGTCGCAAGCCAGAACCCGCGGGCCGCCTTGTGACTTCGCGGCGGCAGTGGGTCCGCCCGTCAGCGGAGAGCACCCGCGCCGCGCATTTCGCGCACCCTCTCCTCGACAAGAGGGGGTGGATCCACCCGCGGGGGGCGCCGCCGCCGCTGCGCGCCCAGGTGGAGTCGTGGACGCGCCCTCGCATCTCGGCGCGCACCTCGAAGACTCGCCGCGAACGGGTCGACCTCGGGGCCCTGGCTGGCGCAGTCGACATGTCCAACGCCTTGGTTTACTTCATGCCTTCAAATTATTCGCACCAGGGTCGCCGGGCGAGCAGGGCAGTTCGACGCGCGAGGTTCTTTCTCAACCAGCCACCACGCCACGGAGTCCACGTTCGGGCCGTGTTCGACAAGGTGGAGCCGCAACTGCGCGCGAGGTGGATCTCGCTCATGAGCCGATTAGGCCTTCTCCACCTCGCATCGCTGGAGGCCGTCAAGGGGGTTTCCGAGTTCGCGGGCGCGGAGCTCTCAGCCCTCGTCTCGTTGGGACGCACGTCTCAACCTTGGGCTGCCTTTGACGGACAATCAGAGGGCGCGGCAGGTGCAGATTAAGGAGAATGAGAAGAAAAGAGCATCGCTGGCCGCAGCGGCAGCTTCCGAAGCAGCAGCTTCTGCCGCCTTCGGTTGCTCGGCCATCTAGCCCCCTGTCGCCGCGGGCGGGGCCTTGCGTCAATTGGCAGCAGGGCGAGTGCACGCGAAGAGTTAGCTGCCATTTTCATCGCGCCGGCCCCCCGGCAGAGTTGCACGTCGCCGGGGCGCAGCTCCAAGGAGTGCGATTGTCCGGGGGGCGGCGCAGAACCCGACGAGGACAGGCGCTCGGAAGAGCGCGGAGCACGACGCAAGCAGGTTGCAGACGCAGGCAAGATCGGCAGAAGGCAGAAGCAGGCGGCAAAGCAAAGAAAGGCAAGGCCGAGGGCGAGAATGGGGACGCCGACAACGGCAAAAACGCCCACAACGCAAAGGCCCGCGTGGATCTCGCCCGCGTCACTGCCGCTGGAGGCGACCAGAAAGCATTTCCCAAGAATGGCGTCGCGTCGGACAGCTGGGCCAACGCGCGACTGACGCATTCGGAGGGCAGGCCAGACAGCCACTGCCAGGGCCCTCTGCACTTCGCGCATGGCGAGTGCCATTGCCGCAGGGCGACCGCCGCCAAAGGCGCCCCCATGGCGCATTTGCCTTGGTCGCTGTTGAACGACAACATAGATTTATTCCAACTGGGATTTCCATGGGGGCGCGGGCGCAGCATTACAAGGCGGATGACCTCATTGCGCGGACGCCCAAGAGACGAGTTCCAGGTCCAGAGGCTGGGCAACGCGCCCTTCATCAGCAAGGACGTACTCCGCCAAATCTTGTCCGACCTCCCAGAGTGCCGCGCTGGCGGTCGCAGCGGGGGGCCCGCGCAAGCGCCCGCGGCAGCAAGGGCTGCCGTTGCGCGCGCGGATCTTGACCGCCTGAGGGGCGCATTGCCCGAGGAGGCATTGGGCGAGGCGCAGGCGAAGCACGGGGACCTATTGGACCCGTGGGCACGACGGCGCCGAGGTGATCATTGCCCCGGACCGCTTCGACAGGCCGGACCATCAAGTTGCGCGGCAGCCGTCCATGGCGCAGAAGGCCAAGTCGGGCTTTGGGGCCCGGTCGGCGCGAACTAGAGAATACCGAGTGCCGCGCTTGCCTCCGGCGGATTCTCGGCGCGGGCGGCATGTCCGCCGGCGGCGAGATCAGATGCCCATCCTCTTCGGTGTCTTGGCGGTCGGAGTCCACTGCGCGCTCGCCGCTCCTATCTGCGCGCCGCGGGGAAGCGCGGCGGCCGACGCGCCGCGAGATCTCCCGGCAGTCCGCCGGAGCCGAAAAGGCGCAAGTTTTTCAGTTCCTCGTTTTGGCGCGCTTCCTACAGTTCCTCATGGGCCGCCATTTCCTGATCGGGACAGCGCCGCCTCCAAAATATTCGAGGTGGGCCCGCTGCGATTCTTCAGCCAATTCGGCACGCCGCACTCCAAGTTGTATCAGCATCAGGTCCACGGAGCTATGCAGGACGACATTCACATCGAGAAAAGTTTAGTTTTTGTGCCCAACTGCCCGACGCCCAACCTCGAGAAACGATGTGATCATAGCCACCATCACCTCGACTTCGGAGGGCGCGGCCTCAAAGGTTCGCGCGCGGCCGCGGCTGCCATGTTCCCCAGGGCATTGCGACAGCAATCTCGCTGACATAGCTGCCATGAGGACCGCGCCGCAGGATGGGGGAAGGCCTCCTTCCCACGAGTTTGCAGCGCCAGCTGGCTACCGCGACGCGGCTAAGCACGACCACGTAGTATTTCGATGGGGGGAGCTCCGGACAGTTGCTGAACACATCGGCTACGAGGACCCATGCACGGATCTGGTCGACGACTGGATCGCTGGCGCGCCAGCCGCGGTCGGCGGTCAGCGAGCTGAAGATGATTTCGGATTCGCAGCCAGCATCCGCGACAGCTCCGCGCGCGCCGCAAGGCAGGGCGAGCCGCCGACCGCCAGGCCCGCGGTGGCCGCTGCCGACGCGCCAGGCGACGGCAAAGGGCAACCAGCCCATTGGACCGCCGGGCGGGGATCCGTTCGAGAGGCTGCCGCGTCGCGAGGCGGCCCTTCCGACGGCGCCGAAGTTGCCGCGGCCCAGACCGCCGGGGGCGGAGACTTCACATTTGGAGATGGAGTGCACGTTCAGAGGAGAATTCCGGATGAGCTTCGGGACAAACAGCGGAACAGGGCAATGGGGCCTGGCAGGCAGCAGCCATGACGAGTAGACAACAGGAGAACTAGCAGTTCGCTTGGTGCGTGAACGGTAGAGTTTTCTGGGCCGCATGAACCTTCACTTCGACTTGGAAAGCGCATCCATTAGACCCAGTGACATACTTCCCCGCGCCCACCCTCCGCCCCGATGGGGCAGTCGAGACCGTGGACACGGCGGCGCAGACTAACGACGCTGACCCCGCAGGCCCAGTGCCCCAACCACCCGGGCCGGCCGCCCGCTGCGCGCGGCCAAGGGCTTGCTTGCGCAGATCAACGATGACCGCGCCAGTTCACCGCGCGCGCTGCACTTCAGGTTGCGCAGCGACCGAGGCGGAGAGTTCTCGAGCGAAGACCTCGCCGAGCACCGCCGCGATCACGCCGCGCGCAAGACAGCGACAAGGCCGCGACCGACATGGCAATGCTTCGGCTGAGTCGGGCGTCGGGGCGCTGACGAGGCGACGCATGCACTGGCTGGCTGGCGGCCGGCCCCCCGCTGAGCTCCGGGGCGCGGGTGCCCTCGCAGCGGCGCAACGAGCGGACTTGGGCGCCGGTTCTTATCCGAAGATTTCTTTCGGGACGCGAGGCGCGATGGCCACTTCTCCTGCGCCCTGGAACGCCTGGGCGGCCCGCGCAGAGCCATGCGCAATTTTTGCCGCTTGCGACGACATCTCGGCGGCGCAGAGGGTCTGCCAGAGGGGGTGGATCCAGCCGCGGCCCGATCTGCTGCCGGAGGCCTCTCTCAAGATGGCCCCGTCTAGGTCAAGCTGCGCGAGGAGGGGTCCGCCGGGCCGTCCTCTCGAGCTACCGGACGTTGCAGATTTCGATGCTGTCTCATCTCCTGAGCTTCGGCCTCGCGTTCTTCTGGCAGCCACTCGAGATTCTGTCATTTGCAAGGCCTGCCTTCAAACGCGCCGCGGGCGCTAGCGCACTCGAGGTCATAGCTGCGCGTGTGGGGGGCGCTCGCAGGCACTGCGCCCCTTGGCCCACGTCGCCGACGACGACGCGCGACCAAAATTACCTTCATCTCCAGGGACCTGCTTCCGAAGATGTTGATCCAGAGCAAGCGCAACATATGCGAGATCTAGAAGATATGCCGGGCGATAGCGAGCAGACGTTGACCGACGCGCGCAAGCGGCATAATGAATGTCAGTCGCCCGGCGCCTCCCCGAAGCCATTGGGTCGAGCCGTTGGCATCGGGCGCGGGCTGGGGCCCGCCGAGCGCGCGCCGCATGCAGCCTCAGCTCTCGCCGCGGCGATTTCGACCGCAGCGACCTGGGGCGCCGCGTCTTCTATGGGCGACTCGACCGTGGAGCCCCCGGACGACGACAACGATGGGTTCGACGAGTGCGAGTCCGATTTCGAGGACCACGACGTCTTCGCCATCGGCGCGGGCCTCGTCGACAACCGCGAGCACGACGGCGGGGATAACAACGAGAACGAGGTGATGGGCGACCCCCAGGACACCTTGGAGGCAGAGCTCGTCGGAGTTCGATGCGCCGCCTCGCAGGCCTCGACGCCGACGCCGGCGCCCTCGCCGCGACCCTCTCGGCGTGGCGAGCTTCATTTGCTATGCGTTATTGCCTATGTGGCGTGCTATGGCCGCTGCGAGCGTGGAGAGCGAGCACTTCGAACGCGCCGATCTTCAGATGCCTCAGCACGTCGCTGGCCCAGAGTCCGGGGCGATGATCGCGGAGCCGGGGGGGGTTCGCCGAGCCGTCGGCTGGGGCCTCAACGCATGGATCTTGGCCGCGCAGGCCGAGCACGATTCATTCGCGACCAAGCAAGCGGCCCAGGAGGGCGCGGGGCAGGAGCGGAAGCAGCACGGCAATCTATTTCTTCTGATGCTCAACGCGTGGTCGCGCACATCCGAGGGCCATTGGAAGTGCCGGAGCTGCGTTGCTGGCGACCTTCGGCGCATGGGCCCACGGCCTAGAGATGGACGGCGCAAGCGGAGCTATCGAGCATATATTCGCCACGGCTAAGATTGCCGCTGTCCAAGGGTAGTCGACCAGTAAACCGGACGTGAAAGGGGCATGCCTTAATGCGCCGTTGCCACAGGACGAGCTGATCCTAGTCGAACCGCCCGAGCAATGGGTCGATTGGGGCACTGTCGGCAAGGACGTCGCGCGGCGTCTGCGCCGCGCTGCGCGCGGGCCTTAGCGGAGTCCGAGGCGGCGGTCCGACGAACGTGGCCATCGCCGCGAGGGGCTTCAATTCAGCGCGGGCTTGCTGAAGGCCAGGTCTGGATGATCAACCGGGCGCCTCCGCGCGATAGCACGGGGGGGCAGCCGCCATTGGGAGTATTATGCGTGCGCGTCGACGATTTCCTGGCGATGGCCCCTTTGGGGCCCGCGCGAGATGCCGCGGCCCAGGCTCCTACTTCGCTGCGGGGGTTCGGCCCGGGGTGCGACTTCCCTAACCTTCTTGGGCATCGACTGGCGTCGGCGGGCGAGCGGGGGCATTTTCTCCACCCAAGAGCGGTGCGCGAAGGAGTTGTTGGGCAAGGACAATATGATGAACTGCCGGCCCGTGAAGAATATCGCGATCGACGAGCCCCCGGAGGTGGAAGACGCGCCCTCGCTGGAGCAACTCACGGAGTTGCAATCCAACGCCGGGGCCTTCAACTGCTTGGCCACGCGCGCGCGGCCTGACGTCGCTCATTCCACAAGCCTGCCGGCGCCCAGGTCGTCGGAGCAGGGCGCTTCGAGCAGAGACTTGGCGCGCAAGGTGCTCGGGCATTTAGCCGGAACCGCAGGCCAGGGCCTCGCCATGACCGCCACGGGCTGCAAAGGCGAGCTCGCTGCGCGCAGCGACGCCGGCGCCGCAGGCGCCGGCGCCAAATCGCAAAACGGCCGGGCGGGGCCCATCATTGCGCGTCGGCCAAGCCGCGCGGCCTTTTCGGCAGCACCTACTGCCGAGGCCGAGTTGTGCGCGGCGGCCTTGGTGGCGCGTCACCGAGGGCGTCCGCCATTTGACGCCCTCGGCATCTACCCCGGCCACGTGGAGATTTCGGTCGACAACAGGGCGGATTCGACGGCGGTCTCGCCCGGGGCGGCTCGGCGGACGCGGCGCCGCGCGGCCCGAGCAGAACGGCTGCTTCAATAGAGCCAGCAAGGCCGCGCGAAGATCACCCATTGCCCAACGAAACAAAAATGTCGGCGGATGCGCTCGCGAAGTTGGCCGCCGCGGAGGCCGCCCAGGTGCCGATCGAGGCCGCGGCGGGGAACTTCCCCGCCAGGGCATGGGCCCACCGCGCGTCGATCACGCCAGGCCCCGCTCATCGCGGTGGCACGGCTGGAGATGGCCCGCCCCCCGCGCCAGCGGAGCCCCCCGTAGACGCCGCGCGCCCAGGGCCACCTGGGGGCCGCCCCCTGCGGGCCCACATTTTGGAGGCCTTGAACCGCGCGTCGGCTTCGTTAGAGACCTTGCCGCCTCCCCGACGATATTGAAAAAGAAAGAGGGGGAAATGGCGCATGTCGTGCATATCTTTCATCAGGTACCGCATGCTGAGCAAGGGCGACGCGCGGGAGGTCATCGACGACGAGGCGCGGGACGTGGCCCCGGCCCCCGGCGACGCGGCCGCGGCAGCGTCGAAGCGCGATTGCGCCGCCAGGTTCGCCCGTGGAAGACGCGCCCCCAGCGCCGGCAACGCCGGCGCGAGCACTGGCGCCACGTCGTGAAGTGCATCGACTTCTTCCGCCCCCGCCCGCGCGTTCGTCGGCCGCGTCCTCGTCGGGCGGCCGTGGGGGGCGCGCTTCTGCGTGCGACTCGGCGACGATCTGGGGGGGCATCTGCACCTGGGGGGGAGAGCCAACGCAGCTTCGAGAGTCCGAGGGGGGGCGAGGCGGAGGAAGAGTTAAACCCCGGGGAGAAGCCAAAGGGCAAGAAGCGTCGCGGGAAGAGGCGATGCCGCCCAGGATCGTCGGAGCGATTTCGGGCGGCACTCGAATAGGGCAAGGGGCAGCCGCAGTTCCAGGAGTTCTCATGGACAGCGCACTGGGCCGCCGCCGTCACCTGGGCGCGCTGATGGGGCGGTTGCGAGCGCATCTTGGATTAGATCTTCGCGTGCGAACCACGCTGGCGCAGCCGGTGGCCGTCGGGCGGGAGCAGTTCGATGGGCCGCCGAGCCGGGGGGGCCCTCCGACGGCACCGATGTCACATGTGATCGGGCTGTCTCATCTGCTGCCATATGCAACGCGCACGGTGCGAGAGGCACGGTGCAACGCAGCATTGCGCTGCACGGTGAGTGATGATTGTAATCCGATGCACCTCCTGAGGGCCTGTCGCCCCTGTCTTACCGGACCCCCGCGCATTGTGCCCCCCGCCACCTGGTCGCTTCCCCTCCTCGCCCATTCGGCACTAGACAGCGCTTCCTCATTGGCACTGGGCATTTTTCCGCTCATGCATTTTAGTTGCGCGCTAGAATCGAGGACGCCGGCGGCGCATCACCGGGCGCCGCCCCCTGGGAGTTTGTCGAAGTGGTGCGCAGCATCGAACGTCGTGACGCGGTGCGTATGCCATGTATCAATTGGCCGTCGGCCCATCCCGCCACCGTGCTTGAGTTTCGGTTCGGAGTCCTCATGGGCGCCTCGTGGGCTCTCTCGACAGGGCTCTCGGGGGCTATTGGAGGGAGTTTAGGTGCCTCTCGGGGGTTTCCTGGGGGCTTCTCGGGAGCCTCTTGGGTCTCTCTTGGGGCCTTTTGGGGCTCTGTTGGGGCCTCTTGGTGGCCTCCTGGTGGACTCTTAGAGCCTCCTGGGGGCCTCCTGGGACCGAAAGCTCGAAATGTGTATTCGGGTTCCCCTTCTGTGCGCCCTCTTGGGGCCGTCCTGGGGCCCCTCTTGGAGCGTCCCGGGGGCCTCTTAGGTCGTATTGGGGCCCTCTTGGGCTGTCTTGGAGCCCTCTTGGGGGCTTGTTGGGCTGTTGGGGGCAATATCGTTGGCCTCTTGGGCCGTCTTGGAGCGTTTGTAAGTCGAAATGGCGAGAACGGGAAAATATTTCAATAACTATTGAAAAATGAATGATTTGTGTCTCTTGGGGCTCTCTTTGGGGTGCTCTTGGAGGCCTCTTGGGGCGTCTCGGAGGCGTCTTGGGCCGTCCGGAGGGCATTTTGGGCGTCTTAGCTTAGCTTGGTTAGCTTGGCTTAGCTTAGCTTAGTTTAGCTTTGCCTAGCCTAACTTAGCTTAGCCTTGCTTAGCTTTGCTTAGCTTATCTCATCTTAGCTTAGCTTAGCTTAGCTATCTCAGCCTAGCTTAGCTTAGTTCTAGCTTTAGCTTTAGCT
The DNA here is from genome assembly GCA_963575745.1 of Prorocentrum cordatum. Taxonomy (NCBI): domain Eukaryota; class Dinophyceae; order Prorocentrales; family Prorocentraceae; genus Prorocentrum; species Prorocentrum cordatum. The sequence continues at coordinate 69,230 of CAUYUJ010019404.1, read as the reverse complement.
TTAGCTTTAGCTTTAGCTTTAGCTTTAGCTTAGCTTTAGCTTTAGCTTTAGCTTTAGCTAAGCTAAGCTCAGCTAAGCTTAGCTTAGCTTGGCGGAGCTTAGCTTAGCTTATGCTGCTTTCCTAGGGGCTCCAACTCCTAGGTAGGGTCGCGCTGGGATAATTTTGCTGCATCGAGTTCCTCTTCCGCCACCCATCCCCCGCACGACGGCTTTTGCTGCCGCTGGCAATGCTGCTCCAACCGCTGTCGTCGCAATCGTTGCGGTCTGCGCGCGTGAACGCCGAATGCTACGTGAAGAACGCCCCGATTCTCGTTCACCTGGCTCCTCGTTGCTGCCAGCCTCCATCGCATGTGGTTCTTGACGCGAAACATGCTGGAAACCGTGGGGCCATAACGATGTAGGAAGCCAGGCATCTTGGCGAGGCGGTGCGCCATGGAGAACGCAGAAGCGCTGTCAATGCGCCCGTCGGGCGCATCGGGCCGTCCCGGAGGCGTGGACTTCTGAGTCTTGGCTGAGGCGGCCCTCGGGGCCCACGAGGCCGTTTCGGGGCGACGGTAAGCCGGATGCGCGCAGGCGACAGAAACCTTGAGAACCATTATGGGAAAGCGCTGAGTTCTGCTTCAGGGGGCATTCCTGCGAGCATCGTCGGCTTGGGGCAGTCTGAGAGGTATTGTTGGAGGCTCCCCAGTAAATGTTGGAGACCAATTTTCTGAAGTTGGGGTCGCTCGGGAGTGGGGGTCTTTCGCGGGTCTCTTGGGAAGTGCTCTTGGGAGCTTGTTGGGGCGTGTTGGAGGCGTCTAAGCCTGAGGCTCTGCAGAGGCCATCCGGAGCGTCTTGGAGCGATCCCGCCACCATGTCTGGGTCTGTGGGTCGGAGTCCTCATGGACGGTTTTGGGGGGTTGTTCGAGGGCTGTCGGGGGCCTCTGCGGCGCAGTCTGGTACCTCGTGGGGGGTCCCTGGGAGCCTCTCCGGGGCCTCTTGGAGTTGTCTTGGGGGTTGCTTCGGTGCCTGTGGAGACCGCCTGAAACCCTTGCGGCGGCCTCTAAGGGTTTCCCGGAGCCTTCTTGGCCTTCGGCCCATCCCGCCGCCGCGCTTGGGTTTGTGAGTCAGAGTCTCGATGGGCGCTTCTTGGAATTTCCTCGGAGGGCTTTAAGGGTCTTGTGTTTGGGATCCTCTTGAGGGCGTCATGCGGACCTGTTGGGGCTGCTGGATGATGCTCTTGGAGGCTCGTTGGGGCGTCTTGAAGGCGCGTGAGGTCTTCTAGAGGCCATCTTCGGCGTCTGGGAGTGATCCCGCCACCTTGTCTGAGTTGTGGGGTACGGTCCTCATGGACGCTTGTAGGAGTCTCTTCGGAGAGCTCTCGGGGTCCTCTGAGGCTTTTTGGGGCGTCTTGAAGGCGCGTAAAGGCCTCTAGAGGCCATCTTCGGCGTTTTGGAGTGATCCCGCCGCCTTGCCTGGGTTGTGGGTCAGAGTTCTCATAGACGCTTGTAGGAGTCTCTTCGGGCAGCTCTCGGGAGCCTCTGCGGGGCATTTTAGGAGCCTCTGGGGAGCCTCCTGGAAGCTTCTTGGCAACGGCTTCGGGCCCTCTTGGGCGCCTCTGAGGTTTTTTTGGGACGCCTTGAAGGCGCGCGAGGGCCTCTAGAGGCCATCTTCGGCGTGTTGGAGTGATCCCGCCACCTTGCCTGGGTTGTGGCTCAGAGTCCTCATGGACGCTTGCAGGAGTCTCTTCGGACAGCTCTCGGGGGCTTCTGCGGGGCAGTTTAGGGGCCTCTTGGGGGCGTCCCAGGGGCTTCTTGGAGACCTCTTGGGGCCCTCTTGGGGCCTCTTGGGGTTCTCTTGGGGTTTGTTGGGGGCCCCCAGGGGCCCCCTCAGGGCTTCCTGGGGGCCTCTTGAGCCGAAAGCTCGAAATGTTCATTCGGGTTCCCCTTTTGGGCCTCCTCTTGGGGCCATCCTGGGGCCCTTCTTGGGCCGTCCCGGGGGCCTCTTGGGCGGTCTTGGGGCCCTCTTGGGCCGTCTTGGGGCCGTCTTGGGGGCCTGTTGGGCCGTCCTGGGGCGATCTTGGGGGCCTCTTGGGCCGTCGTGGAGCGTGGGCAAGCCGAAATGGCGTGAACGTGAAAATCCCTCAAAAACCATTGATAAATCCATGCTTTTTGCTTCTCGGGGCTGTCTTGGGGATGCTCTTCGAGCCCTCTTGGGCCGTCTTGGAGGCGTCTTGGGCGTCTGGAGGCCATCTTGGGCGTCTTGGAGCGATCTGGGACCGCCTGGAGGCTCTCTTGAACTGCTCGGGACACTCTTGGACCGGCTCGGGGCGCCCCCGGGTCGCCCCCGGGCCGTTTGGGACCTTGGAGGGGGGGGGGGGGGAGCGGCGGCAGAGCGGGGCCCCCCCGGAGGGACTTTCGGGAGGTTTTGGACCAGGCGCTGGAGAAGGGGGCCAAAGACTGCGCCAGACACTGCGTCAGAGAGGTCTCGCACGGCCCAGCCCGCCGGGCTTGCGGGAGGTTTTGGGCCAGGCACTGGAGAAAGGGGGCCAAAGACTGCGCCAGACACTGCGTCAGAGAGGTCTCGCACGGCCCAGCCCGCCGGGCGGGGGCGGCCGGGTCTAAAGGCAGCCGCTTCTGCCGCCGACCCCAGAGAAGGGCCCAGGTTTCTCGCGGGGGCCTCTCGGGCCCCAGCCGTAGGTTTCGCGGCGCGTCGCGCTGCGGAGTGGCTCCGCGCGCACGCCGCGGGCGCGGGGGTTGTCGGGGCGTCCGCAGGCGGGCACTTCCAAGAACAGTGGTCCCAGAGCACGGTGGGGGCGTCGGGCCAAGTCGACAGCGGGGCGGTTTCGGGCGCCAAAACAACTTCGCGAGCAAGGTTTTAGCAAGGCGTTCTACTAGGAGGTCGTCGGCAGGTTTTTAAGGAGTGCTTTTTCGTTCAAAGCGCTTTTTCGGGGACGGTTTTACGGGGGTCGCCAGGGGGGCTCTTCCAGCGAGCCTTCCCGAGGGAGGTGCCGGGGAGGTTTGCAGAGGGAGTCTCCCGAGAAGCTTTCCTGAGGAAGGCGTTCGGATGGTTGTGCAATGGGTTTGTCCTCGGGCGCCTTCCCGAGGAAGGTTTTAAGGGGGCGTCAAGGGAGGCTCGTTCACAGCGCCTCCCTAGAGAAAGTTATAGGAAGGTTGTTAGAAGATGCTGTTTTATTTAATCTAGATGTTATAAATATACATGCATATGTATATATATATATATATGGATACACATATATACATATATATGTATATATACGTTGATAACTTAGGAAGATTAGGAAGGCTTCGAGCAGGATTCATTCAAAACGACCTCCCCGACGAAGGTTCGAGGGGGGTATCAGGTGGATTATCCGAGCGGGCTTTCCCGAGGAAGATTTTAGGCAGGTTTTTGAGCAGATTCTTCATGCGAACCTTCCTGGTGAAGGTTTTAGGAAGGTTTGCGGGTGGATTCTTCCAACGCGCACCTGCTGGAAGGCTGGAGGTTTGGAGGGTGATTCTTCACGCGAACCTTCCTGCTGATGTGTTATATATATATATATATGCATGAATATTCAAAGAACTCGGGAGGAAGGTTCAAGGAAAGTTTCTGAGAGGATTAACCCAACAATCCTTCCTGGTAAATGTGCTAGATCGATTGTGGGGGGGATTGTTCCAAGCGCCCCCCCCCCCCCAGGAAATTTGCAGAGGGCGGCTCTGCGAATTGATGGGCAGCTTCCATCGATGGACGCGCATCTTAACAATGCGGACCAGCACAAGGAAGGAAGCCCCCCCGCCCCCATGGCAGGGAAGTTCTGGGCCGCGCGCCCTGATCACGAATGGAATTGGGAGGGCATCGTGCTTTTCCATGAAGGCGTATATTGCGAAAGCGAATTCCGAGTGACCCCTGATGGACAAGTGGTTTCTAAGGATCTCCTTAAATGGGTCGGCATGGACAAAATCATCACATGCAAACAGGCCGACGATCCATTCGCCCCGGATTGGGCCAAGATGTGTGATTTCTCTTTTGGACGCACCAAGATTGCTTTTGATTCGACAAGAATCGTGGCTCTCCTTCAGTCGGGCGAACATTGCCATGCTCTCGACGGATCCCAACATGATCGACCATGGATGGACGACGGAAGGTATATCGGCACAAGACTGCACAGCTTCCGCTCGGGAATGCGTCTTTGTCCGGGCTGCGAGGAACCCGTTGGGAAATTCCAGAGTAATCGCACACATTATGAACCGATGTCGGTTGGCAAAGTAGACGCCAGCGTCAATGCGAGGGGAATCCAGAGGCACATCACGGAGGGAAATGAACCACTTGATTCCGAAGACAGACGAGAGAAGCAAAACAATTCTTCGCAACAGGCCGACGACGACCTGAAGTCACATGACCAACATAAAGGGCAGTGGGCCAACAACAGGGCCGCGAGGATTTCAACATCAAAGACGGGCATTGCTTACCTCGACAGGGTTCCGGGGGCAGTTTCCCAGTGGATTGCCGGACAGGCCAGCGACGAGCCCCCGTGCAGATGCGAGCCATATCTTCGTTCCCTGGGGCCCCTCATGAGGAGATTGAGAGATTGATGTCGCGCAATGCCTGGGGGCAGGACGGCGCCGTGGCAACCGATTGGTGGCTCATTCTGCGGGGGCATGTCGGTCCGACAGAGACGCCAACGACATGCCCGCCGCTCTGTGCAGGCACGTGGCCACGCGTTGAAGATGGGCAGCTTGAACCAACGATGGGGCGGGTGCTTTGAAGGAGAATGTGACAGCGGGCGGAATTGCCCCGCCCGCGGCCGCGCGGTTGGTAAGCAGGCGCCCAGGGGAAAGGACAGAGACCCAGTCTGTCCTTGATGATGATCCACGAACGCGACGGCTTTCAAGGACCAGCCACACATTACTTAGAGGTTGCCCACAGACAGCACCAGGATTTGTTGGAGCTCGGCCCCGGCCGCCCGAATTGCTGCAATATCAATGGCAAGCACGAGGACAAGCTGGAATCCCTGCGCGACGAAGGCCCAGAAGCCATCCATTTGAGGAATCACGCCAACAGTGACGGAACACAGCAGAGATTCCAACTCAACATTGCGAGAACCTAAATTACTTCCGACAAAGAGGAAGCCCTCGGGAGAAGCAACGAGGCGCCTTTTTGCACGGACAGCCGTGGAAGTGGAATTTGCCCCAGGGCCACCGCGCGGCGATTGCCGTCAAAACTTCCAGGAATGATGCGATAAGTACAGAATTCAGAATTATACAGCAATGCGTCATGCTGGACGCAACGATCGAAGACAAATATGGAGTCCTTCTCGGTGAGGGATTTGCCGCAGTCGTTGATGATTTTTGAGACAATTATATCGATATGACCGTGCTTGAACACAGGCCCCTTCGAATCATAAGCATTGCCAGGGAATGCGCAATTGATTTTGCCCTGCGCAATCGTCCCAACAGAAATACTTGATGCGATGGATGCTCAGGATAAGATAGACACCCCACGCGGCCCACAGCAGATGCGAAGATATTCATGCGAGCTCAACGAGAGAGTGACACGGGCAGTCAAGAGCTCTGACCTGTCGGAGACATCTATCGCGGACTTCAAGATACGCACGTACCCCTTGCCAACGCAAGCCGCAGTGGCTGATTCCATCGGCCAAGGCGAATGGAAAGAGCCACAGCAAGGCCTACGCGTTGAATTTTGGAGCCAACTGATCACAGGCATGGCCACCCCGATGTCACTGCGGCCATCGGAGTACTGCGCGCATTCGTGAAGACTGGATGTCCCGATATCGGCCCAGCCGACATCGGTGCATCCATAGATGATCAAATGCAAAGCGTTGTAGCCAGAGACGGAGAGCAGGATCAGCCTTCGCCGACTGAATGGATACCCATTGTTGTTACGGATGTTTCGACTAACGGAGGCGGCGATGCTGCGAGGCGCTCAGCCGGCGGTGCCCCGGAGCCGAATCTTCGGTCAGACATGGGCGTTGACGAGGAGAGCAATCGGAACGCCGACTCAGTCAGTGCTTCCGCTCCTTCCTCACCTCCTCCCGCGCCGCCGCCGCGCGATGCCTCGGCTGCAGCTGCCGATGGCCGCCCCCGTCGCGTCGGCGCGCGGGGGCTGCCTCCGCGGCGCGACGATCTGCCTGGGCCGCCGCCGAGGCCCCGGCAGAACAGCCCGCCGTGGAGCAGGGGCCGCGGGCAGATGCCCGCTAGCCCCAGGCAGGCTTCCACGCGCAGCGTGCCGGGGCAGCGGAAGCCCTGGGCGTTCCAGGGGCGAGGTGCGCCATGGCCGGATGGCCGCGCCACAAGCAGTCGCAACTACCACACGGGCAAGTGGAATATAGGACATCATCATCATTATGACGCAGGTGATGGAGGCAAATCTGCACGCAACGAAACCAAAGACAAGTGGCAGCACTGGGCTGCCGATGATTACGAATAGTATTTCAATCGAAGGAGACGAAGGACAATGTCGGCAACGCCCCAGACACGGCCGCGCTACATGCTCAACGGGAACGGGACAAAGTGCCTGTACCTGAGCTATGACGTTCGCACGCGATGCCGGGGGCTCATTTGCGGGATAGGTCGGTCCGCCCCGGCCTTCCCCAAGGGAGACATCCAGCGGCTGCGTCGGTTCCCCGTTCCCTGGCGGTGTACAAGTTTTGTGGGGCCTGGCGCCACGGGGGTCAATGCGCCTCGGGGGGGCCCAGGGGCCCGTGAATCTCCCGGCGGAAGGCTGACATTTTGGGCCGATTCGCCCCGCCGCGGGAGGAAGTTGCTCAACTTCCCCCCCCGCTCGCCCCCCGCCGCCGCCTGCCGCAGCGGTTGCCGGACAACGCGCCTAGCGCGGGCGACGCGGGCCCGTCTGCGCGCGCGTGGAAAGGTCGAGGGTCGTCGTCGTCACCCCCGTCCCCCCCCCTCCCTATCTTGAATTCTCGTACCCAGCGACTTTCCAGCTTAACGGGCCACTGGAAGCATGTCAGAGACACCCATCATGAGCGATGAGACAGATGCATCAACGTCGTCAGCAAACCCCATTCGTGCTGGGAACCGCGTCCTGTGGGCAAATAATCGAAGACGCCCACGGCGAATCACCGCCGCCCCCTGCCTTTGTGGAAGCGCTTCCGCGGCCGAACGTTGAGGCCAAACCTGCCGAGCGATCGGACCATGCGTTCCCCGAATCGGTTTGGAAAGCCTTCGGGGAACACGCGGGCATCTTGAAGGTCTTCTTGCAGGACGTCTTGGCCCTTTCGGGCCTTCTTGGGGGGCGCCTCGGAGGTCTCCTGGGCCCTCTCGGGGCCGTCTTGGAAGCCATCTTGGGCGTCTTGGAGGCCTGCGGCTGTCTTGGGGCCGTTTTGGGCCGTCTTCGGACGCTCCTGGAGGCCTCTTGGGCCGTCTTGGGGCGCCCTTGGAGGCCTCCTGGGCTGTCTTGGAGCGTCGGGGAGCCGAAAAGACAAACCAAAACAACATCCTTCCAAAACCATCGTCAAGTGGGCGATTCTGGCCTCATCGGGCCCTCCTGGAGAACCTCTTGGAGGCCTCTTGGGCCGTCTTGGAGGCTTCTTTGGCGAACTTGGACGCATCTTGGACCCTCCTGGGCCGCCTCGGAGGCCGTCTTGGACCATCTTGGGTGGACTTGGAGGCCATCTTGGACCATCTTGGAGGCCATCTTGGGCCAACGTGACCATCCTGGAGGCCATGTGGGGCCGTCTTGGAGGAAGCATTGGGATTGGGCGATGGCGCGCGCGTCTTGCGGGTCTTGGGGGGCGGCCGGCGGGACGGGCCGACACCCACTGGGAGAGTTCTTTTGGAAAAAGAACCAAACTGAAATCGTCTAGCACGCCAGGCGCCCCTGCGATGAATCGACGGGGCGGCGGATTGTAGTGGCCTCCGCCCAGTGCCGCCGATCGAGGGCGCTACCGATTCTGCTTGCAACGGAGGACTTTTCATGTTGAAAAGAAGAGCACTCGCTCGAGACATCCTCATAAGATAGAGATGTTGAACTCGTTTGGGCAACCTTCGGATACTCGAAAATGACGATCTCGCGTGAACAACGAAAATCATGGGATGCCCCCTCCCGCCATCCGGGCCCGCCCCCTTTCCCTCCTCCCTCCTCCCCACGGCGCCCCCCCCCTCCCCCCCTCTCCGCCCTCCCGGGCCTGAATGGCGGTCCCCCTCCTCCCTCCCGGGCCTGAATAGCGTCAGCCCCGCCCCGCCGACAGAACGAAGTCCCCCCCCCTCTTCCCTCCCGGGCCTGAATGGCGTCAGCCCCCCCCTCCTCTCGAGCCTGAGTGGCGCCCCCCCCCCCCCGACAGACAAAGCGAAGCCTTCCCCCCCTTTCCTCCCTCCTGGGCCTGAAGAGCGTCACCCCCCCCCCCCTTTTCCTTTTTTTTCCTCCCCCTCTTTTTTCCCGGGCCTGAATGGCGCCAGCCCCCTCCTCCCCCTTTTCCCTCCCGGGCCTGAATGGCGAGGAGAGAGGCCCTGTCGGAAAAGAAGAAGGATTTCTTGGAGAGGTGAGGTCTGTCCTGAAGGGGGGGGTCTGTCGGAGCGGGGGGTGTCTGTGAGAGCGGGGGGGTGCCTGTAGGACAGAAAGCGGAGGAGCGGAAAGGGATATGTCCGAAGAGGGAGGGGGGTGCCATGGAGGCGGAGTGGGGGTCTGTTCGAGAAAAAGCGGAAGAGCGGAAAGGGATATGTCACAAGGGCTGGTTTTTTTTTGGAGGGGGGCTGTCGGAGGGGGGGGTCAGAGAAGAATATTCCTTTCGGAGAGAGGGAAGCGTGTGTGCGTGCGTGGGAGGCGGGGGAGCTTGTGCGCTCAGTGAATTCCGTTGGAATTCGCCCCCCCCATCTCCAGAGCGAAGCTTGAGCGAGCTCAAGCCTACGCTCTCACAAACTCACACAAAGGGTTGGGTTAATTTTTTGTTGGGGGGGGCCGTCGGGGACGGGGGGGGGTCAGAGAAGAAGATTCCTCTCGGAGAGAGGGATGTGTGTGTGTGTGTGTGTGTTCTCCAAGGCGATGTATGGGATGCAGGTCGTGGCGAGGCTGGCGGTAGGCGTCGGCCCTCGTCCTCGATTTGTTTTCCTTGCACCACTGAGCCGCTTGGGGTTCGATCTGAAACCGAAGGACCGCCAGCGCTTTCTTGAGCGTCCATGCGAGAAGAGCGGGTTCCCCTGGGGCTCGACCTCGAGCCGCACGCGCCCACGGGAAGAAAGTGTGTCCCTCTGCGCTGGGAACTGATACAGCGCAATAGGGTCAGACTCGACTGTGAGAGTAAAGTCGTCATCAGCAAATCCTGTCCGAGCGGGCGTCGGGTACACACCTGAGTGGAGTAGGATGGTTCAGGTCCCCAGGAGGGAAAGGGGGAAGTGCACCCGCGCCCAAGTACAGACCTCCCAAGGTCGGGGCCAAGCACACTGACAGTGCCTCAAAACACTGAACCCAACGGAGCACGAGAGACGTCAACGGCCCAAGTGGGGCAATCCCCACCAAGGGATTTTTTGGAGCGGGGGGGGGGAGAGAGAGGCGAGGGGAGGAGAGGAGAGGAGAGGAGAGGAGGGGAGAGGAGACCCAAAAAAGAAAACCCAACTTGGCTATCGGCCTAGAGCGGTCCTGACAGCTGCTCTCACTCCCTTCTGGTTGATCCCAAGGGCGCAAATACCTGCCACAAGACTACCTGCCATCTTTTGTGAGAAAGTCGGGAACAAAAGCGGCGCCGCCTGCCCATTGAGCACACGATATTCGTAGAACATCGCGGAGCCAAACTCTGAGACAGGCGACCCACAGCCGCCTGAAGTACATGAAGAATATCCAACAATCAGCCCTAGGATAAAGATCATCATGTACAACACGGACTGATTCTTCACAAAAGAGTGCCCCTCTCTGGAGCATAGATCTCAGCCTCACACATGTCTAAGAGATTCTCCGCGGTCCCTCAGGTGAGGTTCTGGTAATGCTTCCACAAAGCTGAGATCTTCTCATCCTTACGCTTGGGCTCCGTGATCTTCGGCTTCTTGAAAATCTTGCTCGTTATCTGGGATAGCTTGCGATTGCCCCAGGAACTGGAGAACGCTTCCTTGAACGTAGACTCTTTCCCATCCGCCAGCTCGACGATGTTCTCAAACTGCGTCTCCACCAGCATACGCTTGATGTTCGTGAGGTCCCCGTCATCAACCGTGCCGGTTACCCCTGGCGGCACGCTCCCGCTCGGGGCCGGGGCTGGGCTCGCCGCCGTGGACGTCCCTGGAGACGGCGGCGGACCCGTACCACCCGCACGCGGAGGCGTGTGGGCCACGATGCTGTTCTCCTGGAACGCGCGGTCGATCGACTCCTGCATTGCCCTGGCCATGATCTCCCCCTGGCGGCGAACCTCGATGTCACGAAGCTCCTGCTCCCGCTGGTCCATGAATGCGGCGTACGACGGGTCGTGCTTGTACATCCACCTCTTGTGGAGCTCCAGACGGCGCGCCTCGTGGTTGTCCCTCGATCCTGACGAGGAGCTCGAACGGGTACGGCGGCCCCTCCGTCGGTCACGATCACGGTCACGATCCCGCTGGCCACGGTGGTCGTCCCTGTCTCGGTCACGATCCTCCCGAGAGCGACCTTTCCCCTCATCGTGGAACCCGCGGCCTGCACCACCCTTGCCCATGAGGCCAACCTTCTGCCTGTCAATCTCCGCAGTGGTCCGAATCCAAGATCGGAGACTTTCTCGAGCCAAACGGACGGCGGGATGGTTGGGCAAGGAGTGCAGTATTGCCCTCAGGAGGTACTGGGGGTACCCAAGAAGGAACAGCTCCAAAACATACTCTTGGATATGCAACAGGGTGGTGAGGCGTCCCAGCTGCAACCGACGAGCACGGAACATACGACCAACCAGGATCCCTCGGAGGACGCCGAACGGTGTGGGTAGTGCACCGACCCAGGCAATGGTATTAGTCCGAGCCCGCTCACGAACCTCTGGCCATTGATACAGCCACGGACGGTTCACATTTGTTGGAATAACCTGCATGCTGTAACCCACCACTCGGCACGAAAAATCAATCCAATCAAACGGTACCCCAGACTGTCCATCAGAAGTAGATACTACACTCAAGGGCTCCTCGAAAACCCCTTGGAGATACAACGCCATACAAGAACAGCGTAAACCAAGACACCCAGCTAACAGATCATCAACATAGCGACTCCAGTTGATCGTTTCTTTAGGATCCCCAGGAGACTGAAATCCAGGAAGTCCAGGCGTCACGACACTTTCTCGGGCACGACCTTCTTCCGAACCTAGCTTGACCGAAACAGCTGCAGCCGACATTACTCCACATATAGCCATCCCAGCCATTTCCAAAGCCACCTCGCCCATCATCACTAAGGTCTGATACGAAGCCATAGCTAAAGCCCTCCGAAGCATGGTTAGCGACAAAGCCCACCAGCCACGACCATGCTGCCTCGTATCTGCCCCGTGCTTCGCGATGAACCGTTTTCCTCTGCGGATCAGAAAACGCTCCTGGCCTCCACTCGCACGATATTTACGTGCGACATAGTCCCATGCGGGGATGATTGAGCTGGCCTTGCAGCTCTCAAAAGCCTGATCGATGCCCACGGTCACTGCGTGCAGCCCTGGGTCCATGCTGCGCTGGCAGCACATACATGCAGACGGATTCGCTGGGGCCCCCAGCGACAACAGTGTCTCTGTCAGATGCTTCCTGGCACAATTATTGCCGGAAAATCTCACGTGAAACTCCTGCTTCGTGCACAACTGAGCGGATCCCCCTGGCGGCCACTTTCCAGCCCAGCGCATGCGGGGTCCCTGACATGTCCAGGATCCGACGCCAATGCGAGTGCCCCTCCTTCTTACACGTGAGCCCCCCTTCATCCGAATAGCATTTGCTTTTGACCAACGGAAACAACAGCGGTGGAAACAATCCGCAAGGGCTTCGCCCCCTGCCGCCGGCCCCCTCTCTCAGAGAACTGGCCATGGAAGAGTTAAGTCATGAGGCCTTGGCGCTGTTGCGAAGCAGTATCGAAACTTCATGCGAAGCCGAACGCAATCAGCAAAACCAACTGATCACAAGAGGGGTTGCCACACCTGGCGATTGGTAAGACGTGTATGGTGCACGGGCTTGTTTACCACACCTTGCGATTAAAGGGCCGAGGGAGTTCTCGCAGTTTGGGTTGCCACGCCTTGCGATGGATGTGCGTGAAGGGTGGCACCGAATTTCAGAAATGTGCAAAATCCTTTGTGTTTTTGGACCCTGAGCCCGCGGATCTGCGTAAGGGGTGGCGCCGAATGTCAGAAAGGTGGCAAATCCCATATGTTTTTGGACCCTGACGCCGCGGATCTGCGTGAGGGGTGGCACCGAATTTCAGAAATGGCAAATCCCATATGTTTTCTGACCCTGACCCCGCGGACGTGCGTGAGGGGTGGCACCGAATTTCAGAAATGTGGCAAATCCCATGTGTTTTTGGACCCTGACGCCGCGGATTTGCGTTAGGGGTGGCACAGAATTTTAGAAATGTGGCAAATCCCTTGTGTTGTTGGACCCTGACCCCGCGGATTTGCGTGAGGGGTGGCACCGAATTTCAGAAATGTGGCAAATCCCATGTGTTTTTTGACCCTGACCCCGCGGATCTGCGTGAGGGGTGGCACCGAAATTTATAATTGTTGCAAATCCCGTGTGTTTTTGTACCCTGGCCCCGCGGATCTGCCTGAGGGGTGGCGCCGAATTTTAGAAATGTAGCAAATCCCTTGTGTTTGTTGGACCCTGACCTCGCGGATCTGCGTGAGGGGTGGCACCGAATTTCCGAAATGTTGCAAATCGCATATGTTTTTGGACCCTGACCCCGCGGATCTGCGTGAGGGGTGGCACCGAATTTCAGAAATGTTCAATCCCTTGTGTTTTTGGACCCTGACCCCGCGGATCTGCGTGAGGGGTGTCGATTTCGAGCCCCCCCCAGCAATTCAGAGAACGCGCCCAGGGAGCGCTAAAAATCCCGTTTGGGCCTCCCCCCACCCTCGCGCGGTCAATCAATTAGTTACAGTAACCAGCAAGAAGTCAACTAGTTACAGTAACCAGCAAGAAGTAGAACTGTAACACTGGAATCTACAAACTACAACTGGCACAGGAAACTGCGAATCACGCGCCTCGCAGCTTGGTGGCCCCACAAGGGGGCCGGCGGATTTCCGTCCAGGACGGCCAGGTCGACGACGTAAAAACTACGGCAGGCCCAACTGGGCCCTGCCATATCCCCAGACTTCAACCTGCTTGTAGGTCAACCCCGCACGGATGGACCAGAGCGGGTCCTCCACAACACCCTTGAGTAGCGTCCAATTCAGATCCGCACGGTTCATAATCCACACCTTGGCGGGATCCCGATCGCCCCCAACGCGGAATGTGCCGGAGGATAGGGGTTCCTGCATTCGGGCTTCCCACCAGGACCCATCACTCGGCGGCGGTGTGGCACCTGCTGGGATAGTCTGGGCACGACATTCGGACCAAACCTGTCGACCCCGACGGAGAACCCGAAAGGGAAGCCGAACACGACGGGCCCACTCAGACCACCGAGCACTGCATTGCCGCCAAAGCGTGGCAGGTGTGTGCCACACGGGCAGGCGCCACGGTGCAACTACTGCGCGCAGCGAGCGGGTCTGGCACGCTCGGCCGATCTCCTCAGGATCAGAGAACATCCAGTCGAACGTGAACTCGCGGACACCCTTCTTCGAGTTCACCTTGTCCACCCATCGATCAGGCCGACCTTTCTGCGCACGTAGCCGACGTCGTAGCCAATCTCGAACGTTGCTAGTCCTGATCGATTTTAATATCATCGAAATCCTCCTGCGTAGATGTGGTAGATCGTCCTCCGCATATGCTGGTAGGACGAGCGGCGGTGCATTGAACGGTGCCAAACGATGCAGACGTAGTAAGTACTCGATTACCATGATGGCCGCCATGCGACGAGCCCCGCCTGGAATAAAATAATTGACCAGCTCCCCTGCGCGGCGCAAGAAGCCAGCCATCGCGTCCACACTCCATGACGGGGGAAAGTCCACGCATGGACGGTACGATGCACAATAAGCGATAAAAAGATTGAAGAAACCTTCCTCGAAGATGCTGATCGGGCCAAATCTGCGATCTTCCACCAACCTGAGCCTCTGAATGCCACGATAGACTTCGGAATACGCGCCCCGAAGTTGTCCAGGATGTTGCAATAACCGTTCCCGACGCTCACGTTCGCCATCGGACCTCTCCTTCGCGGCCTG
>CAUYUJ010019404.1:22500-50000 GCA_963575745.1 Prorocentrum cordatum | reverse complement strand
TGGAAGGGCCCGCCCCCGGGGGGGATCGGCAAAAAGGACATTGCCATCGGCATTGCGGGCCTCAAAGAGCAGATGAAGCTAGGCAAGCACGTCGTCAAGGGCGGCCCTGGGAAGGACGAGACGCAGAAGGTGGTCGACGATGGAAAGGGCTGGGTCTGGCTGGCCGCTGACATGAGCCCGGGTGGCCTGGCGGTGCAGTTGTACACTTCCGTGCCGTACGGCAAACGCCCGCTGCTGGTCGCCAAGCGCTCCGAGGTGGACACCATGTTCGAGAAGGTAAACTGGGGCCTCATGGACAAGCGCATCGATACCACCATGGGCGGGCCCCAGGTGATTCAGCGGTAGTTCGCAGCCACCCAGGGGCGCACGAACCGGGCCTCCAGCTGTTTACTTGCTCCGTCTTGACGGTCGCAACACCGCGCCGATTTTCTCAGCATGAACGGACAAAACATGATGTCAGTTCGCCTGCGTTGGCGCTCTCGCGGGTGCTCTCGCTCCTGCGCCGGAGCGGAGGCAGTCCGCCCTGGTTGTGTGTGCTCCTTTCTGCATGCTCTTCGTTCTTGTGCATTCGCAGTGCATCTCCCGCTCCTGGCGCCGACTCGTCCCGTGCACTTGCCCAGCCCACCTGCCGTCGCTCTTTGCGGCCTCGACGCCTGAGTACCCGGCCGTCTCTCCCTGCCCCCCTTTCCCCACGCATTCGCCTTCTTCCTCCACCCCACCCCCTCCTTCTCTGTCCCCCCTTTCCTCCTCGACTCCAATCCCTTCCCTCTTCTCTCCTCTCTCCGCTCTCTTCCTCGCCCTCGTGGCGCCCGTCGATCGGATGGATGCCCCCCATCTTCTGTTTCTCAGTTCGAATGCTTTCGAACCGCTCGCCCGCCTCCAGCATGTCCTTCTTTTTTGTTCCCAACCATCCTGTGGTGTTGGGTCTTCGTTTTGAAGAGACGTCGCCCCGCGTTCTCCTCTCCTCCTCTGCCTCCTCCTCGTGCTACCGTCCGCATGCGTCCCGCACACCCAGTACAGCGTTTCGTGGCCCTCCTCCCCTTCCTCCTTGCGTTTCACCCACCCAGTACACCGCTTCGTGGCCCCATAGGGAGCCCTACCGAAGGTCCCAGTGCTACCGTCCGCATGCGTCCCGCACACCCAGTACAGCGTTTCGTGGCCCCATAGGGGGCTCCACCGATGGTCCCAGTGCTACCGTCCGCATGCGTCCCGCACACCCAGTACATCGTTTCGTGGCCCCATAGGGAGCCCCACCGAAGGTCCCAGTGCCCCCGTCCGCATGCGTCCCGCACACCCAGTACAGCGTTTCGTGGCCCTCCTCCCCCTCCTCCCTGCGTTTCACCCACCCAGTACAACGCTTCGTGGCCCCATAGGGAGCTCCACCGATGGTCCCAGTGCTACCGTCCGCTTGCGTCCCGCACATCCAGTACAGCGTTTCGTGGCCCCATAGGGAGCTTTACCGAAGGTCCCAGTGCTACCGTCCGCATGCGTCCCGCACACCCAGTACAGCGCTTCGTGGCCCCATAGGGAGCTCCACCGAAGGTCCCAGTGCTACCGTCCGCATGCGTCCCGCACACCCAGTACAGCGTTTCGTGGCCCTCCTCCCCCTCTTCCCTGCGTTTCACCCACCCAGTACACCGCTTCGTGGCCCCATAGGGAGCCCCACCGAAGGTCCCAGTGCTACCGTCCGCATGCGTCCCTCACGCCCAGTACAGCGTTTCGTGGCCCCATAGGGAGCCCCACCGAAGGTCCCAGCGCTACCGTCCGCATGCGTCCCGCACACCCAGTACAGCGCTTCGTGGCCCCAAAGGGAGCTCCACCGAAGGTCCCAGTGTGCCCCCGTCCGCATGCGTCCCGGAAGCCCAATTTGGCATTTTCACCCGCCCAGTGCAGCGTTTCGTGGCCCTATAGGGGGCTCCACCCAAGGGCCCAGTGGGACCGTCCGCATGCGTCCCGGAAACCCAATTTAGCATTTTCACTCACTCAGTAGAGCGCTTCGTGGCCCCATAGGGAGCTCCACCGAAGCCCTCAGTGGGACCGTCCGCATGCGTCCCGGAAACCCAATTCGGCACACCACCCACACAGTACAGCGTTCCCCCCCGCCCAGTGCAGCGCTTAGTGGCCCCATAGGGAGCTTCACCGAAGCAGATATTCACAATTACGGTACCCACAACTGCATATGGTTGGAACCTTCGCCAGGATAATTTCTTCCTCGTCCATGAGGCCCTCATCTCCCTCCGAGCGCCGCTCCCAGGCACGCCCTCGGATGCGCAGGCAATCCGCCTGCATGCGCATCTTGACTCGTTCTGCTCCGAGACTTCCAGAGGTGACCAAGAGGGTGGTGATGACTACAGTCAGCCCGCATAGTAAGGATGTTTAACCTTCCCAAGGGCATCTTGCCTTGCATCCTTGCCTCCTCGGCCCATCCTTGGCCACCTTCGTTGGCCGCGCCCCGCTCGAAAAGCTTCGAAATGGGCTTCCGAGGCCGTTGCATCCTTGTCGAGCATCCTTTACTGTACGGGTTGACTGCAGGGCCAGGGCCATGACATCTCACAGGATGTCATGGCCCCTTTTCGTACATCCCAGTACGGTTCTTGGGCCCCAACCCCTGGGCCTCGCACGTGCCTCGGGCCATGAGTTGCGAACCCCCCTCCTGGACGTGGACGCCCCCCTCCTGGACGCCCCCGCGACTGTGGGCAGTTTTCCGAAGTTCATATGTTTTGTTCGACCAAGACTCTGGCAATTTGAAGTTTGACACAGGGCAGAATAATGAGCAAAGCGAAGTATTTGTTTTCAGGATCTGAGACGTTCGAATTGATGTTTTGCGATTTGAAATTATGCAAAGACACTCCCAAGCTGTCTATGTACATGTGCATCAATGTATCTATGTATGCATGTATGCATGCATGTATATGTGCATGTATGTGATGCAACGTGATACAATGGAGTTAAATGTAATGGAATGGGATGTACTGTGATGTGACAGAATGTAATGTAATGCAACGTATGCATGTATGCATGTAAGAGTTTGTGTATGTATGTAGGGAGATAGGTATGTGTGCATGTAATGTTATGTATACAATGTAGCATACTATAATGTGATGTATACACTGGAATTTAATATAGTGAAATGTATCGTGTTAGTGAAACGCATTGTAATGCAGTGGAATGCAATGTCGTGTAATGTAATGTAGTGGAATGGAATGTGATAGAATGTAGTGTAATGTAACATAATGTAATGCAATACCTGCCTGCATGTATGCGTGTGAATGTTGTTCGCATGCACTTAACCTGCCTCTCAGGGGCTGAGGAAGTCGCTCGGCATCGCACAAAGTATGTGTCTGTCTGTCTGCCTGCCTGTCTGCCTGTATGTCTGTATGTCCGTATGTCTGTATGTCTGCAGCCATTTTGGCTCAAGCAGTCTGAGCTCAAGCGTCCGATTGCTTGCGTCTGGGGATTATTTTCGACGGGGCCGGAAGTCAGACTTCCGCGCTAGCCTTTCTTGGAAAAACAAGCAGGAAACTGGCTGATTAATTACTCAAAGCAGGGAATAAGCTTGAACAGACAACACGAGCACTGCTTAGGCAACACGCTACGACCAAAGTGATACTCGGCCCGACCGGGCGCCGCGATGACCGCCGCCCCGCGTCTGGGCGGACCGACGGCCTCCGCCGCGACGCTGCGCGATCTGCTGGGAGCCCTCCAGCAGGGCCTTCGGCACTCCTGGCGCGCGGCGGGCCGGCGCGGCCTCGGCCTCCTGGCCAGGGCCCGTCTCGTCTGCCTCCGCGCGGTCCTCATCGTGGCCTTTTTCCGGGGCCCGCGGCGGCCGGCGCGCCCGCGGCGTCAGCGGGACGTCCCTTCTCGACGTTTCCTCCGTCGCGCTGGGGGCAGCCGCGCGCGGTGCACACGCGGCACGGCCCCAGCCTGCAGCTGGCGGCGCGCGGCGCGGCGGCTGAAGGAGGAGGAGGAGGAGGAGGAGGAGGAGGAGGAGGAGGAGGAGGAGGGGCGTCTCAGGCGCAGCTGGTCGTCATCGTCCCCTGCCCGGCGAGGGGGCGGCCCCAGGCGCAGCAGCTCCTGCCGCAGCTCGGGCGGGGCGAGCGCCCGATCGTGGTGGGCGACGGGTCTCCGCCCGGCGGGCCCTGGAGCCTCGTGGGCGGCATCGTGGGGAGCAGCCCGCGCGCCCTGTTGCTCGGGCGGACGCCTGCGAACGTCGCCACTGTGGCTTTCGGTGGAGCCCCCAGTCGGGTCACACAACGTGGTACTGGGCGGGGCAGACGCATGCGAACGTCGTCACGGGAACATTCGGTGGAGCTTCCTAGGGGCTACAAAACGTTGTACTGGGTGGGGCGGACACATGCGAGAGAACCACGGCCCGGCGGCGGCGCGGAACATGGGCCTGGTGGCCGCGCGCACGGTGGGCGCCAAGGCAGCTTGCTTCCTTGACGCCGACACCGTCGCAAGCCCCACGTGGCTCCGCGCCACGCGCGACGCCCAGATAAGCTCAAGGCGGACTCACGCAGTCGCTCAAGGGCGCGCTGCCGATCGAGGTGCTCCACGACGTTCTCGGCACGCTGAATGGCCGGTTCGCCGCGGAACCCATGAGGACGCTCCTCTACGCCCCGACCTGCAACGCGTCCTTCACTGGCTCAGCCAGCGGAAGGATGATGAAGCTCCACTCGCAAAGGTCTATCAGGCTGCGGGCACTGCCCCGGCCGGCGGTGGACCTCCGACTCAGGGAACTTGGCCTCGCGCAGTTACCCCATCTTTCTTGGAAACGGATGCGACGCATAACGAGAACTGGCAATATGTTGTTGTCTTGAACGGGTGGATGGCGACCCGCCTAAGGCATCGCATCTGCCGCGACGGAACTCTTGTGACGACAGGACAAGCACGCTTCAATGACATCTCTCTCATCGCGCAATTGACGTCGGTTGAGCAGAATGCACGCAATTCACAGCAGGTGATCTGGAACATGATATGTTCACAAGGGTGGTCTGCGTATGAGGTTGCTTTCTCGCACGGCACAGCTAGAACATGGATATGTTTTGACGAACAAGTGGCCGACGCAGGGCAGAGTACAATGTCCGAAGAAGAAAAGGCCCTCATCACGCGGAGAATGTGGACTGACGATGGGAGGTACATTCGCAATCAATACCATGCCGGGAGGGCTGTCTTCGGATATTGTTTACAATGCCTCACCCCTTGTCACGTACAAACACAACGTCAGAGGGAACTGTTTATAATCGCCTGGCAGGGACGCGTTGGTTGCTGCATGGACGAGCCTAGGACTGGTTCCACGTCTAGATGCCCCCCCCCAAGAGGGGAGAGCGGCTCCCAGATCATTTCCAACAGGCTGAACGCGATGAAAAAGAGCTCTTCTGAAGCGCTGGAAAATTTGAACAAAGCTGAACAACGCCAGCGCAAGTGGGTTAGCAACTCACAGATACGTCCCTGGGTTTCCTTGGCAGGTTGTACGTTGATACATTCGCAGCCAGGGGCCGCCCCTTCCTGGAGACCCGGCAGCCCATCGGCACAGCCGCCGGCGCGTCATGAGCCATACTTCCATTATCTGTATCTGGAACCACTCAAGCTCCGATTCATTGAATGGCTGAAGTTCAGGCATGGGGAAAATGCCCCACCGCTGCCCAGTGGTGGCCATTAATCTGCACGCCAGATCTGGACCAATACGCTCGTCCAGCGAGACGCTCTGCACTTGCTGTTTTTGATTGGGAACATGCTAGTGCTGAGCAAATTCGCCAAGAGACAGGCTGGGACCAATTGGAACAAGAGATGGCGGAAAAAAGGAGTAATAATTCCATCAGTTCAAGCGTTAACGGAAAACTTGAACTGAGCCAACCGAGTTTCTGCGTCGAACCAAGTCGGAGACATAGATGTCCGGGTTGTTGCTGGATTTCATCATCGGCCCAGCCGCATTGATGAGTTGATATCAGCACGTGAAGAGGGGGCTGCGACGTCGGACGGCATATGCAACCAACATATAGCCCAGCGTCATCAGCTGATTGTTCCGACGAGAACGCTGCCCTTTTTGCTTGATTTGGTTCCTATTTCTAGCTGCGCGTCTAGCTATACGCGCAATGGTGACCCATGCGATAGGCCAGAAGTTATCAGAGTTGCAAATTCATTCTGGAATATGTATCGACAGTTCCAACTACGATGCCATTCAACAAAGACATCATTCATGATGCACCGCCGGGATTACCCGAGCTCGTTGGACAACATATGGAACCAACCACTTGATCGAGCCCCCCCTCACGGAAGATGGGCGGATTCTGTTAGTTGCACGAGAAGAAACATTATTGTTCATGTCTGCGGGAATCAACGTTGCATTTCCGGGATACGAGGTGCAGCGTGATCCGAACAGTGCGAATGCAGCGCTTGAAGTTATGCACGATGCTCATGTTTCGGATTGTCGGGTTAGGTTCGCGGTCGAATCATTTGACTACTTCATGAATGGACCCAAGGATTAGGAAATGAAGTATCAGAGACCGCAAGACGGAATTGTTCGGGCATCCAAGAAGCTGCGGCTTTCATGCGTACGTCTACGGAATCTCATTTTAGTGCGGAGATCTGTCTTGCCAACAGCCGTTTTGGAATCTTCAACGTTGACAACGCCATTGGAATAACCAATTGCCTTAAGAAGAAAATGGAGGAGAGCGGCCCAGCCGACTCTCCCGCGGAGAGCATCCCAGCTGAGTCTCCAGCAGATGCTGCCACCACAACCGCTGAAGAAAATACCCCGAGCGGCGCCGCCGCTCCGGGGCAGCGAACTCAGCGACATCCTCGCCCAGATTTGAGACCGAGGTACCAGGAAGGAAGGCAGTCATATAGGACCGCCCCCTGTGCCCCGACGCCAGCCGGCCCAGCCGCGTCGGGCGCCAGTGCTGGCTGGATTGATCATGACTGAATCCAGTCGCGGGCAGATGAATCTTGGACTGATGAGCTTGTCCTGGAAAGACTGGCTGTAGAGCCGGGAGGCGGCCGCGCGAGCGTTGGCGGCGGCGCCGGGCCTGCCATGGGCGGCAGGCGCGACGCGACGGTCGACTGCGAGGACGAGAATGAGAATGGAGAAGTTCAAGGATACTACACTACGCACATGTATATCGTCATCAGCGAGTCACTGGCCATGACAAAACGCGGCAGTGGTTTAGTTTGAACGAATGCAACGACAAGTTCAAACGTGACTCTGGGACGCCAAGTGCCCTGCCAGAGCCTCCACCGCCGCCCACGTCGAAGGCGAGGCCGCGCGCGAAGGGCCAGGGCAGAAGTGAGCCAGGTAACTGGAGTTCAAGCGGAAGAGAAAATCAACGTGACAACTACTCCAGAGATCAGTACCAGTGGAAAATGGAGTAACTGAGACATGCGGGATGATTCTCGCGACGCAAAGGCGACGCAGCACAGAAGAACCAGTGCGACATAGTCGACGCAGGTCCAAACTACATCATGGAGCGGGCGCACCAGGTGTGCACGGGCATTGTGGCCTGAGCTGGGAAGTTTTAGCTCAGGCGGGGAACGTCGCGTTTCTTCTGCCATCCGCCCCCTGGCAACCACCGTCGAGCGGTAAAATGCTTTTGGGGTTCATCCCGGTGGCTGCGCATACATATATATATATATATATATGGGTTTGGGGGTCGGGGCGGCTCCGCGGACCCCGCCGCGGGGGGGGTCAATGCGCCCCTTCCGCACCACCATCTTTTAGCCCTTCCTGCTCCTTTGCCTTGCGCGCACTGCCCGATGAACTGACTGCTTCTGCTTCCGGAAAACGGGAAAAAAGGAGCGAGCTTGCGGCGCGCGCGCGTGCGTCGGCCGGCGGGTCGGCCCCCTCCCTTCAGTGCTACCCTAGCGTATGCTTGACGGCAGTACCCCTTCTTTCCCACGTCATCGGCGGAGCCCATTGACCATGAGATAGTTTCGGAACATCCTGCAGGGATTATGAATGTCCAGGCAACGATCCAATTTCTTGGCATGCCCTGCACACTTAGACCCCCGTGTACAATTCCTGCCCCATCTGGCCCGAGACCTTTAAGGCATCTATGATTTCTGTCTGAGAGACAAGATCCAACAAGGGGGACTGGGTAGGGCGCAGGGTTTGGCAAAGCCTCACCCAAACAGTGGCCATGCGGCCAGCCGGCTCAGCATCAGGCCAATGGGCCAATCGGCTACGACAATTATACAAGTTTCCGTGTGGAACTATTTGTGTTTATGCATACGCATATGGAAAATCTTGCATGACGAAATAGTAGTGGTTGAAGAACAACGAATAAAAAGTGTAAGGCTTCAGTGCGTAATTGAGAATGCGCGGCTGTCCTGGAACAGTCGATATATATATATATGTGTGTATGCATATATATGTATGTATGTATATATACATATATATATATATATGTATATATATGCTGCGAATCATACATGGCGCAAAAGTGCGACTCAAATCTTGATCAACCGAATACACGGCTAGCCCATTTACAACGCGCAACGAATATTTCATAAACAAAACAGTATTACAGTACACCACACTAGCGCAGATGTTGTTGCAATCAGAGACGGTCCATTTGGGAACATGTTGGTCACGCAGGAAACCTTGAAGACCCATTATGATAGATTTCGCGGCTAGTCATCGAAGTAGCGTGTATGTGTACAACTGTTGCGCGATATGGTGCCAGCTGGGGCACGCAGGAATGCCGTCCGACTAGGCAAGGCCCGTATTCATTCGTGCATGGATCCATTCGGTTTGCGATTAAGCTCTTAGTCAGCCTATGTCTAGTACAAATGTTACGTATTGCATGCTTGCATGTTCTCTCCTTCTCATATAATTTCTGCATGATGCCATCCTTTTCGCAAAGCGCGGGACCTCTACCCAATTGTCATGAAAACGCGCACGTTTGCCGAAATCGTTGTGCTGAGTTTGACACAGGTGCCGAACCGCTCCAAAAACAGTTGCTACGAAAGGCTTCGAACATTTCGCGAAAACGCAAACTAAAAAAAAAGATAACGCAGACGTGGAAGACGAGAAAGAACAGGACGGGGGAATAATTATGTTTCGCAGCTATCATTTTCCAGCCAGGCTATCAGGTCTTTCAGGGCGGCGCTGGGCAAGTGAGCGGGAGACCGCGAGAGAGCCGATGCGACAGACCTGGAAACACTCCCAGGTGACATCCCAAGAATGCTAAATTTGAGATGGAGGAGATGGGGGCGGATGGCGGGCCGAGAGAAAAAACTAGAGCCCATGTGAGTACAGAGTGCGGAGTGGCGGCATTCAACGATCTGCTCAGCATACCCCCGCAAGCATGTTGCATGCTTCGCAGCTGCAATTATCCTGCCAGGCTATCAGGCATTTCAGGGCGGCGCTGGGCAAGCGAGCGGGAGACCGCGAGAGAGCCGAGGCGACAGACCTGGAGACACTCCCGTACCCGCTTCCAAGAACTGTTCTGGGCGCAAGCACGATTAACCTGGAGGCAGGAGGCCACGCCCCCCCTTCAAAAAACCGTTTTTGAGAGCATCTCGAAAAGCATTGGCTATTTGCTCACACAGATCCTCCAGATATTGTTGGGGGCCGCTGGCGCGCCACTTACCTGAGGAGTCCTTGCCGTGCAGCTGCACGCGGGGTCTACCCGTGAAGCTGCACGCGCCTTCCTGTCCCGAGCACTTGCGAGAGTATTGGGCAAGCTCAGGGAAGTGCCATGCTAGAAGACCAGTGGACTTCCTCCAACGGGCTCCGAAACCACACTGGTCAAAAACGAGGAATTCTGCAGAGAACATTTTCCACAGGCGAATTATTTTGGGATGAAGCCATAGCCTGGACAGGCGAGGATTCTCAATGACGACTGGAATGCGCAGAGGCAGCACAGCCTCGAGAAAAATACCGCGAATCAACCATTTTGTTACCAAGCTCAACGTCTCTTTTGTCAGCAGCGGACAGATTGGGAAAACCAAGCAAATTCTCATTGTCATCACGGATCCTCGGACGGGGCGGCAGGTCGCGAACCTTGGACCACGTCGCACATGCTATGGCGATCCACACTCCGAGGCAACGTGCCGCCAGGCCCTGTCTCCAGCCTGCCGCGGCTAGCTGGCGCTGATGTTGCATCATGCTGCACTGCGTCACGCGCCTGGCCAGCCACCTCATCTTGTCCGGGCTCGCAAGGTCGGCTTCTTGGCTGAAGATGTGTATCGCCCCCGTGACTCATCCCTCAACCCCCCAACCCCCCGACCGGATTTCTTTTCTTCTTTCCGCGGGGGGTCAACCTTCGCGGCGACCCGTTAAACCCGGGACCCCTGGCGGCGCATGGATTTCTTTCCTTCTTCCCCGCGCGCGTTGCCGTTGGAACCCCTGAACCCCTCCGACTACCGTACAACTCGTACTTGAGTACAACTGGTACTATCATGTCCTATCGCGCAGTTGTTCCTAGAGAGCACGTTGTCCTGCCGTGCAAATATTCGAGTGCAGCTGGTATCATATTACAGCTGGTAAAATTGTGCCCCCTAGAACAACGCCCTATCGCCAATCCCCAGTACTAGTACAACTCCATGGTACAACTCCCGAGCACAACTCCCCCGTACAATTCCAATATATTGCGTTTCCAATATACTGGGTTCCCAATATATAAGCCCGAGCCCGAACCCAAACCTCACCGGCTGTAATTCAGTTGTTCCCGTACTAATGCAAATCCCTAGTGCAACCGCGATTAAGGTGTTGTTGCATTGCACTTACAGTCTCGGCTCTCACGCTTTTCTTCCTCTGGTTGCGCTTGGGGGGGTGGGACCCCTCGCGCGGGCACCCCCGCGGCTGGGAGTTCATTCCTCTTCCGGAATTTGAGGGGGGGGTAAC
Source organism: Prorocentrum cordatum (assembly GCA_963575745.1). Classification (NCBI taxonomy): domain Eukaryota; class Dinophyceae; order Prorocentrales; family Prorocentraceae; genus Prorocentrum; species Prorocentrum cordatum. The sequence goes on along the minus strand of CAUYUJ010019404.1, from coordinate 39,154 downwards.
CCCCGTGCTCGAACCCCATCGCCAGGGTTTTTTTCTTTCCTCCGCGGAAACCGGACCCCCTGGGTTCTTCGGCGCGCCCCATTTTTTTTTCTTTCCGGTTGGGCCTCCATGGGTCTTAGGTTGGAGTCACCCGGGTGATAGATGTGTCCCACGCGGAGCCTTCGATGCCTTGGCGTGCGAGCGCTTGGCTGACGCCCGCGCACCCGGCGTACAGGTCGAGGACGTAGCACGGCGGGAGGGCGGCCTGGCGGCGGGCAGGGACAGAGAGCTCACCCGATCTTGGATCCAGGCGATTGCCTGGCGGGCGAGGCCCTGCTGCACATCCGAGAAGCGCGCCCACTCCTGCTGAGCCCTTGCGCTCGCCCCGTAGCGCCTCATTGTGCCCTCGGCCAGCCATCGGCCTCGGCGCTGGATCTCCGGCAGCGAGCGGCAACCCACGAGGCGGTCGTGGGAGGGGCCGCCGTGCCGGAGCTGGCACTGCGCGCACTTGTGGCCTCGGCCGGGAAACCCAATGGGCGCATCGCTGCCTCCCGGCGCGCCAGGAGGGCCGACGGCTCGATGTCGAGCAGCTGCTTCACAGGGTCGCCCGTCTTGAGCGACGCCACCGCGGCGCCCAGGCCTGGCAGGCACTTCGCGCCCAGCAGGGTGCTCTCGTCGCAGAGGCCGATCTGCGACTCGTCGCCGCGCTCGGCCGGGCGGAGGTTCACAGCCCACCACCGACGGCTCGCGCACGGCGGCGCCAGGTCCTCCCTCCTGCAGGGAGCGCAGGTCGATCGGCCTCGAGTGCGCGGCGAACATCGCGAGGGCGGCCAGGCAGGCGACGACCGAGTTCAGATGCTCGGCCAGGTGCCCGGCGATCCAGCACGCGATCTCCCGCGGGATGGGTCGGGGCCGGAAAAGAGGGGGGTGGTGACTAGGGGGGTGGATATCATGGCGTGGGCCATGATATTTCCCCAGATTTCATGGCGCCTCTTCTTATTTCATTGCGTCCCTGGCCCCCCCGCTGGGCCGCGCACATGCCGCCGGTCATGATTTGCACCCCCCCCCTCTTGGACACCCCCCTCTTTGCCGCTCCCGAGATGGGCGCCAGAGTGACGCCTGGGTCGAGGTTGGTGCGGCCCTTCAGCGCCCTCTGGAACCGCGGCAGCCTTAGCGTTCCCCGCGGTGGCAAATCCGCAAGATGCCAGGCCGCCGCGGCGCACGCCTGGAGCAGGTCGGCCTTCTCGAAGCCCTCTAGAAACAAGTCATCCGCGAAGTCCGCCATGGCAGCGTCGACACCCTAAGCCCTAAACCCTAAACCCTAAACCCTAGACCTTAAATTCCCAAGCACCTCGTTGTGCTTCTGCCCACCCCACCGCGCATCACCGTCGCCGTCTACGAGAGACAGGGCATCTCTGAGATGCTTGAGCATGTAGCCCGAGTGGTTCGCCTTGGCAGCTTTTGCTGCTGCCCTCCCCCTCTTTTGGGGATTCGCGCTTCAATGATAAACCTCCCCTGATCCTCAACGAATATAACACCCTAAACCCAAAGACCTTTTCTTCTGACTGCCTGGGACGCCTGGGGGCGCCTGGGAGCGCCTGGGAGCGCCTGGGAGCGCCTGGGAGCGCTTGGAAGCGCTTGGGAGCGCCTGGGAGCGCCAGGGAGCGCCTGGGAGCATCTGGGAGCGCCTGGGAGCACCTGGGATCGCCTGGGAGCGCCTGGGAGCTCCGGGAACGCGTCGGGAGCGCCTGGGAGCGCCTGGGAGCGCTTGGGAGCGCTTGGGAGCGCCTGGGAGCGCTTGGGAGCGCCAGGGAGCGCCTGGAAGCGCCTGGGAGCGCTTGGGAGCGCTTTTGTACGCGCCGGGAGCGCCTGGGAGCGCCTGGGAGCGCCTGGGAGCGCCTGAGAGCGCTTGGGAGCGCCTGGGAACGCTTGGGAGCGCCTGGGAGCGCTTGGGAGCGCCTGGGAGCGCTTGGGAGCGCCAGGGAGCGCCTGGAAGCGCCTGGGAGCGCTTGGGAGCGCTTCTGTACGCGCCGGGAGCGCCTGGGAGCGCCTGGGAGCGCTTGGGAGCGCCTGAGAGCGCTTGGGAGGGCCTGGGAGCGCCTGGGAGCGCCTGGGAGCGCTTGGGAGCGCTTGGAACGCATTTGGGAATTTAGGGGCCAACGGCCCTAAACCCTAAAAGGCTTTAGTTTGGGAGGTTGCCGGCCATGCGGCCGGGGGTGGGAAGATGTTGCACCTCGTGCCCCCTTCGCCAAGCTTGCTCGGGTCGGCTAACTGCCCCCCCAATCAATCATGCCGAAGGGGGGGCAGCATTGCCTGGACTGTCGGCCGCTGCGCTAAGAGAAACCCTAGACCCTAAACCCTAAGCCCTAAGCCCTAAACCCTAAACCCTAAACCCTAAACCCTAAACCCTAAACCCGATCGAGATCGCAAAAGCTTGGGGATCCTTGAACCAAGCACTGCAGAGGCCCCCCGTCGTGCTCGCAATGGCAGGCGACTCCAGAATGGCAACCTGGCCTGCTGCTCCCCGCGGCTCGAAGGTGCCGAGGGTCACGGCCCTCCGCCGACTCCTCCACCTCCTCCTCCTCCTCCTCCTCCTCCTCCTCCTCCTCCTCCTCCTCCTCCTCCTCCTCCTCTCGCCTCGACTGGCTGCCGCCACCAGATGCCGAGCTCCCCATCCGTGGCAGGCGGGCTCCCAGCGGCGGCGGCGGCGCTCCAGCAGCCTCGCGACGCAGTCGCGAGGTGACCCCCGACGAGTGCGCGGCCACCGCCGTCCGCGCTGCGCCCCTTGACGAGGCCGGCGGCTTCGGGGGCCCGCGTCCGAGGCGGCGGTGGAGCGACCTCCCGCTTGCTGGCGGGTCGGCCCTGCCCAGCCTGCGGGTCTCCTTCCCATCGCCGTGAGAGGCCATCAGCGGTATTCTTCTCAGAAGGTGCCCAACGAAAATGCCACTCGGTACAGCCAGCTAAAGCCAGAGCCGAGGCACGACGAAGGAGGTTGAGGATGGAGAAGGACGCGGCCCGCGACTTCCCAGAGGCCATGGTGTTGCCCAGCTGGTCCCCCGTGAGAAGGTGGTGCCTCTTGAGCCCTTTGATGGACCTGAGCCTGTGCCTGATGCCCAAGACAGTAGCCCTCGCCTCCAGAGTGGGCATCCCGGAATCCCCTCGACGTCCCTGAACCTCGTAGAGATATCCCCCCTCCAGATCTCCTCCTTGAGCATGCCATCTGGGACCTCCTGGAAGTACGGGTTCTTCTCGAGCATGTCCGAGGAGCCTCCTGAACCTTCTGGGACCACTGAGCTGGGATCCGAGAAGACGTCCAGTTTTCTGAGTGCGCTGCGACGAGGTTGCGACAGCGGATGCTTGCCACGATACCGCCAGCGTTCTGAGACGCGACCCACGGCCGCAACGCTGGAAGACTCAAAAGCTGCGGACGCCACGCCTGCACCAGTCTCGCAGGCGTCTGTCATAATAGCTTGTGGATGCCAACTCATCTTCAGGTCGGCGGCGCAGACGCCGATGAGGCTCCTCACCTAGCGGGCCTCCCTGCGTAGCGACGGCCACGCCCGCTGCCTGCACGAGCCAACCTTGTCGATGAAGTCGTAGGTGGACCTGGGGACGGCCAAACTCTCCCTGCGAATCAGGAAAAAGTCGACGACGTGGCCCGCTCACCTCTGAACTGCATGGCCCGACAGACGGGCCCCACTCTCAATGACACTGCAAACCTTCGCGAGCCGCTCTTCCCGCCCAGGCTTGTCGCAGACGATCCGCGGCGTCGACCGCCTCGTGGACGGGGAAGTCTCTCGCCCTCAGGTGGGAGACCGCCCTGTCTTTGGCCAGCTGCACGGCGCTCTTGTCCAGGCCAAAGACGTCGAGGTTGTCGCAGCACGGCAGCACGCCCAGCTCCGAAGCGACGCCCGGAATCGGCCCGACGTCTCTCAGCAGGGTGTACACCCTAGGCGATGCTTAAGAAAACGTAAGTTTTCGGCCAGAGTCTCGATTATTCTTAATGTTTCAATGTAAATCCTAAGATTTTAATATAAATTCTGGGTTTTTATTGCAATTCTGAGACTCAGAATTTCTTAACCCATGATTTCTTAATCATTTCGCAGAGTGTACTGGGTGAAGCCCCTCAGCGCCTCATCGATGAGGTTCTCCAAGATCTTCTGGCCAAAATCAAGCGCCCAGCTCCACCCCATAGGAACAGATCGAAGCACGGGCCAGACGGTCTCGTGATCGCTCAACCCTTCGAGGCCGCCCACGAAGGTCCGCGCCTCGCCGCACGAGATCGGCGGCAAGCAAAAGAAGGGCTGAAGGTCCGGATGACTCTGGATGGTGTGAAAGTAGTTCTTCACGTCTGCTTCGGCTGTAAAAAGTGGGCCCGCTCCTTCGGGCCTCTCCAACCTTGACCAAGCACCCCCTGTCCCCATGTCGCGATGCGGGGGAGGCCGACAGTGGAGGTTGCTGACGCGGCAGTCCATCACCATGCGGAGGTCGCCATTCTTCTCGGCTGCGAAAAATGGCATGCAAATCTCGCGAGGTTGGCGCGTCCAAGAGATGAGCGACGCGCTGTGCAGGTCCTCAAGGAAAATCAAATACTGAGGCCTATCCGCGCGCAAGACCTCGTCCATGTAGGGCTTTATCAGACTCATCTTCTCCGACCTCCAACCCACATCGTCGGAATCCGCCAGCATCGTCTCTACGGGCCGCTGTAGCAACTCCCTCTCCCCTCTCCAGCTCACCAGCCACCGAGGTTAGTGGAGCAGAGCTCTCCCCAACCGCTGGCATCGACACCATAGAGCGCTTGCACGGCCTCACTGTGGTACCCTGGTCGACCCCGGTGTAGTCGACCACGCTAGCCAGGAGGTCATCAGCGGCTCCGCGGCGACTGCACGTGTTGGTGGGTGATGGCAGGGGGGAGGCCAGCTCCAGCAGAGCCTCCTGCGAGGTGAGCTGGGCCAAAGACGGCCGAAAGGTCTCTGATCCCTCCCCCGCGCAGCTCATCTCAGTCAAAACCGCGAGTGCCTCATTGACCCTCTCCTCGACCCCGCGGCGACGCGCCAGCCTCCTCCGCGCGCAGCGCGAGGCCCCAGGAGTCGTAGGGGGAGTGGCCGGGACAGGAGGCACAGGAAGTAGCTCTCGACGAGGGACTCGATAGTGCTCGGACGCTGTCGCCCCAAGCAGCCCAGACATTGCTGCCCGAGGGCGGCCCTCATCACGTCCAGAATTCCACGCAGTGGCCACTGAGGGGGCGCGGGCTGGCCAGCTCCCGCGCCCCCGCTCCATCAGGGGCGCTCCTTGTCGTTCTTGCCGTCCTTCTTGCCGCCGCCAGGCTGGCGGCGCAGTCGGTGCTCCTCCTTGGCCTTCCTCGCCTCCTTGGCGACCTGCGCCTCGCCGCGGAGGTTGTCGGCCACGTGCTGGCGCAGCTGCGGGTCGATGACCACTCCCATCCTCCGTGACGACCAGCCCATGTAGTGGTCGGCCGCGCTGTAGTCCGCTGCGCCTCCAGCGCCAGCATGACTGCGCGCGTCCTCGATGAGCTGGAGCCTCCTCGCAACCAGCTCGCCTGACTTCAAACTGGGCACGTTGAGCTGGTCGACGCACGCCATCGCCTCCAAGATGTGGGAGAGCGCCTCGTGCTCATACTGAGACCTATCCCCGTCCTGGATCCTGGCGGCCACCTTCCAGTGCTCGGACTGCGTGACCGGCGTCTGAGACAGGGAGGCGGTGTTCTGAAGCCGATACCAGCACGTGCGCGGACCCGCGAGATCAATGCCGCCCTCGGGCAGCTCATCCATCATGCGGCCGACGGCGTCGGGGAACGTCCTCCTGCGGCGGCCCGTGCCATCGAAACGGACTGGGAGGACTCTCAGATCATCGTTCACGCAGTCGTCGAGATCCTCCCGATCGATCTGCCTCAGCATCGCGGTGTCTCCGATGACACGTGCCTCCCGCGTGAGCTCTTCCACGACTTCTCCTCGGCGGAGGGAGGAGACGTCCTCGGCGACGACCCGCGCCCGCCCTGGGGGAGCCCTCCGCGGAACGGGCCCAGCCTGCTGCGCCGGCGCCTTGGCGAGGCCTCCGACTTGGTCCCCCGGGGCGGCGGCCACCTTCGCGGGGGGGCGGTCCTGCGCGACGCCGCCGAGCATGATCTGGCTGTCGCGGGCGAGCGCCCTCACCGCGGCAGCGGTCGGCCTCGTCGCGAACCTGTGGCACCGCTCGTTCCGAGTCCCAAGAGGAGAGGCCCCCTGCGCGCCGAGCCAATGGACGGAACAGATATCGTCCCCAACGGTCAAATCGATCTCATAGTGGTCGCCGTCAGGCGTATAGATGGTCACCACGCCCAGCACCCCTTGCTTCACTCCAGTGATGAGGGCCTCGTGAAAGATCGGCTCGTCGTCTCCCTCCAAGTTGTATCTTATCAATATGTAATCTCCAACTTGCGCCATCCTCCCTCAGAGTGCGCGCAAGACTGCCCGATCCCGAATCGCTCTGCGCTGGCGGAGCGCCTCGGTCCTCAGCACGGTGGCGTCGGTGTCGTCGTCGACGGCAGGGCGCGCGGCCTGCTCGGGCAGCCCCTCGGACGCTCCGCGCTCGCGAGGCCGGCGCCGCGAGCAGCCCGCCGCCGCCGTCAGCACTGAGGGCCCAGCCGATGTAGTCGGGCTGGTCGAGGTCGCCCGGGATCTCCGGGCGCGCCTGGCGCTGCAGTGCCGGGCAGGGGGCACACGGCGGCGCCTCTGGGCAGACAAGATCAGGGCACGGCGGGCATGGTCGTCGGGATGCACGCCCCCAGGGCCACTGACCGCCGCCCCCACGGCGTGCGCAGCCTGCTGGACCTCGACGCGGAAGAGCACCGCGAGTAAGTTGGATTGCGCCGAGGGCCACAGCAGCGAGGCCAGCCCAGGCGCCGACGCGGCGACCAAGGCCAGCGGGCCGCGGTAAGCACGCAGGGCCATCAAACGCTTTTCCCGAGAGAAGCTTGAGCCCATGTGAGTACAGAGTGCAGAGTGACGACATTAAACGATCTGCTCAGCATACCCCTGCAAGCATGTTTCAAACGATTTTTTAAATTGCAATCGATTATGTGATCTCGAACTACACATTGGGTGCATCTAGTTCTCATCATAACACCCCGCGAGCTAGTGCGATTCCAAACAAATCCCGAAAATGTTCCGCTACCGATAGTGCAAACATAATTTCGTCTTCTGCTGGATACTACCACTCAATCCTTTACAGCGTTCCCGGATCCATTTCGGAACAAGACGGGCCTTTTGAACCTCCTTTCTCCCGAAACTTTCGGTGTTTTTTGCATTATGATATGTCATATCGATGAAGCGGTCTGCTCGCTGTAGTAATGTCGCTTATATTGCTCGTAACAAGCAGCGGTTGTCCAATTCGCGGGATACGTTTGAAGACCGTGACGACAGAAAATAATGGCAAACCCCCCATCTACATTGACCCGAAGAAACACAATATCGAGCTTGCGTGATCCGTTTGGAAACAAACACTCACGTTTATCATATTCTTGTCCGGCCTGAAATGTTTGCGTTCGTACCACTACCAAATCTTTGAATTTTGAGTGTAATTCCCTAATTGTTGTTTGTTCTGCGCCCCAGCATCGGACCAGGTGACACAAGCGCCATGCTCGCAAACCGAGCCAGGGTGAAACCCGAAAATGCCGCCGCCGTCGCACGAAGCAGCGCCAAAGGAGGAGGAGGAGGAGGAGGGGGAGGCCGCAAGAGCAGCCTAGCTGGCGAATTAAATCATATCTAATTCCGCCAGCCCCGGTGGAGGTTCCAGCAATTTTTTGGGCAGATCCCCGTGCGCGTTCAAAGCGGACCGCGCCGCCGCTTTTTGCAGCGCAATCCCAAGAAGGCCTGCCCAACGGTGTTTATACCCTAAAGCTATGCCGCGGCGGATGTGTGGATGGAGCCCTCCACTGCGTTCCCTAGCTAATTTTGGTATCAATTCGATTGCTTGTTCTCCCCACCTCCCGTAGACCTCAGCACCCAGACACAAAAGGCACCCCAGTCCACTTGTAGTAACTACTGCGTAATCGGAGTCTTCCTTTCTGCGAGCTTGCTCGAGTAAGCGCCCCACAACATTGCTTGTTCCTGGTCTGGGCAGCCCATTGCCCGATATTGGTGATAGTACCGCAATGTCGCAGAACAGTGGTAAACCTGCGGCCTCGTCGAGAAAAGGAACCACAAGGTCGATCCGGCGATGATCATCTGGGCTCACAGGCAAATGATTTCGATTAAGCATACACTCAACGTTCCTGTCGGGGATGCACCCTCCAGCCTCGACAAATACTTGCCTCCAAGCTGCCACGAGCTCGGTGTGCCTTGCGTCCGTACGACTATCTGTAGTGGAAGCTAGAAGTGCATGACCATGTGGGTCTGGTCCGTCGTATGCCACAGCCACTCCCAGCCGTCTACGTACCGCACACAATAATTCCACGTTTGTAAAAGTCAGTGCCACCGTTGACGGGCAGATTAGTAACCATGCTGCGGCAAAAGGTCCACCACAAGAGAATATTCTTGCTTTGCCGGTTGATGCCGCATTCGCCCTTGTGCTAGGTTTTTTGGGGGGACAGCGCACGCACATTTCAAAGTGCCATCCTGGAAACCAGAACGGGGTGAAACACCGGCCCAGCGAAGCCACCAGAGTGCGGCAAAGCAGCGAAAAAGGAGGAGGAGGAGGAGGAGGAGGAAGAGGAGGAGGAGGAGGAGGAGGAGGAGGATCACACGACCTCTAGGTCTGCCAGTGGAGGTGCGGGCTCGAGCCGCACTTCTGGCAGGTCCGCCGCGTCCCGCAAAACCGCCCGAGCTACGGCCGACTGCAGGCTGATCCCCAGAAGGCCCCACCACCGGTGTAAAAGACTGTAGGTCGTGGCTTGGCGGATTCTCCCATGCAAGCCCCGGGAGCGCTCACGAGCAAGTTGTGGTACAATCTGCATGCTTTGGGCCCCCCATCGGCCAAAGACTTCCGAGCCCAAGCATAGTAATGATCCCAATCCACTTTCCCATACTTCGTGGTAATCTTCGTTGTTTCTGCGCTCTGCTCGCTCTAGTAATGCTCCCCCGCGATTGCTCGTCCCAGATCTGGGTTGCCCATTCCGTGAAATAGGGCTGACGATCGTCACAACACCAAATAGCGGAAGCCCCCGATGAACATTCAGCCTTGGAATGACCAGATCAAGCCGCCGAAGGTTTTCGGGAGGTATTGGGATGTTAGTGCGCACGAGTAGCCGTTCGACATTCCTATCTGGAACACTCCCTCCCGCTGCCTGGAAAATCTGCCGCCATGCCGCTATCATTTCTTTATGTCGTGAAAACGTGCGTCCTTCCGTCGCGACTGCCAGCCGAGCATGCCCGTGCGGATCTGGCCCATCGATCATACATGCCACACCCAGCCGTCGTCGCACAGCGCATTGTAGCAGATCGCATGCAATAGTCAGCCCCTGTGTAGTTGGACATACGAGGAGCCAAATCGACGCAAACGCACCCATGCACGAATGTAAACGGGCCTTCCCAGTGGATATAGCATTCCGCCGCGCCTCCAGAGGTGCCAAATCTCGTTGTAGTTTTGCACGGGCTGCTCGTTCGAGCGGCGCAGACGCATGATATTGCCATCCGCGTCGGTGTTCTCCGAGGGACACTTCGTTAGATTCGATTTCGGGCGGGCGTGCTCCCGAGGCTAAGGCAGCCCACGTAGGGCGATCCTTCCACCCCGAAGTTTCACTTAGTCGGCCTCCGTGTTCAGCATTTCGTAGACATAGCGGGCCCACCATTGTCTCATCAGGTGTTGTGGCTTGAAGCATAGTAAGTCGATGAAGTATTTGATTCCCCATTTCCGGAAATTTTTGGATAAGTTCTGGCATCGCGTCTGCCCAGCTTCCCCAGTAGGCCGCCGCGCTCGTGCGGACTGCACTCCGTAACCCCATCCTGGCCAGCCTCAAAGGCAGAGTTGTTTGTAATACCATAGTGTCGTAACGTATCCCATGTAACCTCACGTCCCATGCCGTTTCTGATGGAATAGCGAATATGGACCAGAATGTCGTTAAGATATCTGCGTCGTGGGTTTCTGCCAGTGGGCGGACCAATTCGGGTGGTGTGGTGCGTAAGGTATGGTTGAGCTTGGGCGCAGCACAATAGTACAATAGTACCCAAGCCACTTGCAGATCGGAGAGCTTCGTAATATAGGTAAGCAGCTTCGTCCGTTCTGCAATTAGCTTAGCGCCAAAACTAGTGATAGATTCAGGGCTACCAAATGGGGCTCCTAGCGCGCGAATGCCCCTCTCTTCCGCTGGTTTGTCGGACCGCCAAGCGTCTGGAGCCTCAGCAGCAAGCGCTTCTGGACACGCACTGGCCGTGTGGCCCCACACTGCCGGCTTCCCCATGTTGAGATCAATACAACATGCTCGCAACAACTCTTCCCTGACATCATGGAGTATAGGTGTAATCTCGTCTGGGTCGCACACCGCATAAATGTCATCCAAATATGCTAAGATCTCTGCCCCTGGCGGAAGATGATCGCGAATCCGGCATAATGCAGCATGCAGCGCAAGACAGAATAATGCTGGCATGAGTGCATCTCCCTGTTCCCCTCCGTCTCCCTGCAAAATCGTGTGCGCATGTCCACTGTCATCCCGCCACAGAAATTGAGATTGGATGCCGTACCATTGTCTGACGAGGGGTAACAAGCCATGCAACGATTGGTCGCCCATTAATTGTTCGAACGTCCGGGCTCTACTGACCTGATCAAACGCTCCGACACCATCGATGCTCATGATAACCTTGCGTGGGTAAGCCTCCGCAACATACCGCAGGTAGTGAATAGCTGCGTCCGTGCCGCTCGCATTGCATAGTCCAAAATTCAGCGGCCCAACAGCAGCTTGAAGATTCTGGCCGCGTTGTCTTGCAAGCGTCTTCCCCACCAATCGGCGAAATGTATCTCCAGCTGAGATCCCCCTGACCCGATTATTTGGTTTGGTGAGAGCTGCGATGGACGACCAGTGTAGAGCATCACGGATAGTATTCGGAATGTGTGCTTGAGCCAGCCGTTCCGCTACGTCACAAAGGGCCTCGAAAGCAGTATCATCTTCCAGACATATTTTGCAGCGTTCGCACCGTGCTCCCCAGAGTCCTGCCGATAATCCGCGCCGTGTCTGCCGGAGGACGTCTCCGAACAACTCTCTGTCCAAGGTGAGTGGCGATGATGGTTGAAAATCTCGGAAGCCATCCGGGAAAGGTGTTGTCGGAGTTTCTGGTCGTAGTTGTGGGTTTTTTGAGTTCACCAAGCGTTGCGTCGTTTCCGGGTGCCAGGCCCGAGGACGACAGCACGCGCGCCGCGTGGCTCAATTCCCAAATTTTTGCGAGTTTTTGAGCTTGTTTGAGTTTTAATGCTTCTGGGTCTCGAGTGGGTTTCTTGGCTGTACGTCGCGTCGTCGCACTGCGCGCTGAAGCCACTAGTTTGTCCCAGCGCCCAGCGTCAAACAATGCAATGCGCTGTCGCAGCTCTCGCCCCCCAACTTCCCCACCCCGGCTCGCATGGTGTAGTAAGAGCCGGGGCAAGAGGATAGATAAGGCCCATGTTGTGGCAGGGGAGGGACCATCGGAATTGTCTGTAGTATAGGACATTTCCACCGCCACCAAAAGTTATGTTAAGATGCGTAGGTATTGCGCCCGTATACACCACGGATTTTTCTGCATGGTCCGCATTGGTGTACGTATCTCAATTGCGAGGTCGATGATCGATATGTGTGCCCATCCCACTACCAACGGTGCAGCTCCTGCGGGTCGATGCCGTCGTCTTTCACGGGGAAGGTCGAGAGGGGGCGCATGTCTTGGTAAGTTGCCAGCGGGTCGAGGTGGTAGAAGGCGGTGCGACGGCGTGCGATGAGCAATCCGATCATGCAACGCATGCGAAAGATAGAATATGATCTCCGGGAGTCTGAATAGAGCGATACACCCACCTACAAACGCCGATCCGAATCCACCCACCGTAGGCTCGTGCGCTGTAGCCCGATCCATTATGTTTTCTTGCATCTCTCTTGTCATGTATCCCCCCACATCCCTCCCCGTCATTTCGAAACCTTCGTTTCGCAACCATTCGTCGTGAACGCCGTTGTAGTCGTTAGTGCCCATAAGCCTTAGCGTTCCACGGAGTGCACTAAACATATTTTGGATTGCCGTTGGAGTGAGTATTCCATTTGGCGTAGTAAGGTTAGGGCCATATCGAGTGATAGTCCGCCCAAGCCAGTCCAATATAGGGTGGGTTTCGTCGTCTCCCGCAGCTGCCCAGATAATCGGTAATAGCGCAAAGGACCATTATTGTTGACGACATAGGTCCACGACCGCATCTTCATCATTCGCCCCTGCAGTAGTTTGTTCACAAATGACCAAGCTTGCATCAGGTGGGGATATTCGGGGAGCTGTCCAGGCTGGCTGGGTTGATCTGCGGAAAGGACAAGAGGAGGTGACGTGCGGGACAGCCGTGGAGGTCGAAGCGAATTGGAGATGTAGAGCCGCACCTTCGGATTCCGGAACAAGATCACCACTGCAGCTAGAAACGCGGTGTCAAAACGTGCGGCAGTTGGTTGCAAGTGAATGCATTTGTCCCATATGTGTTGTTCCATATTCCTAGGAATACTCCTACCAATTCTTAGCCCCGTCACATCGAATCCTTCGGTCTGTAACCAACCAAGAAGATGCTGGCTTGATTTAAGGCGAAAATAGGTTGAGTCGGTTGTGTGTTTTTAGGTGTTTGATGGTTTTTGATGCCGACAACGATTGCAATGATGGTGGTTATCAAATCGTAGTGCTGGTGGTGGCGATGGTGATGGTGATGATGGTGGTGCTCATCGCATCCAGAATCACCATCATCACCATCACCATCATCACCATCACAACCGCCCTCACCATACCATCATCACCATCCCCATCATCATCATCATCACCATCACCATCCATACCATCAGCATCGCCATCACCATCACCATCGTCATCATCATCATCATCAGTAGGACTTGGCTCAAGCGGACGGCGGACGACGACATTATTAAATAATGTCGTCGTCCGCTGGGGCGGTTTCCCCGAACCCTCCAGCCTCGTCGTCCCCTCTTTTTTCGAGGGCAGCTTCGCCGAGCCATGCTTCTTCTTCGAGGGCAGCTGCTTCGCCGAGCCCTGCTTCTTCTTCTTCTTCAAGGGCAGCTTCGCCGAGCCCTGCTTCTTCTTCGAGGGCAGCAGCTTCGCCGAGCCCGAGTCCGAGCCCGGCGGCCGCGTCGAGGGCCGCTTCGCCAAGCCGCGGCAACTGCAACAGCTCGGACGCAGAATCGGCCGTGGCAGCTGCAACAACTGCCGTGGCCGCTGCCGACGCAGCGGGCTCCGAAGAGGACAGCGGCTCCAACGGCGGTTCCGACAGCGGCTCCGAAGAGGACAGCGGCTCCGAAGAGGACAGCGCCCCGAGCAAAGTAGTCGAGAAGTTCCCGCCTTCGTTGTCCATGACCCTGGAGGAGCACGTCGCCAGCCACGACTACCCAAAGCACGTCTCCACCTGCGGCGCTTGCAAATTTTGGAAGAACAAGGAGAAATGGAGCTCCTCGATGTCTGCGACGAATCCAGTAACACTCAAGAGTGAAACTTCGATAGGCTGCGTTGGTGGTAGATTTGCAGTCTGCTTGTTCTGCTCGGCGTTCAAGGGCGCTCGCTGCATTTCCACCATAGGCCACGGATCCGCGAGTTTCCAACGCAAGGAGAACCTCGTGCCATGCACAGTGCGAGGGGCGCCAGGCAGCAGAAGCGGCGTGGAAAGTGCGGATTCGAGCGGAAGGTGCGCACCAGGGTCTCCCCGAGTCTGTGTTCTCCACAACGGCTGCTGCATCCGCTGCAGCAGCTGCAACAGCCGTGGCGCCTGCGCCCACCGTCGTCCGCAACGCCGACCAGCGCCCTGGCTGCCTCGCAGTGGTCGCCACCCGTGCAATGTTGGAGACAACCAGTTCCTTCAGTAGTTTCGACGTGTGGCGGGATGCGTTCGTTGGGGGCGACCGCCAAGTTTTGGAGTCTAGTCGGCAGTGCCGAAGGCTGGTGACCACCATGGCTCAGCACGAGAAGATCATCGCGCAGAGGATCCTCAGACATGGTGCTGTTTTTCGTTTGGCTGCGGACGGCCTCGACCCCTGGACGCGACCGCACGCAGGCAGTTGAGCGATGAGGAGATCAGGTGGAACACTCAGATGATAGACTGGGAACGTCGGAACCCGCCACGGGCGACTGGGATCAAAGACTGTGTCTGGGGACTGCAGCGGCGGGTGAGCGGGGTCTGCAGCGGGGGGTGAGGCAGCAGCGGCGCCTGTCAAACGCCCAGGGTCGCAAAAGAGAGAGGCGTCGCTGCAACAGCCGCTGCAACAGCCGCTGCAACAGCCGCTGCAACAGCCGCTGCAACAGCCGCCGCAACAGCCGCTGCAACAGCCGCTGCGACGGCCGCTGCAACAGCCGCTGCAACAGCCGCTGCAACAGCCGCTGCAACAGCCGCTGCAACAGCCGCTGCGACAGCCGCTGCAGTAGTAGAGCACACCCAGCTTTCCTGTAGCGCAAGCACCTCGGCCCAAGGCATTTCTTGCAGCGCCTGCAGGCTGCCATGCCAGAAATGGGGCGCAAGGGCAAGGGCAAGCAAAGGGCGCCGGGTCAGACCAGCCAAATCTGGGCTAGCTGTAGTCCCCCCCCCCCCCCTTGTCTGATAAGAGCTCCCATGGAGCTCTAACATACCATGTTAGTTAGAGCTCCCATGGGGCTCTAACATGGCAGGTTAGAGGATGTTAGAGCTACATTGGAGCTCTAACATGCCATGTTAGAGCTCACCTGGAGGAGCTCTAACATGGCATGCTACATGATGTTAGAGCTCCCAGGGAGCTCTAACATGCCATGCTAGAGCTCCCTGGGAGCTCTAACATGGCATGTTAGAGGGTGTTAGAGCTCCATTGGAGCTCTAACATGCCATGTTAGAGCTCCCATGGAGATCTAACGTGGCATGCTACAGGATGTTAGAGCTCCCAGGGAGCTCTGACATACCATGTTGTTAGAGCTCCCACGCCGCTCCTTCCTACTAGCCAAAACTGGAGGAGCTGTAGTACAATTCGACGTCTAACTTGATATGTTACACCTCCCTGGGAGATGTAACATATCAAGTTAGCTGTAACAGCTGGGCCCTCAGGCAACCCGAACGACATGGTGCCCGACGACGCCGGGGAGCCCCGCGACGCGGCGCCCGAGGGGGGCGCTCTTCCAGCCGCGCTCGTCGGACCTCGTCCGAGCCGCGTTGGGACGAGCCGCGCTCAGAGCCGACCTCGTCCGAGCCGCGCTCCTCCAGCGCCACATGGGGAGGCGCATGAGGAGAGCCCGATGGATGAGAGCGACGGCGCTACCCATGAGGGGGAGGACGAGTTTGCCGAGGAGGACGGCGTGACATCCAGTCGCTCGGGCCCGCCATCAGACTGCGGCTGCGGCGATATCCAGTACTACGCCTACCAGTGCGAGGACATGCGCCAGCAGGCGGGCGGGGGACGTGATCCTCAGCTCGCCCAGGAGGAAATGCGCGAGCAGGCGGAGGCGCTGGTGAGAGCCTGCCGAGAGTCGATGGCGCGGATGCAGGCGTGGGCAGTGTCGGCTGAAGCATCGGCTGCAACAGCTCCTGGTGACGTGCTGGTGGCTGCCAGGCTGCGTAGGCTGCGTGATGAGCCTGCGCTCTTGATGCCTGGAGCGGCCTCTGATGCTCCTGTCGCGCCACCTATTTCAGGATCACCGTCGGCTGCACCATCTGCAGATCATCGGGATTGGCAGGCAATCGCGCCGCGGCGGGAGAAGAAGAGGGGCCAGCAGGACTTAGAATAGTCCCTGAGGATTACGGCCTCCCCAGGACGAAGCCGAAGACGCCTGAGCCGCCTGACCAATTGCGCGCTCCAGGCCAGGGGCCATCGCAGCGGAAGCTGTAACAGCGGAAGCGGGCCCTGGCTGCGTCGTGAAGGAGGCGTCCACCGTGCAGAAAGGAGACATCGTCTTCTGCCTGGTGCAACCGCAGCACCAATACTACGCGCACATGGTGCTCGAGGCAGAATGGGACTTCCACAGGCGCGAGTACAAGTACTGGATCGGCGCCATGAGGCAGAACATCAATGGCTATTGTTTTTTTAGAGTCGCGCCCACGTATTATTACACGCACCCTGACGAGGCAAAGCAACTGCGTGAGCCTCGGTGGGGCCAGCCCGCGTCTGGGAGCAGCTGACAGCTTGCACAGACTGTCACAGTAATTCTGGTTTAGGTATTGCTTCTGTCAGCGCCAGTGCTCGCTCGACCTGCACAGATGCGCCTATCGGATGAGCCCTGCCTTCCGCTATGCAACAGATACGCACAAAATTCGAGCACGCGGCACCCATCGCACACATTTCGAGTGGGGTTGTGGGCGGCTAGCATGATGACTGAACCTCGCAAGTTCTCGAGCGCCTGACCCGGTCGGCGAAGTGCTTCCAGTCGCGTCGGGTGGTGACTGTCTGTCAGATACCCTTCGGCGCGGGTGACCTGAACCTTGCCTTATTATATTGTAACAGTGGCACGCCTGTGCGGCCCACCGCATGCGCTTTGACGCCGTGCGGACTGGGCATGTCTTGCGGTTTTCCTTGGTGCTG
>CAUYUJ010019404.1:0-17500 GCA_963575745.1 Prorocentrum cordatum | reverse complement strand
GATGTCGTGTTTTGGCAGCTTCGACAATGTCGTCTGTAAGGTTATGAGTACGTGCCGCCGTTGTGGCGAGGGCGTCAGCCTGACGATTGAACTCCTCCGCGATGGGCCCGATGAGCCCGAGGTCGATGCCCATGTCTCCCAGGTGGCTTGCGATTTTCTCGACGCGGAACATGTTGGGCTTGGCCATGACGCACCGGTGGATCTTTTCCCAGAGCTCCACGTGCGTGCCCTACGGTGGTGAGTGTCCGTCGATGATACTTTGGAACCCATCGACCACCGCCTGGTTGTCCACGAAAACGTGTACGGGCCGTTCAGCACATGCCGTGAGGTGGACAATGGCGAGGGTCTCCGCAAGCTGTGCTTTCTGCGTAATGCCGTGAACGCGTGCACTGTAGTTCATGCGGTGGTCGATGCCGTAGTAGACGCCGTAGCCCGCTCGTGCTAGCAATGGGATGGCTTGGTTGGTGCATGCACCGTCCGTGGCAGCGTAGACCCATGTCCAACCAGTGTCGTGGTCAAGGTAGGTGGTGTAGGATTCCTGGGCTGAAGCCGCAGGATCTCCCTCAGGTGGGGGCCGCGGTATGGGCTGAGGTAGCGGGTCCCTCGCGAGGTCGGCCTGCAGGTCGAGGAGGGCTGGGTCTTCATCGAAGAGCCCGCAGTGTCTTGTGTGCGGCGGAAGACGGGCCCACTGCTCGTCACTGATGAGGGTGGTGAGAGGGACTCTTTCTCGAGCCCAGCACTTGCAGTCGCGGACAGTGTGCTCCTGAGTTTCCTCTTCCTCGTCGCAGTATCGGCAGATGGGGCTGGGGTCAGCAGACGTGTTTGATCGGGATCGTCGCTGTTGGGTGTGGTCCCCGCCCGACAGGTAGTTCAGGAGGAGCGCCAGCTGCCAGGCATTGCATTTGGCTGCTCCTTTCGTTCGGGCGAGCCACGTGCTGGCGAAGAGGTCGAGGCCCTGTCTGACAGAGGCAAGGTGTCCCAGGTCATGACGCCGTGGCTTGATCTTTCTCAGAAAGGCTCTGCGTTGTGAGGCTCGCAGCATGTGAAGGAAGGCGTTTGGGGGTAAGTTCAGCCAACTGATCTGACAGCCCCAGTCGTCGTACATGATGCCAAATGTGGGCCAGGTCCAACGGAGCTGCTGAAGCGTCTGGACAATTCGTCCGACAGGTCCTCCCCCAAATAGGGTCTGAACGTGGTGTTGGAGATCCCTGACGAGACCGCAGAGAGTAGCGTCGCGGTTAACCTGTCGCCGCAGACACAGGAAGACTTCACGCTGCATAATGGCGTCAATCTCCAGGGCGTGTCCTGGGACGCACACGGCCATGAGAGTCCAAAACTCGACCCACATGTTTCCCTTGGGGCGGATAGCCGCCTTAAGGGCATGGTTGAAGGCAGTTTTGACGGGGCCTGATGGGGCTTGAATGTCGGTGCCCGTGGTACAGACGCTGGCAGCAAGGGAACGGGCGTGCCGCGCCTTAATAAGCATCGGTGATGGGGGCTTGCCAATGCGCGGCAGGCGACTAGTCGCCCTGCGAACACGGGCGTCAGCGGTGGCCGTGAGGTTTAGCGCGGCTGGAGCCGGCGCTGCCTCGGCGTTGATGTAACTCCCGACGAGCTTGAAAGAGTCGACCACGCGTAAGGGCCGTTCCGCCAGAGTGAGCTGGGTAACGGCGGTGTGAAGCTCGTCGGTGAGCGCCCACCCCGCCACTTTGCCAGGGTGAATGCGTTGACCAGAAAATCGATCAAACTTGGCGGCTTCATCAAGAGATTTCTGCAACTCAGGCGCGGTGTGAGTAGTGGAGTTGCTGTCGTCAACAAAGGTAGTGCTGAGTGATCGCGGAACGTATCGATGCTGTCTCTTGGTCCACACACACATGAGCAGCTTAATGTCGTCCAGGGACCAAGAGCTTCCCTGTAGGTGACCGTTTGTCCTGGCCAGTTCCTTAGAGTACGCACCGTTCATGCGGATGTAGCGTTTGTGGCGACTGTAGAAGTTTCTGCGGACAGTAACGATGTCTTGGGGGCACCCCGCGTGAAGCGCAAGGTTAAGGCATATGTCCGTGATGAGATAGTCGAAACACTTCTGTCGGTCCAGGGCAGCTCCAGCTAAGGGGAGGAGTAAGGCCCTGGCGAGTTCGATGCGCAGGGCAAGAGAAGTGCTGACGTCCCCAATAGTAGCTTTGGGAACGGCGCCAAAACTCGTGGCGTGGGTCCATCCTTTCCGCCAGTCCGTAAGGCTGCGGTAAGCTGGCGCTTCCCACGCATACATCCAAACGGAAAGCACCGAGAGAAGTCGTTGGTCCGTTGGGAGTTCGCCTCGGCCTTTTCGGAGGCACGGGTTTGGCACATGAAGGAGGGATTCTGGGATGGTGCCAGTGCGTTGCATAGCGCGTAAGACGCTGGCGAAGAGGCGAAGAATGTCGTCGGGTAACTCCTTAGCCTCCTTAGTAGTCCAGCCGTCCAATCCCCCCGCCCGGCGCGGTGAACGGGTGCGAATAAAGTGGATGAGTTGGTCGTCGGTGAGGTGGAAAGGGGTAGCTGGTGATGGCGTAGGCAGCTCCTGTCGGTACTCGTCGTAGAAATCAGCCCACGTCGGCATGGCTTCGGCGTCATGTCCAGCACGGGCACGGTACCTGCCCAAGATGGGCTCCCAAGTGTCGACCATGAGCTTAAGCATGTCTTTGGTGTTAGCAACAATGGCGTTGGCAG
Organism: Prorocentrum cordatum; assembly: GCA_963575745.1. NCBI lineage: Eukaryota > Dinophyceae > Prorocentrales > Prorocentraceae > Prorocentrum > Prorocentrum cordatum. The sequence goes on along the minus strand of CAUYUJ010019404.1, from coordinate 14,791 downwards.
GGAGAATGTCGGGGACTTGCGCAGGTGGTGGTTCACGAGTGTGGTCTTCGTCGTTGTCCGTGTCGGGCGAACTACCGTCGCTGGGGCTGAAGCCGCCAGCTTCGGTGTCAGCGTCGCTATCGGCCGTGCTAGCTTTGTCAGGTTTGAAGGCGTTGGTGTCGCAGTGGAGTTGCGTATCGTCAGGTGTGGTAGGCGTGCGGAGATACGCCGTGGGCGAGCTGTCAGCAGCCCGTGCGTATCTGGCCGCCTTTCGCCCGCTTGGCTCGCGGACGCCCTCAGCCCATATCTTGATGCGTTCAGCTTTGGCACGGTTCGCACGTCGCGCCAGCTCTAAGTCGAGGTGTTGGATCAAAACGTCAAGGTGCTCTCCGTGAGGTGCTGGCTCGTCGGGGGTCCAGGCCTCGGGGAAGTCCAGGGGATCCGTGGGGCGCAGCTTGTGGCATAGGAGGCGGGCCGCGGTCCACGTGCAGTCGATGCGCTGCGCAAGGTGCGGCGGGATAGCACGGCAGTCTAAATGATGGTGCTGTCCGATGAAACGAAGCTCACAGAGTTGCCGATGGAGCTTGCGCAGTCGGTTCATGTGTATCGTGGAAGCTCCGTAGGTGGGGAAGGCGCGGGGGACAACTGGTCGCTCTTCGAACATGGGCGTGAGCCCGTGCATGGTGGGTGGCTTCTTTTTTGGGTGGTCGGGCGGTGGAGGTGGCAGGTCGCGCAGACGGGTGAGATGGTACTCATGACTGGCCTCGTTAGCCAGGGCGAACATGCGTTCCACGTCGTCGCGTGTGTCGGCCTGTTCCATGCGGTCCTGATATCGCCCAGCGATGAGGGTCCCTAGTGCCTGCAGCTCGTGACCCTCATGAGCTCCATCGTTGGGAGGGTAGGGCGTGGGGGCAAGAAGACGTCGGGCCGTATGGTCGAGGCGACTGAGGTCAAGCGTGACCTGCAGGCCAACATGAGACTTCGCTGGCAAGTCGCGTAGATAGCAGAATTCGGTGACAAGGGATCGCGCCGCTTGGTTGGCAATGATATAATCGATGCGCGAAGTGCGGGGGCACTTGGTGACGCGGTCCCAGTCAGGGATATTGCCGTATGTATGCATGGTGTGGTCTGGTGTGCCCTCAGCGACGTTGAACCATCCGTGCTGCAACATGTGCAGAAGGTGTGGATTGTCATCGATGTTCGTATTGGCGTCCAGGCAGATGAAATAGGGGGCTGAGCCGACCCTAGCGGCGGCGCAGTCAGCGAGCCGAAAAAGATCTGCGCTGTCTCCTCCAGCAATCCCGTAGAGGCTCGCTATGTAGATCCCAGCGGGCCCGTGGTTGTTTCGTCGCCGCCTGCGGCGGTGCTGAGTGCAGAGCGGGAGAAAGGCATCGTGCCATCTTTTCTTGGCCTTGAGGGCGACGATACAGGGCGCAGTGTCGTCGACAGTGGAGTCGACAATGGCATCCTTAGAGAGGATGGCGACCCCTCCCGAGGCGCCAGTGTTTCCCACGACGGTGTGGTCTGTGCCTCCGTGGGCAGCTCTGCGCTGGGCTCGCGCCAGATCCAGGTCAGGTCCAAGACTGGCGTGGTATCCCCCGTGGTGTGGATTGGCGGCGCTGGTAGCGATGGCTTGTCTGGTCGGCTTGGCATGTCGGGTCTCCAGCAGTGCTATGACTGCGGCGTTGTGGTCGACACCAAGAGCGGTGATGGTTGGCCAATTCGCTGAGAGACTGGTGATGTTAAGGCTGACGAGGTGTATGGAGCGACCTGCCCGTCTCCATCGGTGGAACTGGGGTTTGCACGCCCCGCACGGTGAAGGTCAGCCTGACCCTCGCCCAGGTAGAAGGCTTGGCCACAGTAGGAGCTCATGGCGTTCCTATGGATTAGCTTGACCGGGGCTGAAGCCGCCGTCAGGCCAGAAGTGTAGGCGGGACACGGTCGGCACTGCGCCAGGGGGGGTTCATAAACGTCAGTAAAACTGTCTCGAAAAATCCTCCTCACTCCTGTACCATAGGGGACGAGGGGAGGATAGGTGAGACGGCAGCAGAGGGAGAGGGAGGCGACTCCTCGATCCGTCCTGCCGAACACAAAAGCAAAAGCGAACCAGCGGCGGCGGCTAGGCGCGGCAGCGGCACAACGCACGCGCATATACTGCGCACGCGACACCGCTGGTCAGTCCTGCGGTGGCGCGCCCGCCCCGTCAGTATCTTGATGAGCAGCATCTGGTGGAACAGCTCGAGCAGCGCGGTCGGTGGCCTGGCGCTGGGCCTCGTCCATGCCCGCTGCCGTGAGGCCCGCGTTGCGGACAGGGCTGATTCCCCGCGGGGCCGCCGCTGCCGCGGCAGCGGCAGAGGTGGCGGGGGCTCCGCCCCGACTCTGAGGTGAGAGCGGTGAGCCACCGCCGAAACCCGCCGCAAGGTTCTTGACACGATACTTGTTCTTGAACGGGTCGAAGGTTGGCGCCTCGTCGATGGGGACGATCACGCGGGTGGGCAGCGGCGGCTCGTGGTCCGTGGACGGCGTCGGCTCGAGGTCGACCTGGCCAGGTTCGATGACGCTGGCGCCGAAGCGTGGCACCACTTCGGGGGCTCGGCCATCAGTCTGAGTCTCGCGAGGCGGCGAGCTCGTGGAGCTCCCTGGGGCCTTGCGTGAGCTGTGGCGGCTGCAGGTCCTGCTGCGCGGGACGCGCCCGCCCGTGTGGCGGTCGCGTGGCGAGGTCGCCTGGGCATTTGCGCGCTCGGAATCCGCCCTGCTCGGGGATCGGATCGGCGCCGCGCAGGGTGATGGGCTGGGCTGGCGAGAGGCGCTTGTGCCGCCCTCCGCCGTGGCTGTGGCCTGTCAGGGTCGACAGCGTCGGGGCGGGGGCTGACGTGGTGGGCGCTTCCCTCGCTGTGCCGCGGGGAGGCGCTGTGATGCGCCTGGATGTGCGTGAGGACGAGCGGGGCAAGCGGCTGCCTCTCCCGCTCAGGTGGGGCAGGTTTTGCCTGGGCAGGGCGCAGCGCTGCAGCCACGTTTGGCGGGGGCGTGTGCTGGCGCGGTTGCCAAGCGCGCACGTTCGCATCACGCCATCCTTCGGGGCGCCCAGTCCTGCCAGGGTTTGTTGCAGCCCCCTGGGCTGAAGCCGCAGGGGTTATCACTGCGGGCTGGTTGCTGGAGGTGCCATCATGTCGGCCTGAGTAGTGGCCCCAGGCGCGCGTGGACCCTGGCACGGGCGAGGTGGCCCTTGGGAGGGCCTGCGCGGGTGCACGCGGGTAGCCGATGACCGCTGGGTGTACCCTGGCGTGGGGGGCGTGGCCGTAGCTGGAGGCGGCTGCTCCAGCAGCCGCGGGCCTGGCACCTATGGGGCCACGGTGGTAGGCGGCAACCCCGTCGTAGGCCGTGTTTCCGCCTGTCGGGACTCGCGCGGGAGAGCGGTAGCGTGGCGTGCCCGGCTGTCCTGCGTCACGTTGGTCGCGCTGCTGAATGCGCTGCTGGTGCTGTTGATGTCGCTGCCAGTCGGCTCTCGAGAGGGGGCGGGTGTCGGGGAGGATGGTGGGCACGTCGGGCCGCTGCCAGCCCCGATAGACGTGCTCGAAGGCGTGGTCAGGGTAGGTCCCCCCTACGGGTGAGTATCGCCGCACATGCTCCATGTAGTCGATGTTCTGCGGCTCGGAGATCGCCGTGATGTTGACGGCTCGCTGGTGCGCTGGTCCATAGAGGCAGAAACTACCACGGTTGCTGCGGTCGTGGTTTAGCTCGGCTTCGGTCGTGGCACGGCTCACCATGGCGTCGCAGAGTCGCATGTCGTAGTCGAGGGCTTGAGGCCCAGGACCACCCTCGGCGTCCCAGTACAGTACCACATCTCGCCAGCGGGTGCGGGTAGTGTGGATGCGCTCGGCGATCGACTCGCAGACGGTCCTGACCGTGACACGGTCCCTGTACATGTTGGTGATGGCTAGGGAGTAGGGTCGGCGGACCGTCTTGTTGAAGGTGAATTTCTCCTTGAGGGCCTGGTGGGGGCTGAAGAGCACGTAGCCTTCCCTCCAAAGAGGTTGGTCGGGGAAGGGTTCTTCGGGCATCCCCGTTCCTGTGAATCCAGGTGGCCGCCTTGTGCCGTCAGGCAGTCCCTGCCTGGGGACGCGCCGCGGCTGCGGTGGGAAGTACCATTGACCCTGGTAGCCTGCTTGCCCTGGTTGTGGAGGTTCCCCCCCGGGGCCTGAAGGCGCTCGGGGGGGTTCCTTAAGGTCGTGGAGGGCTGGCGCGTTGCCGAATTGGCGGGCAAGGATGTGCGGCGGCATCCCTGTGGCACGGACGTCGAGCAGGCTGTGTGGACTGGGGGGATGGGGGCACCTGCTGGACAGGCAGCATGTGTCGGAGTCCCTGTTGTTGGTGCTGTATGCACACGTCCAACTGTTGCACGAGTAGTCCGTGGACCAGTCCATAAGTGTACGCAGTCCGCTGCGGGCGCAGTCTGGGCACGTTGGTTGGCCCGCGGTGCCGAGCTGCGTGTTGCGGCGAGCCGCACAGTACTGACAGCATTGGAATCGACACTGTAGGCAAGACCAGCGTCCTGGTAGGGGCGGGAGCGCATGCTCGTTTGTGCCTGGGTCGTCTGGGTGGGGTCGCGGGCGATCCCACAAGGGCCAGACGTCAGCAAACCAGGATTGGCCTGTAGTGCGGACAACCTCGGCGGGGAGGCGAGCGTCCTCGGCATGGCACCTGATCCACTGGGGCCCCATGTCCGCTGGTACCATGACGGTGCGCCAGGTGTCGTCCGCTTTGACGTGGACTTGGGTCGGTGCCCAGAGCTTAGTAGTGGTGTCGCCGTGGTCGTGGTGGAGGATGACCCAGCCGTCCCGCCCCGCCACCGCAGGGTCAATAACGCGGTGGCCCATGACTGTCGTCCCCCACGGTAAGTAGGCGCCGTCGTGGTGATCACCAGGGTCAAGCCAGACCTCGATGCCAGGGGCATTGACACGGGTCCGCACATCACGGACGTGGTAGGCGAGGACGTGGTAGGCAGTCGGCTCCTCTTCCGTCTCAATGTGCTCCCACGTCTCGATGCCACTGTTGTCTGAGGTGGAATTTCCGCCACTCTGTCGTGACGAGCGAGAGGCAGATCGCCGTGGGCGGGCACGGCCTCGGGCGAGGGCGGCGGCCGCGCTGATGAGGGAAGGCGTACGGCGTTCGTCGGCTCCTGATGACGTCGATGAGCGGTCTGGACTGTGCGCCAGGGCTGTGCCTGACTTGTACGTGCGTGGTGGGCCCGACGCGGCCCCAGGGCTGGAGCCGCTGGGGCGCGACCCGCGTGCGTCAGGATGCCCCCGCACGGGGACAGCTTGCAAGCCAGTGTACACCAGGTCGATGAGTGGTTTCGGGTCCAGCTGGAGCATGTGAAGCGAGACGCGTGGGCGGGGCTGGTTAGGGTCATCCCTGGTGGCTGCTTCAGTGTCGTAGTGCTGTTTGGCCCATACTCGCGCTGCCTCTGGCGAGTATAGTGCCTTCGGCGGTGGCCACGCTGCCGCGATGGCTGGTCTGCGCCTGGTGCTAGCTTCCTGGTCGTGAGCTTCAGCCGCCTCACGGAGATCTGGATGATCGTAACCAGCGATGTGAAGGGCGTGCGCGCAGTCGCCCATGCCATAGGCGTGTGGTAGGGCACGGCACCTGGAAGCAGCTTCTGTGGGGGCGCACCAGTCCATGCGGATGAGGAGGCTCAGGACCCGAGGGTAAATGAGGCGCGCTCCGTGGGCCTCCCCTTTCACGAAGTTGTGCCTGTTTTCCCCGCGCGGTGGTTGGGTGGCCTCGCACATCCAGAGTGCGATGGGTCCCCACGCGAGGGTGTCGTCTTCGAGACTGTAGGGCGGGTGGGGCGGCATTGCGTACCACGCGGCCAGCGAAGGGTGCACGCTCGCGTACGTGCGGCCAACGTTGGTGCCAGTTCGGCCCTTCGCTTCACGGCGGGGACCTGGCAAGAGGTGCCCTCCACTGGCAGCAAGACGGGCCGCAAGGTCGCCGCGGGTCCCATGCCAGAAGACAGTGGGCGCGTCGGTGGTGGGTTGGCGGAGGTCCCACGTGAGGTAGGGGAAGATTGTCTCGCCTGAGTTCCCGCCCGAGTCTTCCAGCACCCAAGTGAGGCGGTTCGGGGGCCTCTGCATGATGTCAGTCCACGGCCCCAGCGCTTGGAGTGTTTGATCATGGGTAAATCGAGGATGGTCGTGGAGTCGCAGAGCGTCTTTGATGTCCTCTGTAGACACGCCACTGTTACCAAGCGCAAAGCCGTTTTGATACAGGGCGTTAAGTATGCTCTTCGGCGGCACGGGGACCGCTGGGTCGCGCTGGATGGTGTTGCGTAAGTTGCGTGTCGGTGGCTTGAGGGCTGTGTAAGGCATACCAGGGCCTGAAGGCGCCTGGGGCCTGTCGGGTGATGCATAGCGTGCTCGCCGTCGTGGTGGTTGGGTGTCCGCGTCGGGGGAGGAACCACGGGCATCAGCATGTCGGAAGATGGACCACGGGCTATCGTGGGTGCACTCACGTGTTTCCTTTGCCTCGGTGTCGCTGCCGTGTGCTGCGGCATCCTCGTTGGTCGGTAGGTTACCGTATGCCGCGCCGCTTTTGGAGCCGTCTCGTGGAGACGGGCTGGTCGATCTTGGCGTGACAGACGAGGCTCGCGATACGGCGGCAGTGACTTCGACGATGGCGGCGGTGGTGGCGGTAGTGACATCGGCGACTGCGGCGGCAACTGCTGCGGCGTAGTGTTCCTGCAGCAGCGGATGTCGGAGTGCGTGCACGTGCTGGTCGTCGTGTTCGTCGGCGAGCGTGCACGGCATTGTGTATGTGGCCTCATCACGCGGCCTCCTGCTCGGTTGGCAACAGCGGAGGCACCACTGGGCTGTGTATGAGTCCAGGGCCCGCGCACAGATGCGGGCTCCTACGTGTCCGACAGCTCCCTGGGCAAGAAGTTTGGCACCGACGAGTAGAAGACCACACACGACTCCACCCGTGGCAATAGCCCCGAGCTTGCCGCTGGCCCATTTCAGGACACCCCCGAGGCCGACCCCGACTGCGGTGGCTCCGCCCGAGACGCTATCTCTGAGTTTGACGCTGGTCCATTTGAGAGTGGCCCGCAATGCGGACGTGACGTTGTATGTCGTTGTGCGTCGGGATGTGGTGGGCACCGATGGGCCTGGTGCCGTCGCTTTGCGTCGTCGTCGTTGTCGGTAGCTGGGGTCTCGGCTCGGTGTCGGCAAGTACCCATCGATCTGGTCCTTGTACGGCATTGCTATCGCGATGGCGTACGTGGCCACAAAGAGGCAGATGAGGCAGCCACAATGTCGTGATGCCGCTGCGCTGTGCTGGGGCTCGTGGGAAACGCTGGCATCTGGGTACTCATCATCGATGGGGTCGTTGTCGATGTCGGCCTGCCAGTGGCCAATGACACTGGGGTTGGAGTCAGTCGCGTTGTCACGGTGTACAGAGGTGAAGGGCGTGGTGCTGCCACCTGCGGTCTGGGGATGTCCAGGTCTAGCCAGTGCTGCAGCGGGGCTGAAGCCGCCACTGCACGGACTGGCATGAGCTGGCGATGCAGTGGTATGGCTTGTCGCGTCGGCGGCAGTGACGCCTTCAGCGTCGTTGAGCTGTGCGCAGGGGTCGGCTTGAGCCAAGTTGTGGGGCGGACTGCTGTGCGACGAGGTGTGCCCTAAGTGGGGTTCGCTGTCGCGGTCACGCTGGGCCGTGTCGCCTGGTGGTGTTGTGCCGTCGCGATCCTGGGTTTCCATGTCGTCCTGGCTATCGTCCACGTGGACCGTGCCCAGGGATATGTTGCTGATGTCGTCCGACGCGTGGAATGAGTCCAGGGGTGTGTCGCTGATGTCGCTGGCCGCGATGTGCTGAGGCAACCATGGTACGGGGTCTTCTGCGGCCTGACCACCCGTGGCGTTCTGGGCGAGGCCAGCTGGCGGTGGTGGGTTAAGCGGTTCCATCGGTGCCGCGGCGAGCTCTGCCTCCACAAGCGGCTGCATGTCTGTCGGGTGGTGCAGGATCGCATCGGCGAGGTACGCCAGGGCGTCTTGGTCGGGTGGGGGAAGGCCTCTTGGTAGTAAGGCGTGGGCCCGTGAGAGGTATGGCGGCAAAGGTGCCGCGAAAGCTTCTGGGCCGACAAGCTGGGCACGAGCACCCTGGTATTCCAGAAGGAGGCCAAAGTAACGGGTGGAATACTCGCGGCTGCCTGGGATAAGAGTGAGGTTGCGGTTTGTGCGCTGTCTGTCGAGGCCCGCTCTATACCAGATGTCCTCGCACATGTCGAGCGCGGTGAGCTGGCGCAGGGCGTCGGTTGTGTCCTCGGAATCCTCCTGGAAGAGGTGATCGTACTGTGGCAGATGAAGCGTCGCCAGGATGTACGGGACGCAGTCCTCGAGCCATGCCCAGAACACGTCCTGGTGGTCCTCACCTGGTGCACACGCCGCAGCGCACGGTATGAGCCGGGCGCGGATCATCATCAGGTGCCAGAAAGCGGGGTCCTCCTCGGGTTCGCCCCTAGCGCACAGGGGGGTGGTGAGACCCGTGGGGCTATAGCGGGTCACGACAGCGGGGCTGAAGCCGCCACTGCGTGCCTGGCCTATATCAACGTCCCCGTCAAGGATCTGCTGCACCACGGTCGAGGCCACGCTGGGGGTGGATTTCGATGCATGTGTCGTAGTTGACAAGGGCGTGCATGCGCTCACGATGGCGCCCAGCGGTCCGTTGCCGCACGGACCCGCGGCTACGGTGCTGTTCACGATCGGGTCCAAAATGGTGCAGTGATCGTACTTGTAGATGCTGTCATCGTAAAGGTAGAAAAGAGTCCCACGTTCAGTGTGTCGCAGGAAAACCTCACCTCCATGCTGGGGCGCACCGCCTGAAGACGGGTGTGCTCCAGCGAGCGAGGGGGGGGCCAGGCTGCAGGCAAGGCGCCACATGATGGCGAGGCCTGGCGGGCGGCGCGAGCGATGAGCCAAAAGCTGCATGTCAGCACGCATCCTCAGATACCCCTGCATGCTCATGTACATTGCAACAATCACTCCCCCTGCAAGATGACGGGTGTCCCTACACCAGATAGCTTGCACGTGCTGCTGCCAAAACTGACATGATATGACAAGAAAGAGATACGACGCGAAGAGAGAAGAGATGCCTCTGAAGGCTCTTCCTCGGAGGGCTGAGGCAGGCTCTCTGAGGCACCTTCAATAGGGTTCCTGAGTGACCCGACCCTTGTCTTTGCCTTTGTCAGCCCCTGGGGGCCCCGTCCCTGGGTGACCTGGCCTGGCTGGTCAATCCACCCGCAGACAGCCACGGGATCGGCAACTGATGCAGCTTCCTCCTTTTTTGTTTCGAGAGTGGCCACCTGTGGCAGGTGGACGGCGCCCCCCGTGAGGTGCCCGAGGAGGGCCTGGATGTCGCCACGCAGTGCAGCAGCTTCGGTAGTTGTCGTCTGTTGCTGGGTGACGACGGTGGCAAGCCCTCGTTCCAAACCTGAAACGTGCTCCGTGAGTGTGGCCTGGGATGAGAGAACGCCCGCAAGCTGAACCTGCATGTTATCCACCGTGTTGGCAAGCAGCTCGTGCTGTTGTTCCATGTGTTGGATGTGGTCGTGGCGGCATCTGGCAGTTTAGGGGCCGCTGCGAAGCGTTCGCCGAAGGTGTTGAGTTCGCGAGATGCCACGCTGAATTCATCACCTGATGAGAGGATCTCGACGTCGTCAGCGTTGCCTGGTACCTCGGCGGCTGTGGCAGCGTCCCCTTCCGTGTGGCCCCCGCCTTCAGCCGCCACCGTGCCAAGTTGCGGGTCATGACCACCTGGTCCTTGGACGGCCGTCTGCTCGGCAGCTCCATCCGTGCCGTGCGGGGGTGCAGAGGAGCTGCGGCCTGGGGCGCCGTGTGATCTTTCGTGCGGCGTGGCGTCGCGTTTCCCACTGGAGGATCGGTGGCGCTTGGCTAAAGGCTCCTCCTTGGGGATCAGGAGCGGTGCGACGCCCTTGCCTTTGGGCGTGGCAGTCATGAGGTCGTGGAGGTAAGGGCTCTGGGCCGCTTTGGTGAGTAGTGTGCCAGCGGCGGGGCTGAAGCCGCCACCACGGGCTGGCGGCGTCACAGGCTCTGTGATAGTGGTAGGGGTGACAATGGTAACGTTGTCCCTCTTCGGCACCACCTCAGCCAACGGGGCCTCGGTGATGCTCCACGGGATGGGGCACCCTGCGACCTGTACCGTATATGTGGGTGGGGGACGATGGGCGCGCACTAAAGCAAACTGAGCCGAAGTGGCTGGGTCCCAGGCGGTGTGGTAGACCTCACAGTCCCATTTGACGGACGGGCCCGTGAGAGTCTTAGCGAGCTGGGTCAGCGTGGCGTGGCGTGCCGCAATGCCAGTGATGCGGTATCGCGTCTTGGCGAGGGTGGCTTCGCAGCCACGGATGCTGACGGCAGCAGCCTTGGCGGCGTCTGACCCTCGTGCAACACGGATCCCCAATAAGCCTGACTTTCCGTGCCTGACGACTCCTAGGGCCTTGAAGTCCACCGACTTCTGGAACGCATCTGCCATCGTGATGGGCTGGTCCTCAGGAAACCACACGGTCTGGTACTTGTCTGCAGTGGGCTCGTCAGCACCTACGTTGTTGAGGTCGTAGGTGGCGCCGAGTTGCCCTGAACCCGCCAAGACCTTGTCAACCGCTTGAAGACTGACGCCGAAGGTGGCAGCCAGGGACCTCTTTCCGACGCCCGATCCAAACCTGCCTAGGCTTTTGCAGGGTTCGAGGATGGTGACGGCTTTAAAGTTGCCGTGGAAGAGGGCCTTGAAGGTGTCCTGGAGCTGACTATCGAGCTCCTGGCGGCGAGCGTCTTTCTTGGACTCCCTGTGCTTTTGGTTTTGGCGCGCCTTGTCCTGTGGAGCGGAGTCCCCTCGGAAAGGACCCTTGGCGCGTGGACCACCGTTCACGGGGGCACCTCCCGAGAACTGATCCTCGAAGGCCTGATGCATGGAGGGGACTGCGGCGATGGCTTCGGTTTCATGAATGGTCACCCGAATCCAGCATACGTGGTCGGCAGGATCGATGGTGGCGACGGCTACTTTTTCCGTGCAGGCGACTTCCTTGGTGCCCAGCTGGTACACGGTCACGGGGACGTGCGTGTGGACCACCTTGGGCGCCTTGGGGTGACGCTTCAGCACGGGGACGGCGAGCTCGGTACCGACGTAGTTATCGTTTTTTGGGCCCATGACAGCAATCGCAAGCTGACCCGTGGTACGCTTACCCTGCTCGAGGTGGTGTTGCAGCAGCCGTTCACCGCTCTCGTAGTCGTGAAGGCTGATACTGGGCTTGTACGTCTTGCCGTCGCCAAGTGATGCGGGTTCGGCCAGGACTGGGACCTTCCAGAAGGCCGGGTCCAAGGCAATGAATTGGGCGTCCGCAGCCTGAAGACGTGCGGACGCAGCTGGTGGGTGTGATGTGTCACCACCAATGCGCTTAGGCTTGCTGCGCTGGTGGTGAACCAGCGTGTAGCTGATCTGGTTGGCGGCACACATGCGGATCAAGGCACTGCCGAGCTTCTTTGTGTTGGTCTTGTGCATGTCGTACGTGGCCTGCAGCTCGTCCGCGTTCAGCTCGGCGAGCCCGTTGTATGCGGCCGTGGAGCGGTCAGACCCCGCTTGCTTGAAAGCTGCAATGCAGTCCTGTTTGCGTTGGAGGAAAGACCCTTCAGCTGCCGGACGTGAGCTCGGCGGCTGCTTGGAAGAGCGACGGCGCTCCGGCTTGGCGGGGGCCATTGCGGCGGCCACTCTGGTGGGGGGGATAAGAGGTGACGCGAATCAGTAGGGCCCTGCTGGGACCCCTCCGGTCTCGCGAGGCCTGGGGGACTGACTCCGAGGCGGGGCGCTTCGCGTCGCGGCTGCGGTCTGAGTGCAGGGCACTCTCGAGCCGAGACTAGAGAGAGAGAGAGAGAGAGAGAGAGAGAGAGAGAGAGAGAGAGAGAGAGAGAGAGAGAGAGAGAGAGAGAGAGAGAGAGAGAGAGAGAGAGAGAGAGAGAGAGAGAGAGAGAGAGCGGAGAGATATTGAGGGATAGAGAGAGAGAGAGAGAGAAAGGGAGAGAGAGAGAGAGAGAGAGAGAGAGAGAGAGACCGCCAGACAACAAACAAACAACACAACAACAACAAAACACAACAACACAAAAACATACAGCAACACAAAAACAACATGTTTTTTTTTGTTTGTTTTTTGTCGTTGTGTTTGTGTTGTGGTTGCGTTGTCTGGCGTTGCCCGGCGCCCGCCCTACAAGACAGCGCAAACGCAACAAAAAACAACAACAACATAAAAACAACATAGAACAACAGAAAAACAACAAAAAAACAACATGAAAACAACGCCCAGACAACGCCCAGCCAACATCCAGCCTGCTGCCAATGGGAAGGGGAGAAGGGGGGCGGGGAGGAGGGGGGGGGGGCGGGGAGGGGGGGGGTGGGTGGAACGGTGGTGGGGAGTGGGGGGGGGGGGGGGGGGGGGGGGGGCGGAGGTTGGGGGGGGGGGGGGGATGGGGGGGGGGGGGGGGGGGGAAAGCGCAAAAATGGATGTAGAGGAGGAGGGGGGTGGGGGTTTCAGTAATATGTGGAAGAGGAGGGGAGGGGGCGAGGAGGGGGGAGGAGGGGATGAGGAGGAGGGGGGGGGGGGGGGGATTGAGAATGGAAATATGATAGAGGGGCGAGGGTAGGAGGAGGGAAGGAGGAGGGGGGGGGGGAGGAGGGGGAGGATGAGGGAAAGAGGATAGAGGAGGAGGGTAGGAGGAGGAGAAGGGGGAGGAATAGGAGGAGGAAGAGGAATGGGAGGAGTTTCGGAGCTTCGGATTTGGGGGCGCCGAGGCCCAGGAGTGCCAGCACCAAGGGGGTGCCGAGGCCCCAAGAGGGGCGCCGAGGAGGAAGGGGAGGAGGGGGCAGAGGAGGAGGAGGAGGAGGAGGAGGAGGAGGAGGAGGAGGAGGGGGGCGAGGGAGAGGAGGAGGAGGAGGAGGAGGAGGTGAACACCTCCGCCTCCCTCCTCCTTCTCCTTACTCTCCCTTGGAGCACGACGTTCTGGCGTTGGTCAGACTTGTTCCAATGTCTGAATTTTGAAAAGTAAAGAAAAAGTTAGAAATAGTGAAAAATAGTGAAAAAAAGGAAAATATGGATAAATCGTGAAAATATGGAAAAATATTTGTTTCGAAGAAAAAGTGAAACACATTGAAACATTATTTGGGAAATAATGAAAAATGCATAGGTTTAGGGATTCCAAGTTCAGCTGATGATAGGATACTGCAAGCCCCCATAGATCATATAGTGAAACACAGGGGGGGGGGGGGGGGGCTCATCGGGCACTATCACTATCGGCATTCCGATGGAACCTATTGGGCCTCCTAGCCAATCCTAACTCATCCAAACCTCTCCTAAAATAGAACCACTTACCTAACCTATAGCTACTTATAACTCCGCGCCCAACAAAGCAGGGACGGCGAGGTCCCGCTCAGATCCGCGCAGTGCCTCACTCCGCAGGGCCCACCAGCAGCTCTCGAAAGTGGCGACAGTTTCGCAGATCGCAGCCCCCCTAGGGACGGCGAGGTCCCGCTCGGATCCACGCAGTGCTTCACTCCGCAGGACCCACCAGCAGCCCTCGAAAGTGGCGACAGTTGCGCAGATCGCAGCACCCCAGGGACGGCGACGTCCCGCTCAGATCTGCGCGGTGCCTCACTCCGCTGGACCCGCCAGCAGCCCTCGAGGGTGGCGACCGTTTCGCAGATCGCAGCCCCCCAGGCACGGCGAGGTCCCGTTCAGATCCGCGCGGTGCTTCACTCCGCAGGACCCACCCGCAGCCCTCGAACGCGGCGACAGTTTCGCAGATCGCAGCCCCCCAGGGACGGCGAGGTCCCGCTCAGATCTGCGCGGTGCCTCACCCCGCAGGACCCACCAGCAGCCCCCGCAAGTGGCGACAGTTTCGCAGATCGCAGCCCCCCCCCCCACCCCCCCCCCAGGCCCCAAGAGGGGTGGGCACGGCGAGCCCCGCTCCGATCCGCGCGGTGAGATTCGCTCGCAGGGACCACCAGCAGCCCTCGAAACGCGCGACAGCTTCGCAGATCGCAGCCCCCCAGGGACGGCGAGGTCCCGCTCAGATCTGCGCGATGCCTCACCCCGCAGGACCCACCAGCAGCCTTCGAAAGCGGCGACAGTTTCGCAGATCGCAGCCCCCCAGGGACGGCGAGGCACCGCTCAGATTGGCGCGGTGCCTCACTCCGCAGGACCCGCCAGCAGCCCTCGAAGGTGGCGACCGTTTCGCAGATCGCAGCCCCCCAGGCACGGCGAGGTCCCGCTCAGATCTGCGCGGTGCCTCACCCCCCCCCAGAACCTTCCAGCAGCCCTCGAAGGCGGCCGCAGTTTCGCAGATCGTAGCCCCCCAGGGACGGCGAGGCCCCGCTCAGATCCGCGCGGTGCCGCACCCCCCAGGACCCACCAGCGGCCCTCGAAAGTGGCGACAGTTGCGCAGATCGCAGCCCCCCAGGGACGGCGAGGTCCTGCTCAGATCCGCGCGGTGCCTCACTCCGCGGGACCTTCCAGCAGCCATCGAAAGTGGCGACAGTTTCGCAGATCGCAGCCCCCGCAGCCCCCCGTGGACGTCGGAAACAGAGGGGGGGCGGGAGAAGGACGCGACCACGCCCCTCTATTCAAAACGAATACCCAACCAAGGAGGGTTGGGACACATCAGCAGTTTTCAAACATCCCTTAAACCAGATGTGACGAAGTGCACGCGCGCGTCGTCGGGCGCGCATGCCGAAATCTTTTTTATTTTTATTTTTT
>CAUYUJ010019403.1:90000-180966 GCA_963575745.1 Prorocentrum cordatum | reverse complement strand
CTCTTGCGGCCCTGTTTTGTTCACTCCTTCTGCGATGTCTGGCATCCTCTCCCCCCCCCCTCCTCCTCCACATCCTCCTCCTCCCCCTTCCTTTTTGTGCAAGAGCCATGGCACACGTGCCACTTGTTCAGCATCGGCGCTGGTATTTCCGTGGTCGAACACCGGCGGCATCCTACAGGATCCCGCTGAATCAAGCTTTATCCCGCCGAGTTGGGCTTAATTCCGTTCAATTTGACCTAATCTGGTCCCATGGCCCTTGAATGTGACTTACTAGGCATTCGTCGTTTCACGAAGGCCTCCCAGCAGTCACTTCCTAACCCTGCTGATCCACTTGTATCCCGCTATGGTCAACACCACTTCCTTCGCACTCACAGCCCACAGCCTCCACCCCCTCTTTTGGGAAAAGGCCGCTTTTGGCTTCGGCCCGTTTCGCCCGTTTCGGCTCCATCGGTCTGTTTCGGCTTCGGCCCGTTTCGGCTCCGGCCCGTTTCGTCCGGACTCGTTTCGGCTCCGCCAGCCCGAGTCGGAACTGGCCGAGCCGAAACTCGCCGAGGCCGAAACGGGCTGAAGCCGAAACGGGCCGACAGCCGAAACGGACCTGAACCTGAGTCGGCTTTGTGTCCTTGGCCTCCAGAGATGGGCCCGAGGCTGCTCGTGTTGCTCATGCTGCTGGAGAACGTCGCGCTCCCGATCGTGCTGCTTGTGAGCAACAACGACGATCCGCCGGACCTGGGCAGCAGCCTTTCGGTGCCTCTCCCCTGGCCCATGCAGGGGCAGCGTTAGGGGGGGACACGGTCGGGAAATTCGGGCTGGCGTGTCGCTGCACCAGTTTGGGCCCATCCGCTTCGGCGCAAAACGCTATCCAGTTCCCCGTCCCCATGCGTCGACATCTCGAGCTCTTCTCGTCCTCCCGCCCAGCGGCCGCCGCCGAGAGCACGCCATCGAAAAGTTTCCCCGGCCGTGGGTTCAAGGGGGAGAGACGCATCGGCCCCCAATGGCCCACTGATAGCCGAGATGGGCCCAGTAGCCCACCCCGTCATGGAGCGTGCGCATGCGCCACCAGGGGGCCATCGCCGAGCTGTCGGCGATGTGTCGCCGATTCCGGGTCAACCGTTCCCCACCTTGAGCAGGTGCCCCCCGAATGCTGCTCCTCATCTCACTGCTCTTGCGCAGTGGTCAGCAGCTGGGCCTGGGAGGCGGCGGAGGAGAAGGAGGAGGAGGAGGACGACGACGACGAGTCAATCGTCATCAAGTTTCCCAGACCACCTCGAGTCGTGACAAATCACGACGGGCGGTTTTCAGCCATGCTCGGCCTCCCGGGGCCTCTGCAGGGCCTCCCTGAAAAGATTGGTGGGAATGACAGGCCAGTTCTGGGAAACGGGTCGAGACGTCCGGGGGCCCACGTGCGACAGACACCGCGTCGGGGGTCCGGAAACGACGACGACGACGACGACGACGACGACGACGACGACGACGACGACGACGACGACGACGACGACGACGACGACGACGACGACGACGACGGCGGCGGCGACGGCGACGACGACGACGACGACGACGAGCCACTAGTCGAAAGCCTTCGTGCCCGAGCGGGCTGCATGCGAGCGAGCCGGCGGCCACGCACTCGGCTGCGGCACCCGGCATAACTGGTTGGGTGGTGGAAGCGGCCGGGGGGTCCGCGCTGGCTGGGCTCGAGAGGATCGGTCAAGCGGGGGGGACGGAGGCCATTCCGCTCAAAATCGGTGCCCTGGCCCATCCCGGTGGTCGAGACTGACAAGTGCTCGAGCCGCGTCCAGCCGGGGCGACGAGGGGGGCCTTTTCTCCCCCCTCTCCTCTGGCCTTAAGCCAGTGCTGGACCACTCCAGCCCCACAGGCGGCTCCGAGCTTCTGGCCGCATCCGCCAACATGGATCCAATCAAACTGCAAGCGAGCTCAAACGAGTCGGGTTGCTCGCGGGGTTCTCGCCGCCTGGCGCTCGCTCACGCAAGCGCCGAGGGCTTCGGCGGCGGCCCGATCAGCGAAACCGAGCGACGCCAGCCTCCTGTCATTGGGGAGGAGGAGGAGGAGGACGAGGAGGAGGAGGAGGAGGAGGAGGAGGGGGAGGAGGAGGAGGAGGGGAGGAGGGAGAGGAGGAGGAGGAGGAGGAGGAGGAGGAGGAGGAGGGGAGGAGGAGGAGGGAAGGGGGGAAAGGGGGGGAGGAGGGAGGGAGGGGCGGGACGGAGGGCGGGAGGGAGGGAGGGAGGGAGGGAGGAGGAGGGAGGAGGAGGAGGAGGAGGAGGAGGAGGAGGAGGAGGAGGACGGAGGAGGAGGCGCCACACCGCGACCAGCTGGAGGAGGAGGAGGGAGGAGGAGGTAGGAGGAGAGGAGGAGGAGGAAGGGGAGAGGAGGGGGGGAGGGAGGAGGGAGGGGGGAGGGAGGGAGGGAGGGAGGGAGGGAGGGAGGGAGGGAGGAGGAAGAGGAGGAGGAGGAGGAGGAGGACGAGGAGGAGGAGGAGGAGGAGGCGGCGCCACACCCGCGACCAGCTGGAGGAGGAGCAGGAGGAGGGGGAGGAGGAGGAGAGAGGAGGAGGGGAGAGGAGGGCGAGGGTGAAAAAGGGGTCGATGGCATCGAGGATCACCCCGACAGCACCACCAGCCTGAGGAGAGGAGGATGGCAATAGGAAGGCCGATGGAGTAGGAGGAGGAAGGAGAAGAGAAACGGAAACGAGATGAGGAAAAAGAGGAAGAGGAAGAGGAGTAGAAGAGGAGAAGGAGACGGATGCAGGGGGGGAGAAGAGTAGGAGGACGAGAAGCGGGGTCGCCCTTGTCAGGTGCTGCGGGTCCTGCGGCTGCTGCGGCTCACGAAGGTGTTCCGCGCCGTGCCGCAGCTGTTGACGCTTGTGAAGGCGCGCGCCCTGCACAGCCTTCCCCCCCTCGCCCACGCTGCGAGGGGGATCCTCGACGCACGCCGTTTTCTCCTCATCCGTAGCCATTTTGGCTTAAGACGTCATGTGTGCGGGCACAGCGCCCATTGGCTTTCCACGGATACCGCTGGTCCGGGGCACGGTCAGGAAGTGTCTTGTCCTCACCTTCCACATCGACGCGCTCACTCCCACGGGTTGCGCGGCCCCCCCGTCAATGTACCCAGCCGAATTGTCATGGGAGGTTTTTTAAAAGAGCGCCACATGCGACCTTCTTCGGAGGATCTCAAGGACCGCGTGGGGGATAGCACTGCAATCGCTCGCTGGCAATTAAAGTCACCGCGAATCCGCCCCATGGGCATTTGGCGCTGCCAAATTTGCTGCACAACCCATTCCAATCCATCCTCGCATAAGGTCGTCAAGATCTGCGACAAGGACAAATGGATGCAGTTGCCGCGGCTTGCGAGATGACTGCCAAGCAGATCACATCTGACGCCCAATACCACTTCATCGCCTCCATCACAGAGACTACCGCAGAGCTCGTCGGCCGACATATGAAAACGCGACATTGCTGAAGTTAGGCGACGTGCTAACGTTGCCGAGAAGCTCGGCGAGGACTTATCCGATTCCGCCCCCGCCATCAAGCGCACTCTGGCGACCGCTGAAGCCATGCATCCCGTAGTCAAGATCGATTTCCTCGACGCTTGGAACAGAGACCCACGCCACGGCACTTTCTGGCGCGGCACCATATCCGAGTTCAACACCACCTCGCCCAAGGCTTCTTTCACGGAGCGGCCGGTTGCTGCTCAAGTCGACTTCCACTCCATCACGATCAATTAAAATTCGCATGCAAAATGAATGTGGTTTATATTCCATGGCGGCGACGTGCTTGCTGGCCCTCGCGCTACTCAGCTACACACAGCCTTTCGACTTTGACAAGACTGGAGATCCTTCAACCCGCCACGGTGGACGGATCAACCCTTCTCTTCGTTTCCGCTGGCAAATCGCCGGAAATTCTTCGCCTAGAAGCTCACAAAGCTTGGGAAGCTCATCACCGCCAAGTTTCCGCTCATCTCGCCGAGAGTCCGTCTCTCCCTGGGCTACCTCTCGCTCGACGGCGCCCCCGTCGTCGCGGTCTCAGTTGGCGGCTCCGCGCTGGGCCCTTCGACGGCTCGGTGGCGCGATGTCGCTAGCCCTGCGGGCATTTCATCATGCCCAAGCTCAACTCGGAGACAAACTCGCAGCTGCCTTCGTGGGCGCAATGGCTTCAGCGCAGCGGATCTAGCAGCTGGCGGTCGCATTGGCGCACTGAACCACCCAACGACTCGCCACCCCGGAACTCACCAGCTCAACTCGGTCGCGCTGCCGCCAGGAGGTCTGCCAGCATGGCCGTTCTCACCCACGCAGGCGCTGGAGAGCTGCATTCGCGATCACAAAGACCCACGGCAACGCTTCCGACCTTCAGATCTTTGCTGAATCTACCCGACACCACTGCGCGTCTTTCCATTCGGCGTTCGACGGCGACTCGGAAACCACTGGTGGTCGACAGATACGAGCCCCGCCCCCCCGAACCACAGCGCTGCCATCGCGAATTGCGCCCCATTGTTCCAGGTTGCACAGCCGAGCATTGCGCGCAGAACGCCGCATCATAGGCCGCTCGGTCGCGGAAGTCCCCGCGCGCTCGCCCACCCACCGCCGCTGAGACAACTCGGCAGAATCCAGCATGCACCGCTGCTCCATCTCGACCGACGCCAACAACATCCCTCACCTCGAGCCTCTGCCCCCCGTCGACAGCCCCCCTCTAGAGAAGACGAGTGAACCCGCCAGCGATCGCGCAGTACACCATCTACGTCTGCGCCTGCGGTCTCAGAAACCACCTGCAGAGAGCGGACCCTTTGCCTCGATCACCGGCCCATCGCACTACGCTGCGCTGTTTACTTTCAGCGCTTCGCCGACGACACTGACCCCACCTGGATGGATCCTTTCTTGAAGTGGACAGCAATGAAGCAGCGCATGACCTCGGCGGCGCGGAAAGCTCGCGACGCCACGATCAAGGTTCCACCATCGGAACTCAAACGCTCCGACTCCGTCTTGATCCAAGAGGCGAGAGCCATAATTTTCCGCAGCTTCGCCAAAGCGGCGCGGCACCAACACTTCCGCCGCGTCCGCGGGCTCGCAGCCGGCGCGTCAGTCGGCGCCAAGCACTTGAGCATCACCAACGACACAGCGCGTCATCGAACTCGACGCCCTCGCTTCCGACGCGGAAACCACCCGCGCTGGCGTCAGCGAAGAAAGACGCCAGCAAGCCGCCAGCTGATCTCGAGCAGCCCCCCAAGAAAACGACAGACAGTTGGGCGAGAAATTTCGGCAACGCGCTCGCCGCGAAGGATGGCGGGGCGAGCTCTGGAACCCCTTCGCCAAACGATTCCTCGCTGGCGTTCGCATCACGACCGGCGATCAGCACCGCCCGGCCACCGACCCGACGGCCATGCACAGCGCGAATCAACACCACTGGAGCAAGGCGTTCGCCGCCAAGCCCGTCGACCACGAGATGACGCAGCGCTGCCTCGCCAGCATCTCCCCACGCCGACCACTCCACGACCTTCTCCCCGGACCACCAGACCTCCACGACGCATCACGACAAGCAGGCCGCACTGCGCCTGGGCCCGACGGCCTGCCCTGCCGCGCCAGACCCATCTCCCCGGGCAGCTTCAACCCGCTCGCCGATCGCACGCACTCCGTCGCCAATGGCGGCCCATCCGCGCGACATGAACCACCCATTGATGGCCATGCCCCCGAAGCGCGACGAGCCGCCCGGCAACTTCGAGCGCACCCGCGCGCCCGAATGCCCCAGACCGCTGGCCACGAAAAAATTGAGACATCAAGCATACCGCATCAGCTGCCAACCGCAAGCGGCACCGCGTCGCCGCCGAGACCGCACCCACTCAGCAAGGCTTCGTAAACGGCTGGCAGCTCCTGAGCAACATCGTCGCCGTCGACTCGCTTAGCCGCTAGCCCAGCATCGCGGACGCGTCCGACGCCGCGCCGCGCTTTGCCGGCATGGACATCGCCGCCCCTTCCTGCTGCCATGTGCACGACTGGCTCTGGGAGGTCCTCTGCCGATGGAGCATCCACGGACCGAGATTCGACTTTCGCGCGCCTGCTACCACCCGCCCACCGCGTTCCTCGAGCTCGACGACACCAGGAGGCCCTTCCTCGACGCCGAGTCCAGCGCAGGGCGCGGCCCGAGGCTGCCCTCTCAACAGCGCAATACGGGCGCCCATTCGACCCGATCCCCCGCGACAGCAAGCGGGAGATCGACAGCATTGGGCGCGGCCTTATCAGCGCATGCGCCGACGACTCGGGGGCCGCCCTCGCCGCGCTCAGAGACATCGAGAAGCTGCCCCCGTACAATATCAGAGGCGGAATTCTTCCCATATTACTTTAGGAATGTTATGGGTGGAAGAAAAAACACGATGTCCGCCTGGGCCCGCGTCGGAGGAGAGGAAATGCTAGCGCAGTGGCGCGCGCTGTCGCGCGCGACACGCCGCTGGCAACATCGCGAATGCGCGGGCGTCGCGACGACGACGACGGCGATGGCGACGACGACTGCGGCGTCTGCGCCGACGGCGACGACGACGGCGGCAACGGCGACGGCGTCGGCGACGAACATCGCGGCGACGGCGACGACATGGCCCGGGCCCACGGGCGAACTTGCGCCCCGCCCTCGTTCCCGGAGCCCCGCGCCAGGGTGGAGCGAAATTTACGCGCGCACTTTTTTCCCCAGCCGTCTCTCCACTTTACTAAAGCTCTCTTTTTGCTTTAGTGCAACGTTTCTTTTTTTCTTCCCGGAACGCATTGAGCGGCGCGCCTTTACTAAAGCCGCTTCTTCGCTTTAGTGAATCCGATACCTCGCTTTAGTGAAGCCGCTTCCTCGCTTCAGTAAAGCATCTTCGCTTTCGTAAAGTCCGTTGTCTGCCTTAGTAAAGCCTCGGGGATGCGGGGCCAGGGCCCAGTCGGGGGGCAGAGGGCCCTTGTCTCCCCTAACAGTTCACCCCGCGATGCATTTGCTCGAATAATCGGGGTCGCGCTGCATCGGGTCGCGGCGATCCTTGGACTTTTCAGCGGCTTGAAGATGCTCCTTGACAGGAGATTCAGAGCGCGAGTGCAGGACGCGGCTCGGCAATGCCGACGCGGTCGTCGCGCAACAGAGCAACAGCACTTTACTAAAAGGCTTGTTTCCTTTTAGCAAATAGCCCGCTCCAAGTAGTAGTGATCATTTTCCGTTTCCTAAATGAGCAGCCCAACACTTCGCTGAACTGCATCTTCAGCCCAAGAAGTACATCATCGCACCTACCCGGACACCCCCAACGCCCGACGCAACGAATACGATCAAAGCCCACTTCGGACCGATCTACACGCCATGGCAGCACGCCGTCAGGCAAGCGGTGGGATCGAACGCGCATTCCCCGCGAACCCCGCGCCCCTCTGCAGCCAACCATCAAGCTCAACAACGTCCGCCATGACCTGCCTCGCATACACTCTCCGCTCGCACGTGCCTTCTCCATGTTTCAACCTCAAAGAATTACACGCGCTTCACAGACTACTTCGAGCCGCTCCTTCGGGCTTCACAAAGATGGACACGATAGTTTCCAGGATTTGGGCCCGCTTCGAAATGCCACGGGGGATCGAGGCGCCCCTCTCGGTCACGCGGCCACAACGACGCCGGCGACGCCAACCAGCTGGAAGCCCCACCCACAACGACACCGCGCCTCCGCTGAAGAACTGCCGCCCGCCATCCAGCTCGAGGCGGGCCACTGGCGCGCAGGCTCCTGGGGGGGCCAGATCTTTGTCTCCCGGAAACTCGCGGCAGGCATCGCAAGCCGGCCCCACCCCACGTGCAAGAACTCCCTGTTCAAACTATCCAGGCGCACGATGGGCACCACCTCCAGCGCGGGAAGTTTCTCGAGGGCGGCTCGCACCCGCGCTGCCGCGCAGGAACGCCACGTTGTTCTGCTCAGCCGCCACGTTCTCCTCGGCGTCGGTCCTGGGAGAGGCACCAGCATAGACGCAGAAAAGGGCCAAGGGCGCCAAGTTGCCTCAGCACAGATAACTCCAGCGGCCGCTGCACTCGGACAGTTTTCACAAGACCACGTTCAAATGCAGCAATGCCTGGCACAGAGCTGTTCGGCTCCACAATACAAACGAGGGCTTCGTCGGTCAGCTACGCGGAGGAGAGCCTGTCGCCGCGCGTCCACCAGCAGAACAATCCGTCGCACACCCGCGCGAACGATGGGAAACGGCTTGTTCCCCCGACATCTTCATGGGCCCCGCGATCGACAATCTGAATGACCGGGTGAGAAGCTGCGCCCCGTGCCTCACAGCAGCCCGACCACGCCCTTCGCACAGCGCCATCTACGGCGGACATCGGGACGCAGAACATCGACGTCAACAACGAGCTCAAGACATATGTGAGCGGGCTTTGTCGGGCACTACAACAGGCAGACATCGCTGGACCAAGATGCACCTCGCCCTTCGCCCCTCAGCTGCTGCCCCTCGCCAGCGCGACGCCGAATCCGTCGGACATCAAGCCCGCAGACGCCGGGCCACCGCTGAACTACCTGCGCCCGACATCTCCCCGACCGACACCGAGCCCGACAACGCAGAAGACGAGCCCGACTGTCGGATCGGCGCAGTGGACTGGATTCGTTCTCCTGACGCCGAATAGAACGCCCCCCGCAGCGCAGCCACCTACCACGAACTCCACGTTCGACGCATTGGCCGTCTGAAAACTCCAGCAGGAGCGCGAACGACAAGCCTCGTCGCTGCTGACTCGCCATAGGCCCAGCGGATAGACCCACGACGGTGAGAACAGCATCGACCACGCCGTCGCGAGGACGGCGGTCGCCTCAAGACACGCAACTTCATCCGGATCAGCAACGCGACATCCAGCAACGAAGCCAGGGCCACCATCTTCAACCTTAACAAAGGCACTGTTGCGGCCTCCCGCCGCGCGCTCAGGCAGACGCGTTGCCTCGTCGGCGGCGCGGGGCGGCGGTGGCGGTAAGATCTAACAGACGTTCCGGGTGGGACGTTCGTGCATCCCCCTCCTCGCCACAATCGCAGCGGCCCAGAGTTTCGATTTGCCGACCTCCCCCCCCACGCCTACTACATGCCCTCTTCTTACATACCCACCCCTTTCTTCTTAGACGTAACCTCTCCTGTCGCGCCCCCGCGCGCGTCGGGGGGGCGAGCTGGGCGCCCCGCCAGAGCTTTCTTCACCACGCATGAACTTGAAGTTTGAAGTTCGCAATGGCTCAACGCATAGGGGGGCCGGTTCTTTTCAACACGCGGCTCTCGCCATAGAACCGCGCCCATTCATTTAAAAAGCTTCCAACCGCTAACTGCTCTACCAATGGAGCACGGGTTCTTTTTTTGAAAATGTGGTTTTCTTTCTAGCGCCACGCACATTCGGTTTGAAAGTTTGTAGAAGTCCCAGGAATTGTGTTCTGTCACGCCATAGAATTGCCCACGCACAACAGTCGCGTTGATCCGCGGCGCTGGAGCCCCAGGACTTGCGTTTCCGCGCGGTTGAGGATCGTCAGACGGTTACCCCCGTAACAGGCCACCCCCCGCAGTGAGAACAAGTTTTTTGTAGAGATCCACGAAGAGAGAATTTAGAGGGAGGGTATATGGCAACATCGTTGGTGCGTCTTGGATTCACGATGATCCTCCTCCTTATCCCATTCATCATCCACTTCCTCCTCAGCACCCCCCCCCTCGCCCGTGCCCCGGCGCAGCACCAGGTTCTTGCGGAGATCGACCTCGCCGAAACAATAGCACCATCCTGCTCGTCTTGAGGAAGCGCAAGCATGGGTCAGGGCGCGTGGAATACTGCAGCGGCGGGAAGGCGCGCTTACGCTCCGTGGCCAAATTATTCAGTGGACAACAAGGGCGGATAAGGACAGACGCGACCAGCCGGCAGCTCGACATCTCAAGGAGGACCAAGCAGGGGGACCCGTTGAGCACGCCATTCTTCAACGCGCTGCTTGAGGACACCTTCTGGGGACTCAGAGAGAAGTGGCTCAACAGGAACAACGGGCTGCAATTAGGACAGAGAACCGAGACGATTGAAAAGCACGAGGCTCGCGGATGACGTCTTCCTCGTCGGGCAAAGTTGGCAGCAGATTGTTCGAATGGTTGCAGGCGCGCGGTGCTCGGCTCGGGGCTTCTGCTGCATCCGGACAAGACGAAGATCTGCACCAATGCTTGCAAGGAAACAGGAGAGGTAAGAGAACGCGCGCTACAGTTGATGATATGCAGATCGAGATCGTTCCTATCGACGTCGCCGCGAAGTATCTTGGAGGGCAGGTCACATCTCTGAACCCAGCGGACACGGAGATCGAGCACTGAATGCGCCAGAGATGGGGAGTCTTCATGTCGAGAAAGCAAGAGTTGACCGGCATGAAATATTCGTTGAAACGCCGATTGCGCTTGTTCGAGAGTGTAGTCATCCCGACAGCTCTGCACGGCGCTTCCAGCTGGTCTCATTTGGTTGCCGCGCGACAGAAATTCAAAACAAAGCGACGACTGCTCTGGGTGATATTTGGCACCGGGAGAAGACACACCAGACATATTAATCGGTCAATGGCGCATCTTCTTCGTCAGCGCTCACGGCTGGGAACGACTCAGCAGAGGAGGCGTATTCGGAGACTCTGGAGAATTAGTTTGACTGGATAAAACGAGCTACAAGCACTGTGGATAACCATGCGGCACAAATACACATCGACAGCTGGCGCTTTGCGCGGAGGCGCAAAGTCTGGCGCCACGCGGAGGGAGTCGCCGCTATGCCCGCAGATCGACGGGCGCAGAAAGCTGCCACCCGGCGCGCGGCAGACGACCCCCGATCGCGAGGCCGTCAACAACGCCGTCCAAAGAGGAGGTGGGAAGACGAAATCGCGCAGTTCCTGAGGCATGCTGACCACGACGTGGACATCACGAACTGGATGGAAACGGCTAAAGATGCATCTTTCTGGAGCGATTTGGAGGGTGAATTCTGTTGTCAAACTGGCTGGATGCACTATTCCAGAACGCTGAGCCGGAGTCGCACGCTGGAGCCGAACCTCATCAAATGAGCGGCTGCGGCCCCAGCGCGCCGCCCTCATGGGCCGGGCCTCCGGGTCCGCCAGCCGCGCGTCCGTCCGTCCGTCCGCGGGAAGGCGCGCGAATTAGTGGCGGGGCCCGTGTCCGTGCAAATTCTGCGCGTTTCGTCCCCGGGCCCGGCGGCATCGGCTTCACGTTGCGAGGGATATTTTCCCGATCCGCGGATCCGGCGCCCACGTGCCAGATCCACGGATCCTTGATCCGCGTTAGCGGGTGCTCTGCGGAAGGCTTCGCGGGGCCATTGCTCGCGGAGTCGGTCGACCAGGCGGCGCACAGGCAGGGCAGCAGGGACTACAACGCGGAGCTCTGGGTCGGCACGGTGGACTTCGAGCATGCATTCGACGCGGTGGGGCACGACGCGCCGCGGATGGAACTACGAGAGCAAGGCGCCCCGCACGCTTACATCGACATCCTGAGGAGACTCTACGCGAAGCAGGGGGCGGCCACAGTAATGGCCAGAAGACGGAGCAGGCAGATTGAACTGGAGGCAGAGGCGAAAAAGTACGGCTTAAAGATACACATGGGGAAGATTATGATACTCACAAACGCTGTTCCGCGACTGTCCACCGTGAGATGCACGGGGCGCGACGTTCGGGTCTTACAGCAGGGGGAGTCAGATACATACTTGGGCAGGAAGTTTAATTTGGGTACTTACCAAGAGACAGAGCTCACGCATCGAATTTCTGCTGGATGGGCAGCATTCTCCCGCTTGAAGGATATCCTGTGCCAGCGACGTCTACCTCCCCGGCATGGCATGCGTTTGTTCCATGCTTGCGCCACTCCCAGCGTGTTGTATGCCGCCGGAACTTGGACTCTGACCGTGGACCAAGAGAAGAAGCTTCGCACGGCACAGCGCAACATGCTGCGCAAAATGGTTCGCATTGGACGCCAAGCAGATGAATCGTGGGTCTCTCACATCAGGCGGGCCACCCACATCAGCGAGGAGCTTGCCACCAAGTTCGGAGTGGAGGATTGGACCGCGCTCTTCAGGAAGGCGAAGAAGGCCCTGGCCGACAAGATCTCCGTCTGCGCAGACAGCCGGTGGAGTGGGGAAGCGCTCAATTGGGCGCCGTGGCATAGCGTGCCGGTTGCGAGAAAGCGAGGCGGACAGCACAAACGCTGGACCGACGCTTGACGACGACATTGTGTTGTCCACAGCCCGGCGCAAGGCTGGAGGTGCAGGGGCGCTCCTGACACCTCTATGGGCTGTCCTTCTCTCTCTCTCTCTCTCTCTTTTTTTCTCTCTCTCTCTCTCTCTCTCTCTCTCTCTTTCTTTTTCTAATCCGTGTTAGCGCGCGCCCGGTTAAGTCCTTCTCCTCATAGATACATTCTCCCTGTCGCACCCCGAGGCCAGTTTTTCGGGCGGGCCGGGCGTTTCTCTTGAGACTTCTTCACACTTGTTGATTCTGTCGCTTCAAGAGTGACAACAGCTTCACAGTTGGAGGGCGGGTGGTTTTCAAAATGCGGCTCTCGCCTTAGCGCCGCGCACATTCTTTGCAAAAATTAGCAAGAGCTTCACGGATTGAGGGCGGGTGATTTCCAGCATGTCGCTATCTCCTTAATGCCGCGCACATTCTTTGTAGAAGTTTGCAAGAGCTTCACGGATTGAGGGCGGATGGTTTTCAAAACGTGGCTCTCGTTTTAGCGCCACGCACATTATTTGTGAAAGTTTGCAAGAGCTTCACGGATTGAGGGCGGGTGGTTTTCAAAACGTGGTTCTCGTCTCGGCGCCGCGCACATTTTGTATAAGAAAACGCAAGAGCTTCACGGATTGAGGGCGGGTGGTTCTCAAAACGTGGTTCTTTCTTTAGCGTCGCGCACGTTGCGTTTTAAAGATTTGTAAGAGCTTCATGGATGGAGGGCGGGTGGTTTTCAAAACGTGGGTTTCGCCATAGCGCCACGCACATTTGTTGTAAAAACAAGAAATTCACGGATTGAGGGCGGGTGATTTTTAAAATGTCGTTGTCCCCTGATTGCCGCTCACATTTTTTAAATAAAATGTTGCAAGAATTTCACGGGTTCCCATGATCAAGGTACCAACAAATGCGTTTTGCGAGGATTCAGGATTGTGCGGGTGTAACAGTTATATTGATTCGCGGTGTTGAAATCCAAATAAATGCCGTTATGGCACGATTCCCGATCGCCAAAACGCAGCAGTCAGGTTGATACGTGGCGTTGAAATCTTGGAACCATGTTTTGGCATGCTTCCGGATTTTCAAACGGTTGTTTTCCAACGAGGCAGTTCCTTCAATGGAAATGAACCGTTGTAGGGGACTATGAAGCGGGATCTCCTCCTCCTTTTCCTCCTTTTCCGCCTCCTCCTCCTCCTCCTCCTCCTCCTCCTCCTCCTCCTCTTCCTCCTCCTCCTCCTCTTCCTCCTAATCCTGCAATCCTGCACATAGCTATGTTTTTCTATACACCCGGCAAATATTTCCTTGTGGAGACGTTTCGCGTGCGTCTGAGTCCTGAGCCTTGAGTCCTCCACTTTCTCTTCCTCCTCCTCGCCTCCTTCCTTCCTTTCCATCCTCCCCCGCCCCATGGTGAAGGTCGCGCCCGGCAGTGCCCTCCTTTGCTTTGCCTTGAGAGGAGGATGTTTGGCCCACGCCTCCGACGTCGTGATGACTCGGGGCGATCCAGAAAGGACCTCGCGTTCGGCACATCCTCGCTTTCTGGCGGAAGGCCGGCCGAAGGAAAACGGCGGCGGGACCGCCGGCAGAAGGCGGCGGGAGTGAGACGTCAATAGTATGAGATCCAGGGTTTCTGCAGCTGGCCATTTGAGTCCAGGACGTTCTGCTGACACGCATGCATATGGGAGCCGCTTTGGGGCCCCCGAGGGCACAAAGGAACAGTCCACGATGGCAAATTGGTTCTCGGCAGAGTGTCAAGAGCTCTGGGGCCTGAGCTTCCAAACGACAACATAACAGTGTATGTTGTTTGAGTTCGGTACAGAAGGGCTGGTCCCGCGCTCGAGGAGGTACGAATTGAGGGGCGGGAGGTATGAGAGGATCCTCCTTTCTTCCCTAGTCTTCTCCTCTGCCTCATCCTCCTCCGCCTCTTGCACCTCCGCCCTCCCACTCGATGCACTCCTCCTCCATCCCTCGTCCTTCCCATCCTCTCCCTCCCCCCTGCCTCCCTGAAGACTCCCTCCCGTTTCCCTCCTCTTCCTCCTTCGTTATGATCCTACCCATGGGGGGGGATGACGCGAGTGTCGCTGTCAAGGCCCAGTGGGTCTACGCGCGCGCGCAGGCTCCTCCTCTTCTCGCGCTCGTGTGGGACAGCTCTTCGGGCATCTCTGGCGAGGTCTGAGGGCCGCTCACGCAAGCACGAGCAGCGCCTCCCCGGTCTCGCTACCCTCGTCCTGGCCCTTTTCCCCCTCGTGAGGTGCTAGCCATTTGCCCGGCGCTTCTCCGATGCACGCGGCCGGGCAGCATTGTTGTGGCGATCCGTTGTCCTCGACATAGCGCGGGCATCGTCGCTTGGCGGATAGGATGACACAGATAATGATGTTCTCTCCACTCTGCTCCTCATCCTCATCCTCCTCCTCTCTCCTCCCCCCTCCTCCTCCCTCCTGAAGAAGAGCCATCCCGAGGGCATCACCGCCGCCCTCGTCTCCATGCTGTTCACCGTGGCGCCCAAGGGGCGTGCGATCAGGAGGAGGACGAGGAGGAGGTAGGAGGTAGTAGGAAGAAGGAGGCAGGAGGCGAGAGACAGGATGAGGAGGAGGTAGGAGGACGAGGGAGAGGAGGCACAGATGGAGGCAGGAGGAGGAGGCAAGTCAGGAGGCAGAAGCGAGGAAGAGGAAGAAGACGACGACGACGACGACGACGACGACGACGACTACGAGGACGAGTAGGACGAGGAGGAGGAGGAGGAGGAGGAGGAGGCGGAGGAGGAGGGGGAAGCAAGGTTGCCAAATTACGCCATTCCGCCGCCCCCGTCCCCGTGCTGCTCACTGTGGCCCGCGGCGCACCCAGCCAGGAATCTATCTGCGAGCGACTGGCGGGGAATATTCCGCGCCGCGGGCGGCGTTCGGCGGCGCCTCGTGCACGGGCGGATTCGCCGCCGCCCTTCCGCGCAAGGAGAAGGGGAGGGGAGAGGCGGAGGGGAGGGGAAGGCGGAGGGGAGGGGAGGGGAGAAAGAGAGGTGAAGGAGGAGGGCGGAGGGGGAAAAGGGAGGGGGCGGAGAGAGAGGGCAGGGGAGGGAGAGGAGAAGGAAGGAAGGAGGAGGAGGAGGAGGAGGAGGAGCAGCAGCAGCAGCAGCAGACGAGGGCGCCAGTCGTGTCGACCGATCCCCCGCAGCAACGAGCATGGAGCATCAAGGAGGTGCAGGAGTCTGTCCCCACCATACTCCTCCCTCCTCCTTCTCCTCCCCTCACTGCTCCTCCGCCGCCTCTCTCCTCCTTGCCCTCCTCGGTCCTCCTCCCTCCCTCCTCGTCCTCGCCATCCTACCACCACCACTCCCAGTACGACTAATTACATGCATACCCCCATACACATTGCTACATCGAATGGCCTTCGGCCCATCTCGCCACCCTGCCTGGGTTGTCGGTATGAAGCCTACAGGATATTCGTTGGGATGTCGTGGGAGGCCTCTCAGGGGCCTCTTGGGGCCAGTTTGGAGGCCTCTTGAGGATCGTTTTGGGGCCGCTTGGGGCCTCTTTTGGACCTCTCGGGGGCCTCTAGGGGTCTCTTGGGGCCTCCTGAGCGCATCTTGGGGCATCATGGGGGCCTCTTGGAGCGAATGGCTCGGATTTTCGACTCGTGTTCCCTCTCTTGGGCCACTTTGGGGGCCGTCTTGGGGCCCTCTTAGGCTGTATTGGGCGCCTCTTGGGCGATCTTGGGGCGCTCTTGGGCCCCTCGTGGGGGCCTCTTGGGCCGTTTTGGAGTGGTCTGGGGGGCCTCGTCGGCCGTTTTGGGGCGTCGGAAAGCCGAAAAGGCGAGAACGCCAAAATCCGTCCAAAACCAAAGGAACATGTATGATGTTTACCTCTTGAGGCCCTCTTGGGAGGCCTCTTAGGGCGTCTTAGAGGCATATTGGGCCATCTTGGGGTCATCTTGGGCGTCTTGGGCCGATCCTTGGACGTCTCGGGGCCCTCTTGGGCCGTCTTGGAAGTATTTGGGCACCCTCTTGGCCCGGGTCAGGGCCCCCTTGGGCCCGAGAAATGCACGCGCCACCACTCGGCAAAGCCCAGGGGGCACGCGGGAAGCCTCAGCAGGCACCCAGCAGGCCCCGCCGAATTTCAGAATTTGGGGTCCAGACCCCTTAAAGACTCCTCCGGAGTGAGGGTTCGGGCTTAGAGGATTGGGCCCTGACCTGAGGACGCGCCCACTCGGTGCCCAGCGGCACGGTGGCGGATACCTCATACTACCACTAGTACAGCCAGTTTCCGATTCAGCTTCAAATTTGTACGCGGGGCGCTCGCGAGTGCCTTAGCCGCGCGAGAACGCCATGTGCCCTCTTGCCGAGCGTGGGTCCTCTCACCCGCGGCCCGACTGGCAAGTCTCCCGGCGTGTCCGACTGCGCGGCTGCGGGTACCCAGGCCGCGGCCACACTTGACGCGTGGAGACGCTGCGCGCCCGTGCGGCGAGGCCGGGAGTGGCCATGGCGACCCAGACTCCCCCTCCTCCTCCTCCTCCTCCTCCTCCTCCTCCTCCTCCTCCTCCTCCTCCTCCTCCTCCTCCTCCTCCTCCTCCTCCTCCTCCTCCTCCTCCTCCTCCTCCCGCACGCGCGCCCCGCGCTCTGGCCAGGAGTGGCCACGGCGATCCAAAACTCCCGCGCACATTGCTCAAGCACGCAGCACGCACATGGGCCCCGCGTTCGGGCGCCCCCGTCGACGTTCCGAAAGAGAGAGAGAGAGAGAGCTTGCTCCGTGGTGCGAGGCACGGCGCCGCGCGGACGCAGCGCGGCCGCATGGCTGCAAGTGCGCTGGCATGAGGAAGTGTTGCACGTCCCGCGCGGCCGAAAGCGCGCTCCAGCGCGCCCCGCGACCCGCCCCGCGACCCGTTCAGGACAACCAGGGGCCGAAAATGGGCCCACGCGAGACCAGAAAAAAGCACGCCGCGGTGAGCTCCTTTCCGGGTCTGTCGGACAGGACCCGTCCGCCACTTGTTTGTACAAGACTTGCGCAACTTGGTCACTTGCAGGCCGGCCGGTAAAACTTTCGGGTCGCTGTGGACGCAAACCGAGCAGTTCCGTCGGAGGAAGACCGAGGCAGTTTGCCCATTTCTGGCTCCGGGATCCGACTCCAGCCCGGGACGTACCGAGCCCTTGCGGCCAGACGGGCCGAGGCGCCGACCTTGCCCCAGCCTCCACCGCCCCCTCCGCTCGCGCCCCCCGCACCGCCTCTGTCGGCCGTCTTCGAGCTCGCGCCGGCCCGGATTGCCGCGAGGTGCACCGTGGTAAGATTGCGCGCAAGCTTTCGGACCGGCGCAGTGGCACGCTTGACGACGGCTCCCCTCGGGACAAAGAACATCTACTCTGGCCGCTCGTGGCGGCGCCCTTCCTGCGTCTTGCTTCGTAGACGCTGCCCAAGCAGAGGGTGCAATTTACCGACCGCGCGCGCCGCGCGTGCGGAAGCCACTCCGCGGCGGGCGCGCAGGCAGAGCACATCCTGCCCTAGCCGCGCGCGGCGGCACATCGCGGCGGAAGTATCCCGCATCAGCGGAAGCAAAGGCGTAAAAAGTTAGAGTTGGAACCGAAGAATGGTTGCACCACGATTGCGAAGACTATTGCTAGTACTTCGGAGAAAAGGAAGACCACCACTTCCACCACCACCACCATGGTCATCACTACTACCACCCCTCTTCCCCCCAATGAGTAAATGGCCATTTCCCTTGCATGTGGCATATTATCTTCGCCGCCTTACTCATCACCATCCTTTCCCTCCTCCCCACCGTCCTCCTGCGCTTCAGCCGTCCTACGTTTCGTCATCATCCTTGTCGACTTGTTTGGCGGGTTACCCATTGTTTCCTTGTGTCCAGGGGGTCAAAAATTGGGCTACACACAAAAAAACAAGACAACCAGATAAACATATATATATATATGTGCTCAGCCCCCCAGCACCCCGTCCCTTCAGCGATCGGTCACACCGATGATC
Organism: Prorocentrum cordatum; assembly: GCA_963575745.1. Taxonomy (NCBI): domain Eukaryota; class Dinophyceae; order Prorocentrales; family Prorocentraceae; genus Prorocentrum; species Prorocentrum cordatum. The sequence goes on along the minus strand of CAUYUJ010019403.1, from coordinate 162,808 downwards.
ATCATCCTCCTCCTCCTCCTCCTCCTCCTCCTCCTCCTGCTCCTCCTACCCATCCTTCTCCCTCTCCTTTGCCTCGTCCTTCACCTCATCATCATCCTCATCTTCCTCCTCCTCCTCTTTCTCCTACCCCTCATCCTCCTCCCTTCTCCTTTTATTCGCCCGCCTCCTCATCATCATCCTCCTCTCCTTGCTCCGCCTCAGCCTCCTCGCCGATTGGCTGGGAGTGTATCCGCCTTACTATGATTGCAGGCCAACGGATTGCAATCCAACTGATTTCCCTAAATTATCCCAGCAAAGCAACCTAACAGCGATGTGTAGGAGCATATCTGGAAGCATTCCCCTTAAGATTCACATGAGAATCCAGTTGTAGAATTCTGCTGTTCTCGCAGTCGCAGTCGCATTCGCGATGAAAGTCGCAGTGGCAACGGCAGTGGCAGTCACAACCTCAGCCTCAGCCTGCCTCAGCCTCAGCCTCAGCCTGCCTCAGCCTCAGCCTCAGCCTGCTTCAGCCTCAGCCTCAGTCTGCCTTCAGCCTCAGCCTCAGCCTGCCTCAGCCTGCCTCAGCCTGCCTCAGCCTCAGCCTCAGCCTCAGCCTCAGCCTCAGCCTCAGCCTCAGCCTCAGCCTCAGCCTGCCTCAGCCTCAGCCTCAGCCTCAGCCTCAGCCTCAGCCTCAGCCTGCCTCAGCATCAGCCTGCCTCAGCCTCAGCCTCAGCCTGCCTCAGCCTCAGCCTCAGCCTGCTTCAGCCTCAGCCTCAGTCTGCCTTCAGCCTCGGCCTCAGCCTCAGCCTGCCTCAGCATCAGCCTCAGCCTCAGCCTCAGCCTCAGCCTCAGCCTCAGCCTCAGCCTCAGCCTCAGCCTCAGCCTGCTTCAGCCTCAGCCTCAGCCTGCCTTCAGCCTCGGCCTCAGCCTCAGCCTGCCTCAGCCTCAGCCTGCATCAGCCTCAGCCTCAGCCTCAGCCTGCCTCCATCAGCCTCAGCCTCAGCCTCAGCCTCAGCCTCAGCCTCAGCCTCAGCCTCAGCCTCAGCCTGCCTCAGCCTCAGCCTCAGCCTGCTTCAGCCTCGGCCTCAGTCTGCCTTCAGCCTCGGCCTCAGCCTCAGCCTGCCTCAGCCTCAGCCTGCCAGCCAGCCTCAGCCTGCCTCAGCCTCAGCCTCAGCCTCAGCCTCAGCCTCAGCCTCAGCCTGCTTCAGCCTGAGCCTCAGTCTGCCTTCAGCCTCGGCCTCAGCCTCAGCCTGCCTCAGCCTCAGCCTGCCTCAGCCTCAGCCTCAGCCTGCCTCAGCATTCAAAATGTGGCCCGGGAATGGAGTTCTGGGAACTCGAAGACCACGAAGTGGCCTACAGTTGGCTCCGGGCACCCAACATGTGGCCCGGGAATGGAGTTCTGGGAACTCGAAGACCACGAAGTGGCTTACAGTTGGCTCCGGGCACCCAAAATGTGGCCCGGGAATGGAGTTCTGGGAACGCGAAGACCACGAAGTGGCCTACAGTTGGCTCCGGGCATCCAAAATGTGGCCCGGGAATGGAGTTCTGGGAACTCGAAGACCACGAAGTGGCCTACAGTTGGCTCCGGGCATCCAAAATGTACGCCGGGAATGGAGTTCTGGGAACTCGAAGAGTGGCCTACAGTTGGCTCCGGGCATCCAAAATGTACGCCGGGGATGGAGTTCTAGCAGCGCCAAGAGCGATTTTGCGAGGATGTCCCAAGCGATTGGGCTTCGGCGGCACCGCCCCGGGTCCCGCCCCGACCCCCCTGTGGAGTCATCTGCTGCTCTTTTTTGAGACCACTAGAAACCTATCAGCAAAAGCTGTTAGGTAAAAATGCAACGCAGTCGATTGCAATACAATGGATCACAAGCCAATCGATTGAATGTTAGGCGTTTGCACACCAATGGGTACCCACAGCGAGCGATGACTCCGATGATCCGTCTCCTGCTCCTCCTGCTTCTCCTCCTCCTCCTCGTTCTATTCCTCCACCTCCTCCTCCTCCTCCTCCTCCTCCTCCTCCTCCTCCTCCTCCTCCTCCTCCTCCTCCTTCTCCTATCTCTCATCCTCGCCCCTCCTCCTTTTCCTTGTCCGCCTCCTCATCATCATATTCCTCTTCCTCCTCCGCCTCAGCCTAACTGGGTGAACCACCCGTAGTTCGCTCTGAATCGAGTGGTTGGTTTTCGTTGGCTACTTCTCTCCCCGGCGTTGGCGCCTCAGCACGCCATGCCAGCTTCATCAAAGAAGGCAATCCAGACTAAAACCGACAGGCATCGCGATCCTCAGCGCACCAAGTCTTTGATGAATTGGGTCGCCACGCCGTGGGCAAAGCAGTACCTCAATGAGGCTGCGAAGAAACACCTGCGGAAATACCACGATACGCGCGCAGCCTTGCGGCGCGAGAAGGCCGCCAGCGCAAGGACTTGTTCCACATTCGTCGCGGCGTCTTCGTGGCCCAGGTGCCGGGGTCAACTTGAACACACATCTTTGACATCCATGCGCATAGCCACAGCACCATAACATGCGAACAACGACGTTGCGCCGCTGATTACACCACCACAGTACGGTATTCCGAGCACGCGAAGAAGAATCGGAGGGGCTCCCGCGACGGGTGCTTTGGCGACCAGTAGGCAGGTTGCCGCCGCTATTGCCGAATTTGGGTTGCGAGGCGACAAAACGAGCAGACCCCAAAAGACCACCGCTGGGGCCAGATCTAGCGAAGGCGAGAGGGGCATCCCGCTTGGGACGCCCATTCCAGGGAATCCCGAGACGGCCGACGAGGCCACCGCCCCCCTCCGCAAGACCGCGCCAAGACGGCCCAAGGAGCCTCCAAGACCGCTCCAAGACGACCCGAGAGGTCTCCAACGCGGCCCCTAGACGGCCCCGAGCAGAAGCAACGCAACACCGCAGGGCAACACGCGACATACAACCAACGAGTAATAGCAACACACAGCGGCAACGCAACCTTCACGCAGGGCAATGGATAAACGAGCGCGTGTCTTGTCCGCAAATGGTGGAAATCCAGCTCCCAGGATGCCCGCGCCTGCGCGGACATCGCTGACGCATGACACCACATGCACGCACGTTGGCGATCAGACGGTGGCATTGCTGAAGGGAAACAGGCCACCAGCGCGCTTGACACAGTGCTCGTGACCATAGCGAATTGGGCTGAACACCATCATCTTCAGCTGCGCGCGGGCGCTATCGCACGTCTCGCCTGCACGCACGCGCGCTTATTCCGTTAGAGGGGATGAGCGCCTGGGAGGCGGGGCAGCGCGGCGAGACGGCAATTGACAACGCAGTGGAAACGGATGGCAAGGCGAGGAGGACGCACTGCAGCGATTCACACATCGCGCGCAATAGACCAGCGCGAGGAAGAGAAGAAGGGAGGAGGAGGAGGAGGAGGAGGAGGAGGAGGAGGAGGAGGATAAGAACGATGAGGAGGAGGACGAAGCGAAGCACGAGCAATGAGGGACCAGAGGCAGGAGGAGGAGGAGAAAGAAGACCAGGCGGAGGAGGAGGAAGGGGACGAGCGCGGGAGGAGGAAAAGAAGGCGGAGCAGGAACCGGGGGATCAGAAGCAGGAGGAGGACCAGGCGGAAGAGGAGGAGGAGGAAGAGGAGCAACAGCAGCAACAGCAGCTGCATGGCCACGAATCCATCGATTCACATGTTATGTTGGCTTTTATTGGTCGGGGGTGCCGCCAAACACTGCCATTCACAGGGTTTGTCTGTGGGTTCCCTTTTGGTCTTCAGGAGATCTGCAAGGCCAATGGATTGCGCAGTTCGCAGATTTTCTGAAAGCCGCAAAAAATGCGAATGGCAGTGTTCGGCGGCGCCCTTGACCGAAAAAACAGAAAAACCTGTGGCAAGCATGGTTTCGCGGCCGCCCCCTTCCCGCCAGTTTTTCTCGGCAAAGGAGGAGGAGGAAGAAGAGGAGGAGGAGGAGGAGAGGAAAGGAAAGGAAAGGAAGAGGCGGAAAGAAGGAGGAGGAGGAGGAGGAGGAAGAGGAGGAGAAGAAGGAGGAACGGAGAGAGAGAGAGAGAGAGAGCTAGACAGAGAGGAAGCACAGCGATAGGTCTACGCGGGGTGCTGGGGGGCTGACCATATAGTTCAGCCTGCTCGGGGCGGCTGACCATATATATATACACACATACATACATACATACATACATACATACATACATACATACATACATACATACATACATACATACATACATACATACATACATACATGTACATATACATACTCAAATGCATACATATATTCATACCAACAAACATGCATATATATATATATATATATATGTATATACAGGCATGTACAACATATATGCTGTCATTGCTCGAGCGTGCGCATGTATCTCGGCGATGCCAGCGCCAGAAAAGCTGGACCATCTTGAAACATATTGGACATATTGAGGAAAAAACACGCACGAAACCAAGCAACGTAAGGGGCATTCACGTCCGAGCGACGGTAGGATAGATGTATACACACAGACTCCGTGGGGCGGTGGGGTGGCCTAAGTAGTTCAAGAAGTGGTGTATGTGGCGCCGCCGGCTGTTCATTCGGCTTGTTTGGTGTTGCAGGGTCCACTAGGTGAGTCATTTGGTTTGTTGGTGTTCGCGCGTTTGCTCCCAACCATCCTGTATGTGGGGTCCTCGCTTTGGATCAGCAGCGCCCCGTGTAACTTCACCTTCCTCATCCTCCTCCCCTGCCTCCTTCCTCCCATCCCTGCATTTGCCCTCTGCATGTCAGCATCGTCATCATCACCATCGTCACCATCAGAATCAGCACCAGCAGCATCACCGTCATCCGCCGAATTGGGGAGCTCCACCGTGGCAGAAGCGCCTCCGCTGCGCCGGCTGGCCTCGGGGACCCACACACACACACGATGCCGGCGCGTGGGCCCCAGACAGGACGGTCCAGCACCCATGTGCAAGCGACGTGTTGCGAGCCACAGGGCGCCAACCACGGAGCAGGCACCAGCTGCAGGCCAGCACGGGGCGCCAACCACTGAACACCCAGCACAGGGCACCACAGGGCACCAAACATCGGGCGCGAAGCACGATCTGCCCAGGGCCTTAAGAGAGCTCAAGAGGGCCCCAATAGGCTCCCAAGCGGGCCCGAAGAGGAGGGGGAGGAGGAGGAGGAGGAGGAGGAGCAGGGTTTGTGCCACACGGCACCAGATATAAGGCACCAGCCATAGGACACAATAGGGCACCAGCCCTAGGACACTGGCGCAACACCGCCGACAGCGCCGCGCAGGGCGGGCCCCAGAAAGCACAGAATGAACCCCTTAGTGCAAGCATTGATCGGTGAATAAATGTTGAGAGGTCCGCGCGGTGACAGGTAACTGCCGACCCGACAAATCCGCGCGGGATTCCTAACGTTTATTGTGTGTCGTTGGGTGGTCTTCTATGGACGGGTCTTGTGCTCGTCTTTCAACCACATCGGGGCGGTCTCGGTCAACTTCGGGGGATCCTTCGACCTTCTCGGGGCTCTCCGAGGGCGCTCGGAAGAGTCCTTGAAGCCATCGTGGACCGACAAGCGTGGAACGGTTTTTCAGTGCATTGGGCCTGCCTCCGGGGTCGGTCAAAAGTATGATTACGTGAGCCCCCCTGTTTGGGCTCCCAGTGGGCGTTCCCGGGACGCCTTGGGCGCGATGACCAAGCTCTCCAGAAGAGGCGCGGCTGAACCATCTTGGGGCGGTCGTGGGTCATATCGTGCGGTCCCCCCTTGCCCTCTTGATAACTCCTTGGGCCTTCTTGGGTCGTATTGTAGCCGACTGGAGGCCTCCAAAGCTTGCTTGAGGCCATCTTAGGGCGAGAGGCGAAGGATCCAACGCTACGCATCTGCGTATTGCACTGGGGCGAAGCCTATTCTCAGATAATGCACGCCGCGGACGGGAGGAAGTTGAAGCTCCCCACAGGGCACGATCCGTTTCAGGGTTGCGCCGAGTTGCGGCAGGGGCCGCACGCGCGCAATTCGGTTGGTGCCCCGCTGGCGGAGCTCCCTGTGGGGCGCGACGTGTGTGAGGGGTGCGCCGAGTGCCCGCGGGTGGGGCCCCCTGCCGGGCACCCGCAGTGCGAGGTGTGTGCCGAATTGGGCGGGTGGACACCATGGGAACGCCCCCACGGGAGCCGCGGCGGGAGGTCCGTGCGAGCGGCGTGCGGCAATGGGGCGCCACGGGAACGCCCCCGCTGGGGCCGCAAGGTGGAGCTCCCTCTGGGGCACGGGAGGGTGTGCCGAAACGGGGCTGTGGACCGCAGCCCTCCAGTCCGCCTCCCCGAGCTCGAACTCGCCGGCACGCTGGGCCCCAGCTGCCGCCGAAGCCATCGCGGCACGGAGGGGCACCGGAATGGTGCGCCACAGGAGCGCCATAGCCCCAGGCCGAAGCGGAGCTCCCTGCGCGCGTCGACAGGGACATGCGGGCAGCAGCAGCAGCAGCAGCAGCAGCAGCAGCAGCAGCAGCAGCAGCAGCGGCAGCAGCAGCAGCAGCAGCAGCAGCAGCAGCACAGGCCGACAGCACGGCAGCGGCAGCTGCAGCGCTGCCGGCAGCGCCAGCGCCGGCGGCCACGTCTGCAGCAGCTGCCGGCAGCGCCAGCGCCGGCGGCCACGTCTGCGGCAGCAGCAGCAGCAGCAGCAGCAGCAGCACAGGCCGACAGCACGGCAGCGGCAGCTGCAGCGCTGCCGGCAGCGCCAGCGCCGGCGGCCACGTCTGCGGCAGCAGCAGCAGCAGCAGCAGCAGCAGCAGCAGCAGCAGCAGCACAGGCCGACAGCACGGCAGCGGCAGCTGCAGCGCTGCCGGCAGCGCCAGCGCCGGCGGCCACGTCTGCGGCAGCAGCAGCAGCAGCAGCAGCAGCAGCAGCAGCAGCAGCAGCACAGGCCGACAGCACGGCAGCGGCAGCTGCAGCGCTGCCGGCAGCGCCAGCGCCGGCGGCCACGTCTGCGGCAGCAGCAGCAGCAGCAGCAGCAGCAGCAGCAGCGGCAGTGCAAGAACGGGGGAGGGGCGGGAGCAATGGATAGCGCAGCGGCAGCAGCAGCAGCAGCGCCAGGGCAGAAGCGAGGGGTGCAACGGGCAGCGAAGCGGCCGCTGCAGCAGCAGCAGCAGCAGCAGCAGCAGCAGCAGCAGCAGGGCAGAAGCAGGGGCAACGAGCAGCGCAGCGGCAGGAAGGGGAGGAAGGGGAGGAAGGAAGGAAGGAAGGAGCGGGACGCGCGGCGCAGGGGACAGCCAGCGAAGGCCCAGCAGCACGGAGGGCGTGGGGGGGGGTGGGAGCAGCGGCCACCCGCATTGGGAGGCAGCCCCGCGCTCCTGGCATGCCTCGGGGTGCCCTTGTCGGGAGCCCCCAGGATCACCGAGCGCGTTCCACTACTCGCAAAGTGCCTTCTCGCAAACGTTAGAGAACACATGTCCGCCTCTATGGAATGGATCGTAAATCCACCGCGGCGGATCCAGGCCATGTGCGAGTAGTTACTTGGCGAGTATTGGAACGAGCTTTTCCACAGGAGGTGCGGTGACCGCACGTCTTCTGCACTTGGGTCGTTCTCCGAGGATGTCTCGGGCGACTGGGCCTCCAGGTTTGCCAACACCGTGCGGTGACGGACCGTGCGGTGAGGTCTTTGGGGATTCCGCGATCACCGCACCGTGTTGGGACCCCTAACGGTGGTTCGGCGGCGGTTGTTGTGGGCGTGCCCCGTCGGCGCTTGCCATGCGCACTGATGTTTGCGCCTCATCGCCATCTTGCGCCGTCAAGCGGGATCAGAAGGGTGAGTAGCTCTCCGAGGGCAACATTTGGTCCTGGCATATTCGGCACATCCTTAGCCGTTACCGCTTCAACTTGGCGTCCAAGGTCTTTGCACCTTAACCGCGCGCATCCTATGATCCTGTCGCGCTGTTTCCCCTTCCCGTCCTCCCTCTCCTCCCTCTTGCTTGTCCCCTCTTCACGTCCACTTGGCTGCCAGGTGCTCCTTCTCATTCTGTTGTTCGTCTTCGGGGTTGTCTTCGCCAGCCAGATGAAGGCAGCCGTGTGCGACATGCCCGATGAGGCGCGATTGGGCCCAACCAAGCTGCAAAATTTCAGGGGCTGTCTTCCTACATGGGTTGTCGACTGGAGAATAACTCGTCAAATCCCATGATGATTCGCAGGCGAATTCTCATATTGATATGTTCCTCCTTCTTCTCATTCATCCTCCTCCTCCTCCATTGTTTGTCCTTGTGAATAACTCCTCCCTGTCGCACCCAGAGGCCAGTCGGAAGGGCGGGCCGGGCGTTTCGCGTGAGACGCCCCTACCATGTATTAGCCTGAATCTTGGAAACTGATTACAGCTTCACACATGGAGGGCGGGTCGTCTTCAAAATGTGGCTCTCGCCGCAGTGCCGCGCACATTCGTTGTAAAAAGTTGTAAGAGCTTCACGGATTGAGGGCGGGTCGTTTTCAAGATGTGGCTGTCGCCTTAGCGACGCGCACGTTCGTTGTAAGAAGCTGTAAGAGTGTCACATATTGAGAGCGGGTCGTTTTCAACATGTGGCTCTCGCCGCAGCGCCGCGCACATTCGTTTGTAAACTGTACAAGAGCTTCATTGACTGAGGGCGGCTCATTTTCAAAATGTGGCTCTCGCTTTAGCGCCGCGCACATTCGTTCTGAAAACGTGCAAGAGCTTCACGGACTGAGGGCGGCTCCTTTTCAAGATGCGGTCCTCACTTTTCTCGCAGCGCGCACAAGTCGTATAACGGGGAGCCGGGCCCCCGGCCCCGGGGGCGGCCCACTTTTTCAAAGCTCCCCCCTTGTCATTCAGGAGAAGAAAAAACACACAGACACAATTAATCGGCGATTCCCAGAAAATATTTGGAAATATGGGAAGTGGGGGAGAAGACAAAAACCCAGAAAGTATTGCAAATATTGGGGATATTGTTATTTGTGTGTATTTTTTTGTGTGTCCCAGTTCCCCTTCAGTCCTGTTTTTAGTCCCAGGGGTGGGCCGACCCTTTTCGGGGCGCCTCGGGGCCGGGGCCCGCTGGTTGGGAGGCCGCACATGGGCCCCCCCCGAGCGCTCAGACAGCCGATCCTGCGGTCCACGACGGCCCCGAGCCACCCCGACGACGGCCTCCAGGGGTCCCAGACGGCCCAAGGAGCTTTCCAAACGGACCAAAAGACACCCAAGAGGCGCCAAGAGGAGCCCGACGAGCGCCCAAAGAGGCCAAAATCATAGATTCTCTTTGGATTTGTTTGAAGGATTTGGGCGTCCTTGCCGCTTCGGACTTCCGACGCTCCTAGACAGCTCAAGAGGCGCCCACGACCGCCCCGAAACGACTCAAGAGGGGTCCAAGAAAGCCCGAAGACGGCGTCAGAGACCTTTCGGGAGCCCCAAGATGACTCGAGAGGGCCCCAGGACGGCTCAAGAGGCCCCCCAAGACGGCCCAAGAGGGGCCCCAGAGCGGCCCCAAAGAGTTCCAAGAGGGGGAACACGAACCCACAATACCAGCTTTCCTTCCCCCCTCGGGCTCCCAGGAGGCCCAAAGAGGCCCCGACGAGGCACTTCGAGATTCCCAAGAGGCCCCTCAAGAGACCCCAAGGAGCCCCAAAACGGCCCCCAAGAGGCTTCACAGCCGCCCTCGACGAGGTTCCCGAGAGGCTTCCCGCGAGGGACCAACGAACACCCAAGAGGCCTCTGACACACAGCCCAGGTACCTTGGCGGGATGGTCCGAAGTCATATATATATATGTATATATCTATACATATATATACATATATATACATGCATGCATACATACATGAATGCATACATACATGAATGCATACCTACATGCCTGCACATGTACATGTGTACACGCATGCATGCATACATACACACGTGTATATATATACCATTACTTACATACTTACATACGTACATTCATAAATGTATACATACATACATACATACATAAAATAACATGCATGTATACATACACACGTACATGCATACACACATGCATGCATGCATGCATACATACATGCATACATGCATGGATACATATATATATATATACATGCATGTAAACGTATATGCATATATGCATGCATGCATGCATGCATACGTACACAGATACATACATGGTGTGAAATAGATGAAAGATGTATGTGTAGGTCTATAAATAGAGTTGCATATATGTGCCGACGTACATACATACATCCTACATATATCGGTAACCAGACATACGTACCGCTTGTGTCTGTCGACACGCATGTAGAAACTATGCACACACGGAAGGTCCCGGCCCCGAGGCACCAGGCAATGCGGAGCCAGTTTCGAACACCACAGTTCTTCTCTGATCTCTTTCATCCCCAGACGACGCATCGTAGAAGCCCCCAGAGACCCCTTTCTGAAGGGAACTCCCGAGTCAGCTTGGCAGTACCCAACGGCAATCTGCGATGACAGATCCTCGAGTGCGACTGGAACCTGAGAGTGCGCGAAGCGCGCGCGTGGCTCTAGTTCGCTCTGAGAATGTGTAAGAGCTTCGCAGATGATCATGGTTAACCTTCCAGAAGGGATGTTTTCGAACGATTCAGGACTTTCAGGGCGCAACAGTTATGTTGACTCGTGGCGTTCGAGTCTCAGGACTGGTTTTCTGGTACGGTTCAGAATCGTCAAGACGCGACAGTCAGGTCGGCACGTAACCTTTGAGTCCTAAGAATGGTGTTTTGACACGCTCACGGAATTTTATGCGGTTGTCTTCCAACGAGGCCTATGAAGAGGGAGCTTGGAGCGAGGTTGCATCCCAACATCGTTGACGAGTCTTGAGTTTACACTACTCCTCCTCGGCCTCCTTCTCACCCTCCTCCTCATCCTCATCCTCCTCTTCTTCCTCCTCCTCCTCATCCCCCGCCTCCCCCTCTCCCTCCTACACGTCCTCTCCCTCCTCCTCCTCCGCCTGCTCCTGCTCCACCTCATCATCCTCCTCCTACTCCTCTTCCTCCTCCTCCTCCCTCCTCTTCTACGCTCGTCTTCTCCTCCTCCTCCCTCTTCTCGTCTTCCTCCCTCCTCCCTTCCTCCTCCTCGTGCAGCCTCCTCTTCCTCCTCCTCCTCCTCCTCCTTGTCCTCCCACCCTGCACCTGTTCATCTTCATCCTAACTCTCTCTCTTCCCTCTCATTCTTCTTCCCTCTTCTTTCCACTTCTCATTATGCTGGTCCTCCTGCTCCTCCTCCTCCTCCTCCTCACCCCCCTCATCCTCGACAACAGTGTCGAGAGCATGTGCAGACCTCCGACGTGCTGATTTTTCATAATGTGGGCCCCAGGAGGGCTCGACCCCTTCCGCAAGACAACCATTTCATTCCGAGTGGTTTTCACGGTCCCGAGGCGCGGTAAGGGTCCGAAGATTGCCGAAAATGCCTCCTCGTGTTTTTTGTCGTGACTCGAGGGGTCTGGGTGCCTTGCCTCTCAGTCCCAGGTGAAAGTCGTGAACTCGGTCGACAGGTGCGCCCAGATTTTCACGCTGTTCGGCAGCGTCACCGAGTCCAGCAAGTCCCTGCTACTGTACGGCCCCGCAGGGGGAGAAAGGAGGAGGAGGAGGAGGGGGAGGAGGAGGAGGAGGAGGAGGAGGGGGAGGAGGAGGAGGAGGAGTAGGAGGAGGGAGGAGGAGGAGGAGGAGAGGGGGAGGCGGAGGATGAGGAGGAGGAGGCACGAGGAGGCACGAGGAGGAGGCAGGGAGGAGGAGGAGGAGGAGGAGGAGGAGGAGGAGGAGGAGGAGGGAGGAGGGTGAGCTGGAGGAGGAGGAGGGGGGAGGGAGGGGGAAGAGAAGGAGGCGTGAGAGTGGAGGAGGTGCTGGAGGAGGAGGAGGAGGAGGAGGAGGAGGAGGAGGAGGACCTCCCAGCAGGGCAAACCTGGAAATTCCTCAACCTTTCTGTCTGCGGCCCCCATCAGGATATCCAGGCTGGCTCGAAATTGTGCCCGCGATTTCCCACGCAGTGGTTTCACTAAGGGGTCATTGCGGCAGATTCGTTTCGTGTCGACGCGGCAGCAACTCCAGCGCGGGCGCTCAAGGTTGAACGCCGCCAGTGGGCCGGGACTGTCCAACATCAAATGACCTGCGTCATCGCAGAGTCACGAAAGCTCAAGGTTGACCCCGATCCCCAGGGCTGGGTTTTCATCCCGAGCTGTGTTTGGACGGTCCTGGGGCTCGGCGAGGGCCCCCAGGGGCCAAAAACGGCCAAAAACCTCCCGGCGCGATTCCGTCAACACGCTGAGAATTTGTCGCATTCGAGCTCTGATGAGCGCACCCTGCAGGCTGGGCTCTCGTCAGGAGGAAAAGATAGACACAGACACAAGTAAACATTGATTCCCATGCAAGATGACGGAAAATATTGGAAATGCAGGGGAAGACGCAAATCCAGAAAATGCTCCAAAAAATGAGCCCCAGAATTTGTAATCATTCGTGTGTGTGTGTGTGTGTGTCTCCCTGGGCGCCTTTACCTGTCGGATTTGGTCGACATCTGGACGAGATCTGGACGAAAGGGCGAGGAGAGGGTGGCCGAAACCTGGACGAAGCCCGGTCGAAACCCAGCACACGACAGGGCCGCGGGGGCCCACGGAGGCTCGCCCGGAGGCCCGCCGAGGCCCGCGGGCGGGCGGTGGGCGCCCATCGAGCCGTCCAGGCGGTGGGCGCCTGCTGGTGGGCCGCTTGCCCGCCGGGGCCCTCGCGGTGGGCGCACTTGGTGTTAAGTCGGGCGCCTCCCCTACATAGGGATTTTCGACGAAAAACCAGAAATACCCCAAAAATGACCCCAAAAAGGTCAAAAATATTCCAAAAGTAGTCCCCAGACTATTTTTGGAATATTTTTTGATTATTTGGGGGGTATTTCTTATTTTTCGTCGAAAATCCCCCTGTAGGAGGACAGGCCCGACTTAAACTTCGTGGACCCCCGCGGTGGGCGCCGCCGAGTCCTGGTGGGCCTCGTCGCCGGATCTCGGCGGCGGGCGCCACCGAGGCATACCCTTCAGTCGGGCCTGTCCGTGTAGAGGAGGAGTAGTCAGAGACAGTCCAAACATAGTCAGGGGATGATTTTTTACCCTTTTGGCGTACTTTGGGTGCATTTTTGGAGTGCTCTTTATTTTTCGTCCAAGACACGCCTGTAGGGGGACACGCCCGACCTGAGCATACCATCCAGGGCAGCGTCAGGGTGCAAGTTTCAAGGTCCGAGGTGTGAGGTCTTTTCGGGCGTCTTCATCGGTTCCTGGCGGCCCTCCAGCCTTGGAGTGGTCTCCAGCAGCCTGCGCCCCGCAGAGGGCGTTCTAGAGGGGGCCCGGATCGTCTCGAACGGCCGCTGGAGAGCGGAGCAATAAACCGAAAACCTGGGGGCGAGGTTACTCCGGATTCCATAACAAAGTAGGGGGGATCAAATTCGGGGGGGGGTCTAATTTGAGCTGTCTTGGAGGGTTCGGGGGGGGTCTGGGCACGGGGCCCCCCTTTGATGGATAGTCTGGGGGGTCTAAATCTTCTCGTCTGGGAAGGTTGTGACCCCCTCCCTTTTATTACAAAATCTGGAGTAGGGGGATGGGCTCAGGGGGGACGCGTCGCTCATAGGATCGCCGAGAGAGGTCCGATGGCCCGCCCCGCCCAGGAGCGTGCGGATTCGCTACTTACGGGGGGCGCGTCGCCGATCTGCCGGCGACGTGTCGCCGATTCCGGGTCGACGTTTCCCCCTCCCCGGGAGGCCTCTGAGGGCCGATTGTGAACGGATGTGGGCCGGGCGGGGGGGCCGTTGATGTCTCAAGTGACATTCCGCCGAGTCCGCCCGTCCGCCATTGTGAGACGGCTCACGGTGCGCAGACGACCGCGAGTGGAGTCTATTGATGTCGCCGTGCCTCCTAGAGCCCCTGGGACTCCAAGAGGCCGCTGGGTTCCCCGCAGCGCTCCAAACGCTCGGAACCTGAACCCTTCAACTGGGGAAGGTTGAAAAAAAAAAAAAAAAAACATTCCGCCGAGTAAGGTCGCACCCACGGGGTCACACCCAGCCCGCAGGGTCGCACCCATTGGATCCAACTCTTGGGGCAAGGGCGGTTCAGACAGGGCATCGCTTTCGAGTGATCCAGAGGATGTCATCTCTCCCTTGTCGGAAGGCCGGCGGAGGCGACGGAAGCAAGCCGGGGGTGGTTCCGCCAGCAGAAGCTGGCGGAAGTCAAACACGACCCTCCAAGACAGGACACTTGTTTGGCAGTCGGGAGTTCTGGAGCGAAACGTGTGGTCTCAGTCATAGGGTCAACCCATCGGGTTCCTCCCATAAGTAGGTTGCATCCCACATGCTGGACCCATCAAGTTGCACCCTGCAAGTTACACCCCGTGGACTGCACCCTGTAAGTTACACCCCATACGTTGCACCCCAGGCGTTGCACGACTAAGTTGCACCCTATAAGCTGCGCCCCATCAGCTGCACATGTTGCACCTGTTTTTTAACACGAGATCACTGCATGGGATCCACGCGCCAACAGCATGTTGCATCCTACGTAAATGTTTTGCGCCTGGCAAAAGCTGCGCAAGAGGCCAAGCAAGAATTACCCAGATGGGCCAGCTCTGGCCGAGGCGCTACTAAGAGCTTCATGATGTGACCGAGAACGCTCCCACAGGATGTCAGCAGAAGCTAGAAGGAAGCTCAGGAACTCAGGACAAGGGAATGTGGTCCGTAGGAAGCCCACTGCATGCACTTGCTTGGAGAGGTTGAAGTCGCAACTGCTGCGAGGCAGCCGAGGCGGCAGCCCGCAGCCTGGCCTCACAGCGCAAGCAAGAGGTGCCATGTAGTGGCGGATGCGGGCGCTTGAAGCCCTGGTAAGGTTGGTTGCCCCAGTAGCTTCATGTGTGGCACCGGGGCTGCGGGCCCGATCAGGGAGGTTGTCTAGGAAGGCCCAAGAGCAGACGACAGAGAGTTCAGAGAATGGTCAGGCTTCTCTCATTATGTGCCCTACAGATGGGTGATGGAGACGTAGAAGTTGCTGAAGTGTGTGGCACGAACTGGTGGGGCAGCGGGCTGATTTCCCTACGCGCTGCCCAGGCATGCACATTGGCGATGCACGGAGAAACCTAATCTTAAAGGGCGGCGCATGAAGGGCGTCTTCGGCGGAAGGTGGGAGAAGGCCGGCGGCAGTAAAGCGAGGGCGGCTCCGCCAGCAGAAGGTCGGCTGAAGCGGGTGGAAGAAAAGGTGCGTTTTCAATTGATGGCGATATGCATAGATTCGGTGTTTCCATAGCCAGCCTGGACCATGATGGTGAGGGACGGGCGGAGACGAGCGTGGTGCAGCTGGGATGTTTGTAAAGTGTTTCCTTTCACGCAGCAGGGCACGAACATGCTAGGATTGAGCTTGGCCTGCCCGCGGTGAACCTGCATTCCTGGCTCCTAGACATCGACGTGTTGGGCAAGCGGCCTCTGGCCCGTCCCGCCACCGTGCCCAGGGGTTCTCTAGGTGGCATCTCGCGACACCTGGGGTCTCTGGAGGCTTCTGGGGTTTCTGAGGTCTTATTGGGTAGGAATGGTCTTGTTCCCCCAACCCAGCGAACCCTGCGAGGCCTTGCATGATCGAGTGGTTTTACACCATGCGTTGGGAGTGTTGTTAGGGGACCAGCTTACCGACGTAGAGCCACAAAACTTTAGCATGTTATACAGACCTGGTCTTTCGGGATCGATTCCCTAGTCTGAATATTGGAGCGGCCAGTTCGCGCTCCAGGCCGTCTGGATCGGGCTGCAGGTCTGAGGGATCTGCCGATTGCCACATGATTGCCTCGCTTAAGGTTTGAACGCAGTGTGCGAGAAGGGTCAAGACACATGTAGCGTTTCTTCGGTGACGCTTGAGACTCGCACCAATGATGAAAACGCAGTGGGGGAAGACAAAAGCCTCGCCCCCGCCCTCAAGCCCCCTCCCTACTCTCGTTTGTAACCTGGCTCCTGGCCGCCCGAAGGCACTTTCTTGGACAGCCCGGCCATGGTGGCGACCCTGTTCTGGGACAACAGACAGTCCTACCTGGTGGGGTGTAGCGCGTGCTTCCCTCCTCCCTTGGTGCGGCAGGTTCACGCCGCCTCGACCGGGCGGCGACGCTGGCGCGGGCGTTCCAGGTTGGGTGCACATGCGAAAGAACCTGCGGCACGGAACCCATACGAACAATTAGTTATTTACTCGCTTCGCTTATTCCGCCGGCCCATTTTGCCTCGCCATGTCGTATGTCGGGGTGTTGTTGTCCGCAATTTTTCGGAGGCGGTGGGTGGCGGGTCAGAGGCTTCACAGATGTTGGTTGAGCTCTCGTGGTTGGCCTCTCTGGGGCCTTTCGGAGGCAGTTTTGAGGCCTCTTGGGAGCCGTGTTGGGGTCTCTTGGGGCCTCTTGGGGGCCTCTTGGGGCTTCTTGGGGTGCCTCTTGGGGGCCCCTTGGGGCCTCTTGGGGGCCTCTTGGGGCTGAAGGCTGGACTTGTCCGTTCCTGGTTCCCTTCTTGGGCCCCTCTTGGGGCCGTTTTGGAGCTCTCTTGGGACGTCTTGGGCGCCTCTTGGGCTGTCTTGTGACCATATTGGGTTGTGTTGAGATTTTCTTGGAGGCTTCGTGGGCCGTCTTGGAGCTCCGGTAAGCCGAAAAAGCGAGAACGCCAAAAATTGTCAGAAACTGACGGAAAATCACTGATTTCTGCCGCTGTGGGCCCTCTTGGGAGGTCTCTTGAAGGCCTCTTGGGGCGTCTTGAGGGCGCTTTGGGCTGTCTGGAGGCAATCTTTGGCGTCGTGGATCGCTCCTGGACCGTGTCAGACCACGTTGAGCTCTCTTGGAGGCCACTTGAAGCGCTACTGGAGCGCTCTTGGGAGCCTGTTGGGGCCTGGCCGGGACCTGCCCGGGACCTGCCCGGGATTTTGCCCGGACTTTGCTGGGATTTGCGGGGGTGTTTTTCGTCCGGGGACCCCCACGGGCGGCCCCGCGCGCGCGAACTAGAAATATTGCTCACCAGCCACCAGAGATATTAGCACGCCCTTGGCCCGTTGGGCCGGCGAATTCTGGGGACCTCAGAGCGGACATCGGCCAAGATCTAACGGTTTACAGAATTCGGGGTCGTATCGTCAAGGCAGGAAGTTGCCGTGCCTCCCCTCTGCAATTGTTTATACCTCTTACTGCCGCTGCAATTACAAATCCGTGCGCCTTGCCGAAACGAACAATGCCAGATTGCAGTGGTCCCTTTGCATTGGAGGTGTAATGCACACGCCGACGATGACATATGAGGCAATTCGCTGTCAGGTGTCATGCAGACATGGAAGCGGGAGCACCACCCCAACCTCCCAGGCTGATGTTCCCAGATCGTGCAGCTTTCTTGCCCAGGTGCATGCGCCACATCCGCCACCGTGTCAGCCAAGCATTGTGTGTGGCAACTCTTCGAGCACCGCCCAGAAGTCCGTCACATGTGATATTTCTCGTCCCCACGTCTTGAGATGCTCTTATGGGGCTTCTTTGGGCCGTCTTCCTGGCTGTCCGGGGCTCCTGTGGGGCACCCCCTCCTCGCTTTTCGTGACGGGGGGGAGGTGCAGGAGGGAGAGCCAGGCTCGAGGCTCTGAGATGCGAGGTCCTCCTCTCGCCTCTCCCTCCTCTCGTTCCTCGCCTTCCTTGATTGGGGGGAGGAAGATCGAGGTGCGAGGGCATCCTCCTCACTCGTCCTTCCTCCTCATCCTCTTTGAGGGGAGATGGAGGGGGGAGGGGGGAGGGGGATCTAGGTGCGAGAGCTTCCTCCTCCCCGCCCTTCCTCCTCGCCTCATCGCCATCCTTGAGGGGGTGAGGGAGAGGATCGAAGTGCGAGGGAAGTGGAGGGAGGAGAAAGAGGATCGAAGTTCGAGTGGAGGGGAGGAGGGTGATCGAGGTGCGAGGTGGAGGGGAGGAGGATAAGGAGGAGGCGCGCAAGGGGAGGAGGAGGAGGAGGAGGAGGAGGAGGAGGAGGAGGAGGACACATGCCCGAGCATCAACGGTTCGACGGCCTCCTCATCCTCCCTCCTCCTCCCCCCTCCTACCCTCCTCGTCCTCATCCCTGAGCCTCGAGCGAGGAAAAGAAGGAGAAGAAGGGAACCGAGGTGCGACGGGAGGGGAGGGCCAGAGGAAGAGGAGGATCAAAGTTTCGAAGCCTCATCTCCTCCTCCTCCTCCTCCTCCTCCTCCTCCTCCTCCTCCTCCTCCTCCTCCTCCTCCCTCACTCTCTCTGGGGGGTGGGGAAGGCTCCAGACTCGAAGCTCTGAGTTTCGAGTGCATGCTTTTCCCTCCTCTACCCGTTCTCTCCTCGCCCGTCTGGAGGGGGGAGGGTCGAGGTGCGAGGGGAGGGAGTAGGGAGTAGCAAGGAGGATGAAAGGTTCCAAGGCCTCCTCCTGTCTCCTTTGCCTAATTGAGGGGTTTGGGGGAAGTTTCATGTTCGAAGCTCTAAGATTCGGGGGCCTCCTCCCAGGAGGAGGAGGAGGTCGAGGAGGAGCAGGAGGAGGAGGAGAGAGGAGGGGGACTCCAGGTTCGATGGGGGGGGGCTCCTGCCTCCTCCTCCCTCCCCTCCTCTCCCTCCTCGTCCTTTTAGAGGGGGGGGTTAAGGAAGATCCAGTTCCGAGGAGCTAAACTTCAAGAGCCTCCTCATTCCCCCTCGCCCTCCTCGGTGGCAGATGAGGATCGGGGTGCGAAGTAATGGAGACGAAGAGGTAGGGAATGAGAAATGACGTCCGAGGGGAGGGCCTCCCCCTCCTCATGATCTTCCTTATTCTCCCTCCTCCTCCTCCTCCCTCCCTCCTCCTCCTCCTCCTCCTCCCTCCTCCTCCTCCCTCCTCCTCCTCCTCCTCCACCTTCTCCTCCTGCTCCTCCCTGCTCCTCCTCCCCTTCGTCCTCCTCCGCCTCCTCCTCCTCCTCCACCTCCTCCTCCTCCTCCTCCACCTCCTCCTCCTCCTCCTCATCCTCTCCTTCTTCTCCCTACTCACAGTTTGTCAGGCGCATGTTGGCGGGTCCGAGAACGGCTCCAGTGGGTCGACGTCTCCCGTCACAGGAAATTCAAGCCCGAATCCGCGTCTTTGGTGCCGTCACAACGCGATAAGGCGACCCACCAGCCCTATCTATAGATCTCCATATACAGCTGCGTATATACACTCAATTGGTTAGCTTCCTCACTTCTTTCAGTTCCCTATTCTCCCTCCATATGTATCCCTCCCGATCTCTTTCTCCCGTGCTAGTATAGTGTCTCCCTGTGTCTCCCTCTCTCTCTGTCTCTCTCTATATATATATATCTGTATATGTGTACCCCAACATACGCATCTGCATCTTATATATAGACATGTACGATATAGATATAGATATATATATATATATATATATATATATATATATATACATATATATACAGATGTGTCAGAGTGAGGGGGGCAAACGGTCATTCACTGTCCCTGGGCGCGTGGCTGAAGTAATATTCTGCGGTGCGGAGTGTTGTTGTTGGTGGTGGTGGCGTTGTTGTTGTTCGTGTGGTTGTTGTGTGTTGTTTGTTGCTTGTTGCTTGTTGCTTGTTGTCGTCGTCCTCCCCGCGACCTGGCCCGCGACCCACTCGCGACCAACCCACGACCCACCCGGGGACCTGCCCGCGACCCATCCGCGACCCAGCCACATGGCTTTAACGAAAAAAAAGCGCTTGCGGCGAGCTCGTTATATGATTTGTAAAAAGTATGCGCCTGCGGCGGGGTTCTTCAGAGCCTCGCAGACTGCCGACGTCCCCGCCGCCCCCTCACTCTCATCCGCAAGTGTGGG
Organism: Prorocentrum cordatum; assembly: GCA_963575745.1. Lineage (NCBI taxonomy): Eukaryota > Dinophyceae > Prorocentrales > Prorocentraceae > Prorocentrum > Prorocentrum cordatum. The sequence continues at coordinate 143,079 of CAUYUJ010019403.1, read as the reverse complement.
GTGCTACGTACGCACTCTGCACTCTATGTTGTCTCTCTATTCTCCACTCTGGGATCCCGTGAACCCAGCCGCACACAATGATCCGTGGCAGTTGTCTGCCGAGCCTTTCCAACATGAGCAGCCAAGTGCTGGAAACCCAGGCACCCGCCGAAAGCGACGGTGGCGCAAAACCATTGCGGACTCCGCACCAGCAGACTCTGCAGCCTCTGCCTCTAGCAGCCTCTGCCCCCGCGCCCACTTTTCGGTTGACGCAGCAGGCATGCAGAGTACTATCGTAAACGTAATCGCCATCATAGCGGTCTTCGTCATCGCCGTCGTCTTTGATGCCGCCACAACGCGATATGGCGATCCACTAGCCCTATCTATAGATCTCCATATACGGCTGCATATATACACTCAATTGGTTAGCTTCCTCACTTCTTTCAGTTCAGTTCCCTTATTCTCCCTCCTTATGTATCCCTCCCGATCTCTTTCTCTCGTGCTATTATCGTGTCTCCCTATGTCTCCCTCTCTCTCTCTCGCTCTCTATCTCTATATATATACACCCCAACATACGCATATACATGTTATATTTAGACATGTACGATATATTAATTGATACATATATATACACATATAGTAATAGGCAGCCTCTGCCCCTAGGCAGCCTCTGCCCCATGGGCAGCCTCTGGCCTCTGGCAGGTGCCGCTCTCATTGCTGCCGCGGGCCTCCGCCGAAGGCCCCCCTGGGCTTCCGGGGCGGCGGCGGCGGGAGCGGCGCGGGGCCCGGCGCGCGCCTCAGGCGTGGGTGTTCTTGCTGTTCATCTTCCTGAGCAGGACCCCGCTTTCCAGAGCCTGAGGAAATGGAGGAGGAGGAGGAGGGAAGGAGGAGGAGGGAAGGAGGAGGAGGAAGGAGGAGGGAGGAGGAGGAGGGAGGAGGAAGGAGGGGAGGAGGAGGAGGAGGAAGGAGGAGAGGAGGAGAGGAGGAGGAGGATCGAGGCGGACTGGGGATCGAGCAGGAGGAGGACGGAGGAGGACCGAGGAGGGCCCCGTCCCGCCGAAGATCCCAAGGGAGTCCTTCAGGGGTCCCGTCTCCTGAAGTTGACCTGGTTGGCATCTCGCCATCGGCGGAGGTCGGCGGAGGGGCAACACTTGGCGGCTTCGCCGGCAAAGGCACGCCGGCGTACCCAGGGCTTCCCAGAGACGGCCACATCGCTGTTGATTTTGCCGAAGATCGCTATTCTCCGTCAGGGATCCTATCGTTTCGTGGCGCCTTGGGACGGGGCGTTACTTGGGTCAGGGTTCGGTCTGAATTGATGGTGGAGAAGGGGCTCCCTAGCAGTTCACGCGCCAGCGCTCGCATGCCAGCAGCAGTACAGGCCGAGACAGATGTCACGAAAGGCAGAACCGAGGCGCAGCGTAAAACGGAGGCATGCTATTCTGTAGTAGTGCACCTACTATCTCGTTGCTCATAATATTGAGCCTCTCTCAGCTCGCGCCGCTCCTTCACATCTCCTCTGCATGACTCACTATGCCGGCCCAATCAGTGATCTGTCGGCCTAGCACTCAGCCAGGCCTTCGTAAAAGTAGAGACCGCTTGCAGCTTCACTGTGCTGAACATGTCTTTGGCTCAGCGGCCTGAGCGCTTGAGGGAGTCTCGATCACCAATATCTTAGAGTGACTCTTGCGCCTCTGAGGGTCACAAGGGGATCGGTCGGCCGGCGACTGCCAAATAGGTCAACAAGGGGGTGGGAACAGGTTTGAGGAGTCTTGGGATTAATCACAGCGTCTGCAGGTCGCCAAGTAAAGGCGTTGGTATCTGGATCCGCCTCACGAACATAAAGAAAGTGCATCGGCAGCAAAGGATTCGTTTAAGATGTGTTTCGCGCTGTTTGGTCTAGGTCTGGACACCTACACGTGCGGCTTCTGCAAACGGAACTTCCGATGTCAGATTCTGGAGCTCCTCCCACGAGAACCCATTTCATGTCGGGCAATTGAGAGCCGACTCGGGGCGCGCAATATTATCCGTGACGTTACTTTTGTTATTTTCTCCAGGGCAGGTTCGGGACAAGACCCAGCCCTGGGGCGGGCGGGGGGGGTGGGGGGCGCAGCGCCATGAGGTACCGTGTTTCCTCGGACACTAGCAGGCCACCTTGCATGCAGAGGGGGCCCTGGCAAACTGCAAGAGAGAACCCGAAATCACGCAGAAGTCGAAAATTGCCTTGCCCGTTGACGCGCGTTAGTATAATTTCGAAGGGCGGCTGCGCGGGGGAGTGCCATTCAAAAAGTCTTTGACGCGAGTTTCACCACCTATTCCACAGTGGACCCCTAACCTGACAGTCGTAACCCATAGGGTGCAATCTGCAGCGTGCCATGTGTGGTGGAATATGTTTGGTGCAACTTGCCTGATGCATTCTACGCGGTGCAGCCCACATAGTGCAAAATATAGGGTGCAACCCATGTGGTGCAATCTACGTATTGCAGTCTGGTGTCATCGATGTAGTGCAACATATATGGTGTGACACCTATATGGCGTAATCCGCGGGGTGAAACTCACGTTTGCAGAACCTGGAGCCGCCAGCCCCAATTCTCGAGCACTAATCCGACCCACCCGCCTACGACTTGTTGGCAAAATTCAACTGGCGCAGTGACGCGAGGACGACTCCTGTGCAGATCCGTGACTCGGGCGGCCGAGTGACGGAGGTGACGACGGCATCAGCGATGATGACGATGACGATGATGATGATGATGATGATGATGATGATGATGGTGATGATGGTGATGGTGATGGTGATGATAATGATGATGTTGATAATGATGATGATGAAGATGGTTGAGATGGTGATGATGGTGGTGATGATGGTGATGAAGATGATGGTGATGATGGTGACGATGGTGATGACGATGACGATGGCAACGACGATGACGAAGACGATGGTGATGAAGATGATTATGATGATGATGATTGATCCTCATGATGATGTTGATGATGATGATGATGATGATGATGGTGGTGACGGCGATGGTGGTGGTGATGATGATGTTGATGATGTTGATGGTGATGATGCTGATGATAATGTTGATGATGCTGGTGCTGGTGATGATGATGGTGATGATGATGGTGATGATCTTTGCAAAGCCAGTGGTGGCTGGTGCATGCCTGCTTGAACGCACTTGTCTTGGAATGGTTAGAAAGCCCTGGTTTCGCGATTGCTTCGGCCTGCGCGCGGGAGGCGCGCGGGTGTGGCCCGCATGGGATGGTTGGGCAAAGTTGGCGGTGGCGCGATGACGATTGGATTATTATTTTTCACGCCACGCCTGGCGTATCCCCACCAGGCCATAATTCGGAGACCTTACCCGCCAGAGAGGACGGGAGAAGGGGCGAAGAGGGACATGGACTGAAACAACGCAGGGGTGGACCTAAACGGTGGTTTGGAGATTTCGTGGGCCGTTTTCGTTTCGATCTCGTTTTGCGGCACAAGCGGACTGGAGACAAAACGAGGGAAAACGAAAACAGAAGGAAAACGGAAAACACCGTTTCGGCTCAGCCTTGGAACAAAGCGGACAACCAGGGTGAACAGAGAGATCTTTGGGAGCAAGGGGGTGGTCTTGGAAGGCCTCTTCGGGCCATCCTTGGGGCCCGCGCGGGGGCGAGGGCAGGAGGAGGAGGACGAGGAGAGGGAGGAGGAAGAAGACGGCGACGACGACGACGGCGACGACCACGACGACCACGACGACGAGGAAGGGTAGGAAAAGACAAAGGAAGACGATGAGGGCAAGGACGAGGACGAGGACGAGAAGGATGAGGAGAACAACAAGGACGAGGACAGAGCCCTCAAAATCGCCTCTTGGAGCCCTCTTGGGACTCTGCTGGGTGATCTCTTGGGGTCCTCTTGGGGATCTGTTGGGGGTCTCTCGTGGGCCTCCAGGGAGCCCTGGAGGCCTCTTGGGGCCATCCTGTAGGGCGCCGATCAAATGAGGAGGGGGGGGGCCCAATTTCCGTCCCTCCCCCACTGGAGCCATCGGAATCGCCTCTTGGGACGTTCTCGGGGCGCTACTGGGGCCGCTCTCGGGCGCCACTGGGGCCGTGCAGAGGACTTCCTGGGCCCCTCTGCCACTATCTATTCTTCTCTGCTCCTGGCACTGCGGTTGGCATGACAGGCGTGGATTCTGCCGTTCAGTCTCAGATGCATGCGAATTGCAGTTGATTTTTGTCCACGTCTCGACCTCCGCCGTCGCAATTCTCATGTTTCAGTGCCCTCCAACTCCAGCAGCTCGTTGCCTCAGGAGGTAGTTGCTCCCAGTCCGTACTTGCAGGTGTCTGTGCCACTGAAGAAAAACAAGACAAAACAAAACAAAAACAGCAACAACAAAAAAACCTCTTGGGCCTCTCTCAGGCCATCTCGGGGCCATCTTGGGGCTTCAAGATCGCATGGGAAGCGAAAAGGCGATAAGGCAAAACTCACTGACTTTCCTCAGTTTGTTGAAGGATGTTGGCCTCTTCGGGGGTCCTGAGGGGGCTTCGAGAGCACCTGGAACTGTCTTGTGGCCCTCGTCGGGCCTCTCGGAAGTATGTCGGAAGCTATATTGGACCATCGCCGGCTACATTGAGCCATCTCGGAGGTCATCTTGGAGCATTGGCGGCCCTCTTGGAGCCATCTTGGGCGAACAAGGACCCTCTAACACGTAGCGGCCCCCGCGAAAACAAGTCAAGGAGGGGAGGGAGAGGGCACCCCTTCCCCGAAGGGAAGATGGTTTTTAGGAGTGATATCGCTAGACCACCTTAGCCCAAAGGGCTGGTGGGATTTCGACATGCGCGCACGGCCCGGGACAGTTTGTTGGGTTGTCTTATGCTTTCAGCGAGCGAGAGCGCACGGAAATATGGCACCTCTGATTCATAACAATATGTTGTGGTTGCTATTTGAAAAACCATATTCAAGCCAATAGCGCTGTAAACATGTTGGGACGTGCGCGCGCGTGTGACACGCATGCCATAGTCTGGCACGGAGCCATTGAAACACAATTCTAAGATAAAAGCCAACGCCCCACTTGAGTATTGCATGACAGGGGTATGGGGGGGAATCAATGGATTGGCTGGAATGATCGAGTTTCTTTTAGGGTAGATGATCGCTACTAACTAATATGAAACCCATGCGCGGAGGTGAACTGGTAAGTCCAGCCTCGGCATGCGGTAGAGTCCAGTATTCTGCAGCTGCTAAATGGCACAGTGATGGCGTAACTGTGTGGTGAGTTCTACACACTGCAAATTGTGTGGTGCAATATACGTGCTGCCATCTGTGATGTATAGCCTGCGTGGTGCAATCTGAACGTTGCGTGTGGCAAGATCTGCGCAGTGCAGAGTGTGTTGTGCGATGATATGTGAGCGGGACCCTTCTTGGACAGTACCCTACGACACACAAACGTCAGCGCACAGGTGGGCCCTGATCTGCGTGCCACTACCGCACCCCGAGCAACCTGGGTCATCATACCCAGCGCACAGAACACGAGTGAGAACTTTCAGTGTTTGCAAAGTTTGAGGGGAAGAGGGGATCGCCGGGAGAAGATGGCCTGGGGAGTTTCGGGGCTCGGCCAACGGTTGGTGCCAGGTCCACGACGCACAGACATTCGACGAAGCAAAGCAAGCCGGGCTTGCGAGGGCTAAGTACGCTTGAGTGAGCTACTCGGTTTCGACCAAGCGACTTCCTTTTACTCGCGAGAGAGTGTTGAGTATTCCCCGTTTGCCAGCGGAAATCGTCGTGGGACGGGGCCGGGGTTGGCACGACTCGGTTCTGCTCGTGTGTTTGTGGGTTGGAGGTCGACGCGTGCGATTCCCAACATGAGTACTGATATCCGACACATACGAACCACGCCCTCCGCACGCGCACACGCATTACATAAGCCACACACATGATTGCATCAACGCCCCGCAGAAGGGAACAGCTGACGGGCCGCTCTGGGTTGAACGATTTTCCTCAGAATCCGGAACAAGCGTCACCGGCGGGCCCCAGGCGGGCCACGGATTGGACCCCCAGGCTCCCAGTACGCCATGACGCCGCGGGCCCTTGGCCCGTGCTTTATCAGCCCTCCCCCGTGGGGCAAAAAAAAAGAGAGAGAGAATCCGAGGATTAACGCAGAGAGAGATGCTCGCCCTGAACCAACCAAGGCGCGCCCGTCATGCAGCTGGTTCGCGTTAGCCGCAACCTGTCGATCAACAGCTATTTATTGGCACACCCACACACACTTTGAAGCCGGCGGCGCAGAGGGTCCTCAAGCGCGAGCAGCAGATGGAAGTGCGAATTGCGATCGAGTATTGTCGAAGGCGCAGCGTTCAAAGCATCGCACACTGCAACATGCAAGCGATGGGTGTGTTAGAGGAACTGTAAATACAAACGAAACATGCAGCGGCCAGAAGACGAGGAGCGCATTCAACTCAAAGTGAACTGAAACGCGACAGCCAGGGGTTAATTGCGGCCACTGAATCACCACAGCGGTGTTAGAAAGTGAAGCGCAAGGAGACACGCTGCTAGGCAGATTGGTGGTGTCCGACCTAGCGGCCCTGCCAGGCAGATTGGTAAGGTGTGTACCTACAGACTAGCAACAACAAGACCGCGATGATGGGTGAAGTAAGGCCAACGGCATGGCCACGCCAGCACAGCGTATCCTACGGAAGTTGCGTCGTCGGACGCGCCCACTACTTCAAACATTGGAGATGAGATGCATGAATAACAAGCCTTGCACGCACAACCTGCCAGTTGACATAACAAATGTCATATCACAAAACCTGTAAAGACTCACAGAGATGGACAAGATCCATCCACCGTGCCACTTGCAAGGGCAAACGAGCGCGGCAAGTTGGCCACCCAGCCAGACAACAGCCGTCACAATACGGAAAAAGACACCTACACACACACACACACACACACGCGCACGCACGGAAGAGGCATCCGCACACGTAATGTGTCGGCATGCCAGATATGTTGCAATAGATGACCTGGAAGGCCTGAAGAAACTAGGCCTGCCCATCGGTATGGCGGCTATGTGGTCGCCGTCGTGTGGGTGGCGGTGGCGCTCTGGCGGCTACATCGCCGCCGTCGCCGGCTCGTCGCCGCCCATCGTCTGGGCCTCACATAGTTCTTCGTTTAACAAAGAAGAAAACTATAAGAAAACTACAAATCAATCCTCACCACCCACCACCCCCGGGTTTACCGGCCCCCCTGGGATAGTACGCGTACATACGTGCATACCCCATTCCTCATCGCAGATATGAATTCAAACCTTTCCAGGGAGTGCTGTGATCGCCCCCCTTTCATCCTTGTCAAACAAAACTATGCGCGGGCATTCGTTCATCAAACATCACCCGCTTCCAAACATCACTCGTCATGTATACGTATGTGTACATACACCTATATATTTGTTTATATATTAATGTATATATACATTCATACATACATACATTCATACATACATACATATATCGCAAAATCAGCACGCGCGCGTCGTCGCTCGCGCATGCCGAAACCTTGCAAAAAAACGCAGGTTTCGTAGGAATTCCAAGATAGAGATACACAAAGAAACAACACAAAAACAAAAACAATACCAATTATGTCAAAAAAGAAAACAGCACAAAAGACGTGTTGCGACATGGTGTTTCGAAAAAAGCGTGCGCGCTCTCATGCGAATCCCTGGTAAAAGTTACGTTTCCCTACATATTCATCAAATGCGAGCAAGCGGGCCTCTCTCGCGCGCGTGTCGAATTGCTTCGAAGACCCTTGCGCGCTTGCTGGGTGGGCACGATCCGTGCCAAACAACGCCATGCGGGCCACCCGCGCCCGTCGGCCGCGCGCGCATGCCGAGATCTTTCCAATAGTTTACCAGCGGCACGTGGACATCATCATCGCCATCGGCGTGATCAACATCGGCGCCGTCATTGGCCTTGCCGTCGTCATCGCCATCATGTTCACCAACATCCCTGCTATCATTATCGTGTCTGCCCCGACGTCGCCATGATTCCGCGCCCGCCCGAGTTACGCGCGTCAGCGCGGCCTGCGAGAAGCGGTCAGCGCCACCGCGGCCGAATCGGTCGCGCCAGACTAGTTGGCCAGTCTGCACGCGAACTTGCGCGCGCTAGCGCGGTCACAGCGATGCGCCAGGCAGCGCCAAGCAGTCACCGCAATCACCGCCGCATGGATTTTGCAAACCATGTTGCGGGTGCGTGGGTGGGATGATTGTGCCAGCTGTGGAGTTGACAGTTCATTGCGAAGAAGTTTCATTGCACCACAGAGACTGCACCACCTAGATTGTTCCACGTAGATCGCCCAACCTATATCGCACCACAGACATTGCACGGCATAGATCGCACAACATGTGTTGCACGACATAGATGGCACAACATAGGTCGCACCACATACGTTGCACCGTTCATATAGGACAACGTTGACTGCACCACATGTGATGCCCCACATAGATCGCACAACGCACATTCTTAGAAGCAATATTTTTGGGGCCCACGTTGTCTCACATATGTATACATATATATATGTGAGTGTAAACAAACACGCGTTGAGTCACCGTTCTTTTCAATAGGTATATGCCCGTATCGTACACTGCATTCACGCAGTGCGTGTGAAGCATGTATATACGGCCACATCGGTCAAATTATGTTCGCGAGGACTAGTAAGGGCACATTTTGTGTGGCAACGGTTTTCTGATCAAGCATACGACAAAGCGAATATCCTAGAACAGGTTCGCGGGGTGCGAATTGGTCACCCCGACAACATGAACATTCGCGTCCTCCTCCTTTCACTTTCGAGCCAGTGCGTCTATCGGGCGATGTTGATCGCCACCTGTTCTGCATTAGGTACAGAACACCGACACTTGTCTGGATGTACGGAAAAGCTAAAGGTATTAGCGCGGACCGAATGCCAGGCAGCGTTCTCACAAGGCATCAGACATAGTTTCCACAGGGTATCTCATTTGTCCTCCCACTCCTGCTCCACAAAGAATCCGCCCTCAAGTGGCTCACCCGCCTTGGCTCTAAGGTTGATTGGTATTGTGTGCGAGGCCTCCATGCGCTTGCCGTCGCTGACGCTGCAGCATGCTGTTCTTTCTCGCATCATGAATATTGTTTGGGAATGTCGACGCTCCGCGATGGACAATGTCACACATGCAGTCGCCAGTTCGGTCGGATGATTTTTCCATTCGTGTCCGCAGCGAGGTCGTTGCTACTGACAGGGTCGCACTGCCTGCACAGGGCTAGACCCATACCCGTGCAAGCGCCATGGGTTTGCTTCAAGACTCTGGTTTGAACCTGTTCTGCCGGACACTCGCATCGCCATTTTATGTTGCGTTGGTGTGTGCATTTCGATGCCTTGGTTGATCGGCGTTGCAGTCGATCATCATACAACACGTCTGCAGGCATCTTGGCTCAGTGCCCTACTCGAAGAGCAGGGCAAGCTGCGGCAGCGCAGGTCTGCACACAGGCCGTCTCTTGTGAATGAGTCTCTACGTGTGCGTCAACCGGGCCCAAGTGGCGACCCACGATGCGCCCGGCGCGTCTGTGCACAAGAGGAGCCTGCTCGAGATGGAGAATTTGCAAGCCTTTGGCAGTTCTTGCAGCCCCTCTTCTTGGGTGGCGTCACAGGCTTTGGTGGCGGCCGCTTTTGGGGCCTGGTGGCACCACTCGCGAGCCCCCGGGGCAATTACTTCAGCATGGGGCCACCAGAACCCGGCGTTCCGATGGATTTGAATTAACCAGAAGTGCGGTTGAACACATTATTGCATTCGAGTGTGTTCCGATTGTGAGCAAATTATTTTGAAAATTGTCTGGCGAATTCTGACGATCGGCCGATGCGTCATCCACAGCGTTGAAGGGCCTGGAGGGTGAGTCCTTTGCTTTTGCATTAGATTACACACATCACTAATGCACCGTATATTGTTGTACGAGTTGCGGGGGGGAGGGCTTGTCTTGAACGTGAGAATTGTTTGTAGGAGGTCGGAACACAAAATGTGCTCAACGCCCAGTGGCTTCCAGCGCGTCGCAGCTCAACTCATCAGCATGCAGTCTGTGCCGGAAACCCCCATTGGACGCTATGAAGTGATGTCAGCGGAACTGACAGGTGCCATCTGGTTTTCCCGAATGACATTGGGAGATTTGCTCATCCCAAACACTCTGCGCCACAAAGTCTAGTCAGAGTGGGGGGTCGAAAGGTCTTACACTGTCCCTGAGTGCATGGCTGGAGTGGGGTTCCGTGGTACGGGTTGCTGTTATTGTTGTCGCCGTCGCCCCCCCACCCGCGCCGCGATCCACCCTCGACCTGCCGGCGACCTACCCGTGACCCACCCGCGATTTTGTTTCAACCAAGTCGACGTTTGCGGCGGGCCGACCCACCCACCAACCCAACGACGCCAGTGGCGGGTTGTTTTGCATTGGTGTTGGAGAACACCATTGTGCTCCCCGTATCGATTCGTCATGCCCCCCCCTCCGTGTTCCTTGCCTATGCCGTTATTTTGTTGCATGTTCCATCTATGTTTGTTGTCAGTGCCATTCGCCGACTGGTGGCCCTCGAAGAGCGGCTTTGCGGATATTAAGCGACAAGAAGCCCGGTACGTCAAGGACTTGACCGACCGAATAGATTTAGAGGTTGCAGGGGCGCTACAAAAGTTGCTTCTACGATTAAAGATGTATATGTCTCTCTCCTGCTCTCTCTCTCTCTCTCATTCTCTCTCTCTCTCTCTCTCTCGTTCTCTTTATTTTTCTCTCTCTCTCTCTCTTTTGTCTCTCTCTCTCTGTCTCTCTATATATATATATATAACATTGCTCTCTCTCTCTCTCTCTCTCTCTCTCTCTCTCTCTATATTTATTGTTCCTTCTCTCTCTTTCTCTCTCTCTCTCTCTCTCTCTTTCCCTCTCTCTCTCTCTCTCTGTATATATATAACATTACGTCTTCTCTCTCTCTCTTTCCATGTATCTTGCTCCCTCTCTCTCCCTTTCTCTCCCTCTCTCTCTCTCTCTCTCTCTCTCTCTTTTCTCTCTCTCTCTCTCTGTCTCTCTCTCTCTCTCTCTACATATTCAGTATACACATATCCCTTGTGGGTACAGCACGGCGGGCACGTAAGGCGGACTGGATGAGATCGGCCACGTGCTGGAGAAACATGAGGTACATGTATACATGTATAGATACATGTGTGCACATGTATAGCTGCATGTGTGTATAAGTGCGAATGTTTATGTATGCATCGCCCTTCTCCCCTTCTGCGTGTTCCCTGGGCGACCACATCACATGCCAAATTCCGAATCATATTGGCAATTGGTTTTCAAGTCGGATAAATTTCCCACACGGAATTCCTATGTGGCAAAGGCAAGCCAGACGTCCAGCAAAGGTGAGCTCGTGTGAAGAATGCACAGCAGGACTCAGACGACTCCTGAGTCCCATACTTCGTAGGAGCCCCTGGGACTGTGATCTGTTGTTCCTCAAACAGCGTCTCAGTTGAGGGGCTTGGCGGTTGTTTGAGAAGCAGTGTGGCAAACGCTTCATCGTGTCTGCTCCTTCTCTCCATCACAGCAACACCGTCAACACCTGTGTCTGCTCAAGATGTATTCGTGCGTGCTTCGCGGCGCGAAGCGCGCGAGGCGCGAGTTGGGGTGAGGGGGCAGCCGGAAAAGCAGGTCATTGCTCTCACATGTCATTTTTCTCGTACCCTTCGACGACGACAAGGGCGGCGCCAGCATGCCGAGAGAGAGAGAGATGGCTGCCCACTGCACCGCTGCCGCCTCCTGCGAAGCCGCGGCCTCGCCCTCGCTCTGCCTCTCCGCCGTCTGCCTCTCGCCGCCCCCTGGCCGACAGGTCAACTCCCAGCAGGCGCTGCGGAAGCACGTCTCCAACGCGGGCCGCATGGTGGCGAGCCCCCCGGCGCGCGCGCGGCGCCGCCGCACGGCTCCCGGCGGCTCCCGCTCGCGCCTTCCGTGCCGACCCGTAACTCTCCCGCGGATGTCGACGGGCCCCAAGCACGTCGCTTTCGACACCGCCTGATCCCGAGGCTTTGCCTCCTCCTGGCCTCGCCGTGAGGCTGCGCTCCTTCCCTTCCCCCCCTCTTTGTTAATTCAAGCTTCGCGCGGCCCGCTTAGCTTCGACCGGAAGAGGTGCGCTCTCGACCCGCGAATCAAAATGTCGAGGGGCCTCAGGGCGCAGTGAGAGGCTCGGCCCAGCAGCAAAGACCTGAGGCCAAGGTCTCTCTGGGCTCGGGTAGGGGCCCGGCTCCCCAGGTCCAGGGTCGAAGTCGGGGAGCCTCGTCCTGGCCGAGGCTCGCAAGGGGCCAGACAAGCCCATTCGTTCATCATTCGGCTTCTCTTCTGGTAGCACGATGACTGTACTCTCGCCCTTGCGGGCTTCTCCACTGGTCCGCCTTCTCTCCGCACTCCCTCTCCGCTCAGTCCGCATTGACGGCAGTGCGCAAGAGTTCGAGATCGATCTTGCTCGTGCGCTCTGAAGACGGCTACACCAAGCCGTTGTGGTGAGACGCGGGGCGATCGCTCGACTGGTTTGGCAAGTCGAGGTGCGCGGGGCTCAGACCCCGGCGTCCTGCTGTTTGTCACAGCGCGTCCCCAAAGGCCAACGGCAGCGACAAGCCGGCGGGTCAGATGTTCTCGATGCGCCGTATGTCTGGGCTTGGTCCTCCTCCAGACCCCCAGCGTCATGATTCTTTCTTGCAGCGTCGATCCCCAGAAGTCTCGACCCCGTCCCCAGGACGAGCGTTCCACCCCGAACCGTTCTCTCGACGGTCCCAGGGCCCACTGAGGGCCCCCCGAGGCCGCAGACCGATCCAAAAACCGTCCATCGCATTCTTTGTCCGCGACGAGAGGACGTCAGGGGACGACGAGCCCCCGAAGGCCGAAGATGCTCGAATGCTTTCCGCCGCAGCATGTTCACAGCGAGAGGCTGTGAGGGGACCGACGGCGGCGGCGGCGGCGGCGGCAGCCGCGCCGAGGCGCAGCAGCAGCAGCGCTTCCGGGACTGGAACCAGACCTGGGCCGCGAGGGCGGAGGCCGCCCAGCAGTTCCGCTACCACCAGGCGCAGCAGAGGCCCCCGGAAGCAGGGAAAACTCGGGGGCTCTTCCAGCCCAGACATGCGACGTCCTGATTATTTTGCCATGCGGGGCCTTCGGAAGTCCTGACCCTTTCCCCGGGACCGGTTTTTCATCCTGCGTCGTCGTTTGATGGTCCCGAGGCCCGGCGAGGGCCCCCCGAGGCCGACAATTGGCCAACTACTTCCCGTCCTGATTTTTGTCACAACGCGATCATGTGTAGGAGAAGGGGGGTGATGACAAGGGGGGGGGGGGGGGAATCGCAGCGGGGGCCGTGAGGTCTCCCCAGGATCTCTCACGGTTCCCCTTTTGTGTTTTCGGTGCGCCCTTTGGCCCCCTGCCCTGTCCGCGCCCATGCACGATTCGGGCCATGAGTTGCGACTCCCCCCCCTGAACGCCCTCCTGCTCCCCCACCTCCTGCTCCTCCTCCTCCCCCACCTCCTCCTCCTCCTCCTCCTCCTCCTCCTCCTCCTCCTCCTCCTCCTCTCCTGAACACCCCCGAGGTAACAGGGGGAGCACGACTATCTGTGAGTGATTGTCTCGTCCACTTGGTTTTGTTCTCGTGAGTGCGTTTGACCTACCGTGCGGGCGTGCCGGGGGGAGGAGGAGGGGGGACAAGGGCCCAGCCCCCACGCGTCGTGAAAAGACCACGACGGGAGGTTTTTCACAATGTTCGGCCCAGGGGGCCCTTACCAGGCCTCGAGACCGTCAACAAAAACGAAAAAACTGGTCTTGGGTTCGGCCTTTTCGGCCTTCGGGGGATCGTCGTCCCCTGACGTCCTCTCGTCGCGGACAAAAAATGCGATGGACGGTTTTTGGATCGGTCTGCGGCCTCGGGGGGCCCTCAGTGGGCCCTGGGACCGTCGAGAGAACGGTTCGGGGTGGAACGCTCGTCCTGGGGACGGGGTCGAGACTTCTGGGGATCGACGCTGCAAGAAAGAATCGTGACGCTGGGGGTCTGGAGGAGGACCAAGCCCAGACATCCGGCGCATCGAGAACATCTGACCCGCCGGCTTGTCGCTGGCGTTGGCCTTTGGGGACCAGGTTTGGGACTCGGGATGGAAAAGTCGGCCCTGGGGAGGAAGAGGTAAAGATCCGACACGACTGGGTTGGCTTCTCTGGTCTGGCCTCGCGGGCGGGGTTTAGGCAGTTCTAGCTGTGCAGCTGACTGCGGCTCTGCGGCTCATGGAGTGCCGAGCGCTCAGATCGCGAGATTGCAACTGCGCGAAAGGCAAGAGTGACGGCGCCCTCAAGGGGGTGGGACGAGGGGGGCGGCCTTCTAAGAAGGCTGCTAGGCCGTGAAGAAAGGCATGGGGGACTTCTTAGAGGCCCGCCTGGCTTCTACAGTCGGTGCCCTGAAGAAGGAGCCCTTTTGGTTGGGGAGGGGCTCCGCGTTCCTTAAGTGTGTCGCAGCTTGCCTCAGGTTTTCCTTATGCTTTCGATCGGAAACCGAAGTTTAACTTATGGAAAAAAAGGGGCCTCGTTCCTTATTTTGGGTTCCTTAGGTCAAGGCCCCGACTGTACGAATCCTTCGCTGCGGCCTCCTGGGCCTTCTAAGAAGGCCCCTCCCTTCCGAGACGCCCCGCCGCCTTCTTACACGGCCGCCCCGCCCAGCGCCGCCACCTCTGCGGGCGCCTCCAATAAGAGTAGGCTCCCGTCGGGCGGCGCTCACATGTCGTGCCAAGCGAAGAGGGCCCAGCGGGCTTTTACGGACTTCGACACGTGTCAGCCACGCGCAGAGGGGGGTGGGGGGAGGGGGGAGGGCTTCTAGAAGCACCCCTGCTTCTTAGAAGGCGCGGGCCTTCTCTATAGATGTAAGGCCGGCGCCTTCTAAGAAGCAGCCTGCTTCTAAGAAGCCCCCCCCCCTCCCCACACCCCCTTGTGCGCGCCGCCAAACGTGGTCCCCCGGGACGCGCACCAGGGCAAGTCCAGGATGCATCAGCGATGTTGCAGCACACCAGCCGCGACGAGCCCACAAGCCTCACAAGCCTCTTCAAGCACCCCTCGTCCGCACAGGGAGCGCAAGCTCGAAAGACAAGCGTCCCAGTGGCTTGCCATTCGGGTGACCTTCCTTCATCGCGGCTACTCGAGGTGGTAAGACAAGGCGTATGGTCATGAAGTTCGAGGGAGTGCCTAGTGAGGCCCCCAGCTTGAAAAGGAAGTGCATCCCAGTCGTCAGACTGTGGAATGATGTAAGCTTCGGATCATCGATGCTGAGCGAATTTCCAGCCAGAGCCAAAGGGTGAATAGGGACCGCCCTCCGCTTGCGGAACTGTTGCGGATGCCCAGATTTCCAGTCATACACCCTGAAAAGATTCCGAGCCAGAGCCCCGTTTTGATAAATACCCGCCCTACATCCGCACATGTTGCAAATTGTGAGACGAATGAGACGAACCTGCGTGGCGCAAATGCGACAGCCATGTGTTGAAAAAGGACCGCCCTGCATCCGTGTAGGTGTTGCCGGTGTCTCGGACGGACGGGTGCGCATGGTGCGAGGGCGAGAGCAATGTTTTGATATCGGCCCGCCCTCCATATGTGTAACTGATT
The DNA here is from genome assembly GCA_963575745.1 of Prorocentrum cordatum. NCBI lineage: Eukaryota > Dinophyceae > Prorocentrales > Prorocentraceae > Prorocentrum > Prorocentrum cordatum. The sequence continues at coordinate 127,473 of CAUYUJ010019403.1, read as the reverse complement.
GACGCCATGTACGACGAATGGTCGCGACGCTGAGGCGAGAGCCACATGTTTGAGCACTTGCCGTTTACCATCAGTGCACCTGTTGGAAATTTGGAGCTTCAGCAGCCTGAAACGGCGACGGAGACTCGGGAGAAATGCTTCGTCCGCCCTCCCGAGGAACGCCTGGTGGCGCGACGAGGAGGGGACATTTCTCGAGAAGAGGGTTAGAGGGGGAGGAATATTTGGAGGAGGAGCAGGGGGAGGAGGAGGAGGAGGAGGAGGAGCAGGGGGAGGAGGAGGAGGAGGAGGAGGAGGAGGAGGAGGAGGGGACCGAGACGTGGGGCAAGAGGAGTGCCTTTCAGGCAGGGGAAAAGATAGAGGAGGAGGGGAAGTGAACGAGGATGGTTTTTCGTTTGACTGTTGGGCACCCTCGCGCGCAGCGGTTGGAGCGAATGGCCATCTTGAGCTGGCCTTGACGCTGGGCGGACCACCCCTCTCCCTTTCAAATAACCCTTTCCCGTCGCACCATCAGTGCAGCCAAGACGCTGAAATAAGGAACGCTTCGGTCTCGGGAGGGGCGTTGGTCTTCGGGCCGCACCCTCCGATCTGGGTCACGGAGTCTGATCGTGGCCGGGGGTCTGGACGTGGCCAGGAACGCCCGTTCGCTCTTGATTCAGCGGTCCTCGCGGTAGCACGATGGCTGTGGGGCGGGCGGTACGTTTCGCGTGAGAGTTCCTCACCCTGCCTACCCCTCATGACCCTGAGGCTGAAAAATCCGACAGCGGCACGGGTAGAGGGCAGGTGCTTCTCAAGATGTTGTCCTCGCCCTGGCGCCGCGCACGTTCGTTCACAGGTCGCCGGACATCCATACGCGCGGCGGGCGGGTGATTTTCAAAGTGTGGCTCTCGCCTCGGCGTTGCGCACATTCGTTGCAAAAGCCTCCAAGGATCAGACACATGGACGGCGGATGGCGTTTCAAGTGTGGCTCTCGGGCTACAGCTGCTGACACCCGTGTAGAATACGCCAGCAGCTACACAGGTGAAGGGTTGCTCCTATGTCAAGGTAGAGTTATCCTTTTTGTGTACCCTTCCAACGGTAGATGACCAAAAGGTCGAATGTGTGCAATAGTAGAACGGTGGGAGACGGCTCCCATCCTAAATGTGGCTCTTGGCTGATACATCCTCAACAAGGCATGGCCACATGCGAAAAGCCTGCGCAGCTGCCACTCGGACGAAGGGCGGCCCCTCTTAAAAACGGACTGCCGCTGTGGACAGCTCCAAACCCTCTGGTCGCGCATGTTGTCGCTCCATCCTGCTAAGAGGATGTGCTTGGCATCGCTCAAACGTGGGCATGTTTCTCTCGGCGAGGACCATCGAGGAGCATCCTTGCTCGTCGAGCTGAAAAAAGAGAAAAACAAAAAACAAAAAACAAAAAACAAAACAAAAAAAACAAACAAACAACAAAAAAAAAAAAAAAAAAAAATGTGGGGCGGCTCCTTTTTCAGCCCTGGCCTCCTGCCTGAGCGGCCGGCTCCTGGGGCGCTCGCCTCTCCAGAGGGCGCCTCTGGCAGTCAGAAGCATGTCTTCTCTTGGCATCGCTCGGACCTGGGTATTCTTCCTTCGGCGGGCACCAGCGAGGAGCATCCTTGATCATTTGGCGAAAAACCCACGCACGAGACCGAAAAAAGCACAGGGAATGGACGTCCGAGCGATGGCCAGCTGGGGGCCTGTGATAAAAGGGGGGGATTTGCGGCTCGATGGTGCACTGCAGCATCGTGGATGCACCCTCGGTTTGTTAGGATCCTCCTTTCGGCGCTCGAGCGGGTCGGTCTTGCGGGTGCCTCCGGCGAAGGCGGGGGTCGTTGTCGCATGCACGAGCTGTGCGCCCCTTTCTGGCTCCTTTCCTGCGCTTCCTTGGGAAGATGCCATCGTCAGCTGGTCGGTTTGCCGGTGCGCGTGGCGGGGCAGCATTGCTCTGGCGATCCGCGGTTTTCAGGATAGCACGGTCATCGTCGCCTGGTGGACGCAATGAAAAGAAAAATCCTCGAAAAGAGAAATCCTCCTCCTCCTCGAAAACAGAAAGGACAATCTCGAAAAGAGATATCCTCCTCCTCCTCCTCCTCCTCCTCCTCCTCCTCCTCCTCCTCCTCCTCCTCCTCCTCCTCCTCCTCCTCCTCTTCCTCATCCTCCTCATCCTCCGCATGATTCAGGCACATCTGACTAGCGCAAGGTCGTGGAAAGTTAGCGAGGCAGAGACGAGGAGGACAGAGGTCCGCCACCAAAGCGTCTCAGCCCAGAGTGTCTCCCATTCGCGCTGCACAGACATTGGCGGGGTGACCGTTTCGTCGATGGATGTGCTCGCTGGAAAAAAAAATAGCACACGATCGACCTGGGGCCTGTGCACCGAGGTTCTAGGTATTGGACTTGCCCGGACACGGAACTGGGAGGCGACGTGGTGGAAGAAGTGGAGAGGCACAGCAGGCAAGGGCCCCACCTGAGGGTAGGGTGTACGCAGGCACGCAGGCCGTTCTCTTCCTCGTCCTCCTCGTCCTCTTCTTCCTGCTCCTCCTCCTCCTCCTCCTCCTCCTCCTCCTCCTCCTCCTCCTCCTCCTCCTCCTCCTCTTTCCTCCTCATCCTTCTCCTCCTGCTCCTCCTCATCAGCAGCAGCATCATCATCCTCCTCATCCTCATCCCTCCGCTGCTCTTCCTCCTCCTCCTCCTCTGGCCTCCTCCTCCTCCTCCTCCCCCCCCCTCCTCCCCCTCCTCCCCTCCCCCTCCTCCTCCTCCTCCCTCCTCCTCCTCCTCCTCCTCCTCCTCCTCCTCCTCCTCCTCCTCCTCCTCCTCCTCCTCCTCCTCCCCCTCCTCCTCCTCCTCCCCCCCTCTTCTCTCTCTCTTTCCCTCTCTCTCTCTCTCAGCCCGCCTTGGCGGGCCCCCTGGCTCCGTGGCCCAACCTCGCGGCCCGAGGCAGCGCGCCGCCCACAAAGCCACACCTTTCTCGCGACCAGTGCTGGCCTGTCCTCGCACGCGCAGGCCTACAGTCGGGGCGCTGACCTGAGGAACCCTAAATAAGGAACGAGGCCTCTTTTCTCCAGAAGCCGAACTTCGATTTCCCTTCGGAAACCAAGGGAAAACCCAAGGCAAACTGTGAAGCAATCAAGGAACACGGAGCCCCTCCCCAACGAAAAGGGTTCCTTCTTCAGGGCCCCGACTGTAGGTGCAAATCATGATTGATGTGCGTCAGGACCCCCGCTTGTGCCACAGCTGGCTGTGCTGTAGGGTGGGGGGCAGGGTGGCAGCAAGAACGGTCGCGGGCACTGGTGCTCAGCGCTGCTCTCGGCCCACTGCATGATCCTCTGGGTCTCCTCGATATCGGAGATGAGCAGCCGGACGATGGGACCCTGTCCGTGCTTGGCCGCCTTCGTGCAGGCGACCGATGCGTATCGGATCGGGGCCTCCGGCCGCGGCACCTTCCGCAGCCAGGTGGCCAAGGCTTCGGCGTAGAGTTTGCCGATGGCGTCGACCGGGGCATCCAGTCTGTGGGTCGACCAGGGGCTGCTGTCGCCACCGCTGTCTGGCGCGTGCTTCGCGCCGCCAACGTGGCAGTAGACGGCGTCTGGCTCGTGCCTCGCGACGCCTCCCTCGTAGCTGATGGTGTCGAGCTCGTGCTTCGCGACTCCGCTGTCCGCCGTTGGGCGTCCAACGTCGTAGCTGATACCATCGGGCTCGTGCTACACGTCGCCTCCCTCGTAGCTGGCTCCGTCGGGCTTGTTCTTCGTGACGCTACCCTCGTAGCTGATGGCATCGGGCTCGTGCGTCGCTGCACCACACTCGTAGCTGATGGTATCGGGCTCGTGCTTCTCGGCGCCACGCTCGTTGCCGATGACGTCGGGCTCGTGCTGAGCGCCACCCTCGTGGCTGATGGTTTCGTGCATCGCGTCGCCTCCCTCGCCGTGGCTGCTGACGCCGGTCTCGTGGCTGGTAGTTTCCACTGCCTGCCTGCCACTGCGGCCATTGCCTGCCACTGTCACTTCTTCTCGCACGCTGCGCCGGCTGCCACTGCCGGCATTGTAAAATTGCATTGCGTGCAGTGCTGCACCATTGTCCGCTGCCGATGCACCACTGCCCGCTCTGCATCTTCTAGCACCACTGCCTGCTGCCGCAGCCAGGTCTTCTCGCACCGCCGCCTGCTGTCACTGCAGGGTCTTTCGCACCGCTGCCTGCTGCCACTGCCTGCAGCCACCATATTCTCTTTTCGCACGTGCTGGTCTGCAGCTGATGGCGTCTGCGGCACGCCCTTCTTACCTGCGCCTGCTTCCGCTGCCTGTCCGTTCTCGCACGCCTCTCGCACCTGTTGCCTCCACAGCCGTCTCTTCCCGCGCGTTCTGGTCTGTAGCTGATGGCGCCTGTGCCCCGCTCCCTTCTTGATGCACCACTTCTTGAGCCACCTCTTGATGCACCACTACGCCCCCTCCCCTGCAGAAGACGAGAATGTCAGGGGTTGCTGCGCTGTCGATTGTACACATGCTGTATGCAGTCTTGCCTTTAAGCCTGTCTGTACGCAAGCTGCATGCTGCCGCTGGCAGTTGGTAACGTAGTTGCTGACTGACATCTGGCGCTTTGCTGGCGTCGGTCCAGCACTGCAGGAGACCAGGGATGAATTATGAAGAATTCCTGTTGGGTCCTGAGCCCGCTAATTGTCGTATCGTCTGTACGTCGTATTCAATATGTCGCACTGCTGCCGCTATTTTTCGGAGCAGAGACATTTGAGGTTCTGGATTTGCCCCATGGGTTGTGTGTTGGTGTGGTTTCAGCCCAATCTGGGCACACAGGTTGGACGTGGCCACCAAAGCTTGTCGTGCCACTCGTTTCGTTCTCAATTGACTTCTCTTGAATCGCGATGTGGGCTCCACGGTCGCCACCACCGCACAGAAGTTCCAATTCCTTGAATCACGAGGCGTGGCAGTGTTCGGCGCGACCAGTCCTGCTATGGCTGATGCGCCCACCTGGCCGCTCTCGGCCCGTGGGCTGGGGACGGCCCCAGCGGTCCCCCGGAGGGGGGACCGCGGTTCGAGCCCCCCATGGCCCTTCTTTTCCTCATCCTCTTCCATTCCTTCGGAATTATTGTTGACGCTTCGCGAATCCCCACCAGCATTTGGCGGCTGCTTCTGAGTGCGGGCTTGGCCGCTGTGCTTTTAGGCTTGCGCGTGGCCAATTTGACAGGCCCGTGGCCCAGACCTCCCACTCGGCGACTGCGGATCCGCGTCTGCCCGCGACCAAAAAAAAAAATCCCCACCAGTTTTGGACGGCGCGCAGCTGCCTGCGTCGCTCGCGAGCAAAAAGTCTCCCTACCAGTTCTCCACCTGCCGCACGGCCGGCGCGGGCCGTCACTTTCGGTCGTCCGCCCGCCCTCCGCTGCCCCCTCCGCCTCGGCCTCTCCGCCCCCTGCGGCTCGTGGCCTGCGGAGGCATCCTTCACCAGCCTGGGGCCTGCTGACCTCCCGGTCGCCCCCCACCGTGCGGGTTGTCTCCCTGACGGCCCCCAATCGGGACCCACCTCGCCCGCAGCTGGGCGCTTCCGTGGCGCACCCCGGGGCCTTCGGTCGATTGGGTCGGTCCCTGCTCGGCGTGCGACCGCCCGCCCGCACCCTCTGCTCCGCGGCACGCGGACTCGACATCAGTCTTCGACGGTGTCCGGCGAACGGGACCTTGGGCCGTTGAGCGCTTGCACGTGAGTTGGTAGCCGCCTGGCGGCGCGTGGGATACGCCCTCTATCCGTGCGGCGAGGCGACCGTTGGTCCTGACGCCTGCTCCTCGTGGTGCGTCTACGAGCCAGCGTTTATTGACCTCCGGCACGCTCGCAGTGTCGCCCAACCAGAATTCCACGCCGTTTTGGCGTTGCACCCCAGTTGGCAGCTTCCCCCCCCAGTCGACGGCGCCCTCTTGACGGCTGCGAGGCCCGCCTCCTGTCTGTTCCTCCCTCCGCTTTCCTCCCGTTGCTTCCCTCTTCCCCTTCCTGGTGCGCAAGTTATTGCGTAGCCCGCTAGCTACGACTCCTGGACGGCGTCCGGCGTCGCCCGGTGCGCTTGCGATCAAAAAAGTATCCCCACCAGTTTGCCCGGCTTTCGACTTGCTTCGCGAGCCCGTGGACCAAAAGTGTATCCCCACCAGCCCATCCAGAAACGATGCCTAGGGGAGTTGAGGTGATCAGGGAATTGGGGAGGATGCAGAAGAACAGAGGGCGGGGGAAGCCGTCATATACCCCATGAGGAGGAGTAATCGTCGGAGGAAGAGGAGGAGGAAGAGGAGGAGGAGGAGGAGGAGGAGGAGGTGGAGTAGGGCGACGACAAGGAGGAGGACAAGGAGGGAGAGGTACCTCGGGGATCCTCTTGAAGCCTCGTATAAGGTCTCTTGGGAGCCTCTTGGAAACCTCTTGAGGCCGTCTGGGCGGTTCTTGCGGCCCTCTTGGGGCGCTGTTGGGAGCTTCTGGGGCGTTTTGGGGCCATCTTGGAGGACATCGATCAAAAAGGAGGGGAGCTCCAATTAGCGCCCCCCCTCGGGAGCACCGAAAATCGCCTCCTGGACCCCTCTTGGGGCGCTCTTGGGGCCGTCTTGGGGCTCTCTTGGGCCTCTCCTGGGGCTCTCTTGGGCCGTCTTGGAGCTATCTTGAGGCTTCGGATGGCTATCGGAAACGAAAAGGCGAGAAAACAAAAATCGCTGATGTCCGGGTGTGGGAAGGAATCTGACTTCTTGGAGGCCTTCCTGGAGGTTTCGGTGGCGACTTGAAGCCGTCTTGGAGCGTTCTTTGGGCCTCTTCGAGCATCTTGGGAGCCGGCTTGAGGCATCTTGGGTTATCTTGAGCCATCTTGGAGGTCATCTTGGGGCGAAAAAGTACCTTTGATACCTGCGGGGCGCCCCGTCCAGGTCCAGGGGAGGGGGTATGCGGGGAGGGGTAAACGCCTCCCCGACGGGGACGAAGGGGGTTGGAAGAGGAAATGCCCTAGACCACCTGCGCGTTTGGGATTTATCCTTGTCGTGCCGCGAGGCTGGTCGGCGCTTCGCTTGAGACGTCCTCACCACCCAATTATGATCCTTAGGCTTCTACATTGGAGCAGCTTCACCAATGGAGGGCAGGCCGTTTCTGAAATGCGGTTCTCGCCTGAGCGCCGATCACAGTCGGCTTCAAAGTCTGCCGGGGCTTCACGGATGGACGGCGGGCGGTTTTCAAAACGCTGTTCTCGTTGTCAAAGTTTGCACGAACTTCACGGACGAAGGGCGGCTCCTTTTCAAAACGTGGTTCTCGCCTGAGCGCCTCACACAGTCGTCTTAAGAGTGTACAACACTTTCAAGGTTTCTTTTGGGTGACGGCCCAGATATCATGTTTTGGCACGATGTAAGATTGTCAGGGCGCAACAGTCACGTTTATCCGCGGTGTTGCAGTCCCAGGAAAGGTTTTCCGGCATGGTTCTGGATTGTCAGGACGCAACAGTAACGCTCATTCGCGACATTGTATTTCCAGGAATGATCTTGTGGTTCGGCTCAGGATTTTCAGACGGTTGTCTTCCAACGGGGCAGCCCTCTCAGTGGAAATGAATCGGGAATTCGGAGGGAGAATTTATTGCAAAATCGTTGATGAGTCTTGGGTTTACATTGGTCCTCCAGCCTCTTCCGCGACAGGTACGAGAGGTGCGCGTCGCAGTGCGAGCTGAAGGACCCACGGGGACCGGGCGATGCCCTGGCGGCGGCCGACAAGCGGTTGACCCCATCGACGCGCCCCTCGACCTCCGCCGGCCATCACCACCAGATTTGGCATGATCATCACCGCCCTCTGAACTCTCCACCGAAGTCTCCCGCCACCCTTCTCAGGGGGGACGCATCGACGCGCAATCGTTCAGTCATCGCAGACAGGGGTCTGATAGCCCCACCCCGCCCGCCCGGGACCGTGAGGTTTCGCTATCGGCGGCCTATCGCCGATCGATCGACGATGTCGATGTATCGCCCATTCCAGGTCGATGTCTCCCCCCCTGAGCCAGTCCCCCCCCCCTGTCGTCGGCCCTCGCCTTCACGTCCTCCCCAAGAACACGTGCATCAGACGCACGGCGCTCACCGTGCGTTTGGGGAGCACGTCGCCCCCGGGCCACGTCTACCAGACCCAGCGTCGTCACCCAGAGGTTGCGCAGAGCTTGTCGCCGTGGAAAGAACTGTCCTGCCGACGAGTCCCCCCCCTGGCATGATTGTTCAGCGATACGATGAGGCCCGATGCTTGCATTACGTTATTGCATATCCTGGCTCAGCCGATCCTATTCGATTCCGACTCCGCATCGATGCAGCCCGAGTCGACGCATACTCTGATCCGATCCGATTTCCCGATTCGATGTTGCCTGATTTTGCCCTTGACTTCTGGAAGCAAAAAACGGTTGCCGTCCGAATGCAAGAGAGTTGTGGCAAAATGCGCGTTGCTATTCGCCTGGTTTCCCCTGGGCTTGCCACTGTTCCCAGGACCGTCAGCTCAACGATTACAATCGGTGGCGCCAAACTCACCTGGTGGACGCGTCGAAGACCGAGCTCATGCGGCGGTCCGAGCTGAAGAACGGCCTGGTCAAGGATCCCAGCAGCAACCCGCATCTCTTTCACCTTGCCCTCCAGGGCGATTCCCCAGATCTCTGACGATGTGATTCAGCGGGAATAAACACACACAGACACAATCAATCGTCGACTCCCAAGAAAGTATTGGAAAATATGGGGGTTGGGGGGGAAGGCAAAAACCCGGAAAATATGGGAAAAAATGTGGGGGAATCCTTCTTATTTGTGTGTATTCACTTGTGTGTCCCAGGGCCCCTTCAGATGTGATGCGTTCCCTCCGGGCGCTGCTCCTCGACGCTGGCCCCCCCGGGGGCCCGTCCTCGGGCTCCAGGACCACCGCGAGGAGTTGCGGGGCGCAGAGCCGTCCCCGGGCACGGGGGTCGGGTGCTCCTTGGGGCCGCGGGTTGGAGAGGCATCGGAGGACATCTGGGTCCTCTCTGCCAGGAGTACTGCTCACTCATTCTGGGCCCTCAGGCTCGGGCGTCCTCTCGGGGGCCACATCCAGCGCGTCACCATGGCCAACGTATCCCTCACAGGTGACTCGTTCTCCTCAGCTGCACGCGCGGTGATCACCGCTTCTGAATCGGCATCCAGATTGCAGAGAGCACCAAGTCGATTAATTACTTGAAGAGGGTTCGACACGACGGCAATCGAAATCCTTGAATGCACGGTAGCAGTCCATGAGTGCAGCATTCTCGCTCGAGTGGAGGTTCACTCTTCGATGTTCTGCTCCCTCTGAAGGGACTGTGTTTAATTGATTTGTGTTGCGCAGAACCGCCGCATGCTACGACGCGCCACACGAGCCATGCGCATCACGGATCCCCGCCCATCCTCGTTGTTTGTTGCGACGTTTCTCTTGTTTCCCCTGAAGCGAGGATTCCAATGACATCGTCGCGAAGTACCAGAACAAGGCATTTGCTACAACCAGGCCTGCAGAGATCCCAGGCATAAGATGATCTTGAGCGGGTCAGTGCGGCAGGGTGTTCGCAGCCGGCACGGCGAGTAACAAGCCAGTAGGTGTCCCATGCAAAGTTCTCTTCCTCGGCGGACGGCCAGCGGAAGTGTAGAACGGCGACGGTTCCGCTGGAGGAAGACGTCGGAAGGCTGACGGCAGCCAGCGGAAGTGAAAATCCGCCTTCCAAGAAACACACATTGTTGGATTCGGGGCTTGGGGGGAATAGCCAGATTGTCATGAGCTTTTGGTCGTTGGCATTATCCCCGGGGGGGGGGCTCCTTGCGTTCCGCGTGTCCCTGCTTTCCGCTCGTCCCCATCGCCGAGGACCGACAAGGAACCCCCCGCGCGCGCTCCTCGCGCCGGGGAGGGACATACCAGGGTAGGAAGCCCAGCGCCGACACTAGGAAGTGTTCTCGAAGGCCTCCTCGGCCATCTCGGCGGCCTCCTCGCCAGGCTTGGAGTCTTGTTGGAGAGTGCGGCGTCCGCTTTCTTTGGCACTCAGAGGCAAAGGCCGATCCAGTTGTGGGTCATGGATTCGTCCGTTCGGTTGCGTATAAGACAACAAACAACCAACACTTATGTTGTAAGGTACTATGCATGTTGCTTATCGTCGTCACTTTTACAATTGAACAGATGCCCTAGTTCGACTTGGCCCCACAAAGGTACGACCCCGTGGAAGGGGGGGCAAGGGACCCGAGACTACCTTAGGGTTAGGCCATTGGCTGCCCAGATGGCTGAGAGGACCCTCTTGTCGTTTGAAGCCATGCGGCACTGACTCAGCATCCGCCGACCGAAGTTCTAGAATGCCTCCTGAGAGGTAAGCTGCGGGGGCAGGAGCTGCTGTGAGAGCCTCCCGCCATGCCATTCGCGCGTGTTCGCTACCCGTCGTCTTCTTCTCTCCTCCAGTGGTCTTCCCTATCCTGATTTTAATCCTTGTCCTCGGCATCCTCCTGCTGTTAATGTCCATGCATATCGTCCCCTTTCTTTCGAAAGGCTGCTCGAATCTTCACGTGCAGTCATCCCTTATCTGTCTCATGAGTCCTCTCTCTCTGTCTCTCTCTCTCTCTCTCCCTTGGCATCCATACCTCAAAATTATCAGAACCACCTAGACTGATTAAAGATCTAATCCTCATACTTACCACCGTTTTTACCCTTACCATGTTAGGACTCCTTCTCCCCCTCCTCTTCCGCCGGGTCCTCATCCGTAGTCCATCCGTTCTGCACTTGCCGGGCAGTTATGCTCCCTTCCTGTTTGGGGGGTGGTCTTCGTAGCACACTCGGCCTCTGGCCTCGCCTGGACAGTCTAGCTGCAGGCTAGCCTCATGGACAAATGCAGTCTCCCATTGGCACATGTTCCAATGGCATTTCGGTCCTCTCCTCATAGGTATGTCTAGCTCGCTGCTGTTGCGCAGGCAAGCTGAACCGTCGTCGCTAGCTCGAAGTGGTTCATGGGTCCGCGGCAAAATCCCATCGCGTGTCGCCAAATGGTCGCATGGATAAGCCGTATCAATCCGCATCGTCGCATTCACCCCACGGCCAGCAAGCGCGTGCTCATGGTTGCTGCATGTGTCATGAGCATTGCGCAGCCAATGAGTACACAATATGTCCACTGGCGGCGGATCGAAGACGCCTACGGCGAATCACCGCCGCCCCCTGCCCCTTCGGAAGCGCCTTTGTGGCCGACAGCTGTGCCAGAGCTTGGCCAAGCTATCGGGCCAGTTGTTCCCCGAGTCGGTTTGGAAAGACTTCGGGGAACGCATGGGGGAGCAAGAAGAGGAGGAGGGGGAGGATGAGGAACAAAGAGGAGGAGGAGGAGGAGGAGGAGGACAAGGAGGAGGCCTCTTGGGCGCCTCTTGGGGCACTCTTAAGGCCTCCTGGGAGCTTCCCGTGAGCCTCTTGGAGGGTTTGGGGGTGCCTTCGGGGGCTTCTTGGGGGCCGTCTTAGGGCGTTCCTGGCTTGTCTGACGCCGTCGGAAGCCGTCTTGGGGGCCTGTCTGGGTCGTCTCGGGGTCCTCTTGGGGCTTATCAGGGGTTCTTAGAGGCCATCTTGGGAGTGTTGGAGGCCTCTTGGGCCGTTTTGGGACCCTCTTGGGGCCGTCTTGGGAGCCTTTTGGGCCGTCGTGGGGCCATCTTGGAGGCTTCTTGGGCGATCTTGGGGGCATCTTGCCCCGTCTTGAGCCGTCGGAATGCCGAGAAGAAGCAAATGCCAGAATCTGCCAAAAACCTTCGGACAATCAATGATTTTGGCCTCGTCGTGCCCTCCTGGAAGACCTCCTGGACGCCTTTTGGGCCGTCTTGGAGGCCTCTTGGGGGCCTCTTGGGCCGTCTTGGGCCATCTTGAGGCCATCTTAGGCCGTCTTGGGTGCATCTTGGGGCCATGTTCGCTGTCTTGGAGGCCATGCTGGCCGTCTTGGCGGCCCCTTGGGCCCTCTTGGGGCCGTCTTGGGGGCCTCTTGGGCCGTCATGGGGCCATCTTGGAGGCCTCGTGGGCGATATTGGGGGCCTCTTGGGCCGTCTTGAGCCGTCGGAATGCCGAAAAGAAGCAAATGCCAGAATCCTTCAAAAACCTACGGAAAATCAATGAATTTGGCCTCTTTGGGCCCTTCTGGAGAACCTCTTGGAGGCCTCTTCGGCCGTCTTGGAGGCATCTTGGGGGCCTCTGTGGCCGTCTTAGGCCATCTGGAGGCCATCTCAGACCGTCTTGGGTACATCGTGGGCCGTGTTTGAGGCATCGTGGGGCCATCTGAGCCGTCTTGGAGGCCATCTTGGGCGTCTTGGGGGCATCCTGGGCCGTCTTGGGGCCCTCTTGGGGCCGTCTTGGGGGCCTCATGGGCCGTCATGGGGCCATCTTGGAGGCCTCGTGGGCGATCTTGGAGTGATCGTGGGGGCCTCTTGGGCCGTCTTGAGCCGTCGGAAGGCCGAAAAGAAGCAAATGCCAAAATCCTTCAAAAACCTAGAGAACATCAATGATTTTGGCCTCTTCGGCCTCTTCTGGAGGACCTTGGGTCATCTGAGGCCATCTGAGGCCGTCTTGGGTGCATCTTGGGCCGTCTTGGAGGTATCTTGGGGCCATCTTAGCCGTCTTGGAGGCCATCTGGGGCCGTTGAGGAGCCGTCTGGAGCAGGAAAAACCTGTTGCAACAACCTCTGGAAGATCTTTCCAGGTGGTCGGCGGGACGGGCCGAAGCCCCAGGGGGAGTTCTTTTGGAAAGAACCAAAACCAAAACCGAAAGGGTCCAGCACGCCAGGCACCCCTGCGATGAATCGACACGGGGCGGCGGATCGAAGACGCTTACGGCGAATCACCGCCGCCCCCTGCCCCTTCGGAGGCGCCTCTGTGACCGACAGCTTGGCCAGAGCTTGGCCAAGCTATCGGGCCAGTTGTTCCCCGAGTCGGTTTGGAAAGACTTCGGGGAACGCATGGGGGAGCAAGAAGAGGAGGAGGGGGAGGATGAGGAAAAAAGAGGAGGAGAAGGAGGAGGAGGAGGAGGAGGAGGCCTCTTGGGCGCCTCTTGGGGCACTCTTGGGGCCTCCTGGGATCATACTCCAGTTTGAGATGGTGAAAGGGGACTGGGGGACGCCCAAACGTCTCACACGCCTTTTGACCCCTGGCAAGCGGTAGTTGCCAGACTGATAAGAAGCAGTGGTGAGCCCATTTTTGAGGAAGGTTTTAGGAAGGTTGTTGGGAGGATTCTTTTTAAACACTTTCCAAAAACCTTCCTCCAAAAGGTGTCAGGAGGGGTTCCTCCTGAAAACCTTCCTTAAACCTTCCTCCGAACATTTTTCTGGAAGGTTCTTAGGAGGAATCTTCCAAAAACCGTTCAAAAGCAAACCCCTTTCCCCGTTGGGGAAGGAGGAAGACAAAAGATCAAAATCACCTAAACCCGAAGTGTTGGCGGGATTTTCGGAGGTCCGCGCGGACTTTTTGGGTCGGCGCCGGACCCCCCCCCCCTCCCCGCGCATCCCCTTGGCGCGTGGAGCACGCTGGGGCCGGACCTTCGAGAGGTTGTGCTCATGTGGTCGTTTCGTTTTCTAGGAAAGGGGCGACGTGGAGGGAACGAAAAAAGAGGAGAGAGGAGAGAGGAGAGAGAGGAGAGAGGAAAGAGAGGAAAGAGAGGGGAAAAAAAGAGAGGAAAGAGACGAGAAAGGAGAGAGGAGAGAGGAGAGAGGAGAGAGGAGGAGGAGGAGGAGGAGGAGGAGGAGGAGGAGGAGGAGGAGGAGGAGGAGGAGGAGGCGGGAGGAGAGGGCGGGAGAGAGGCGGGAAGAGGCGGGAGAGAGGCGGGAGAGGTGGGTGAAAGGGCCATCTCTTTCCCCAGCTGCTCCCCCAAGGCCCTTACGCCCCCCCACACACACACACACACACACACACACACACACACACACACACACACACACACACACACAACACACACACACACACACACACACACACACACACACTGCTCCTTGCACCTGCCTTCCCTTCTTCCCCCCTCCGCATCCCCTTCCCCCTATCTCCCTCTTCTTCGTGCCCCTCTCCCTCCCCCTCCTCCCCCCCCCCCCCCGCAATCCTTCCACCTCTCCTCTGGATCGACGGCACGCCGAGATGGGAGGGGGCAGGCCTTCTCAGAAGTCGGCGGGGAGGGGGAGGGGGAGAAGAAGGAGGAGGAGGAGGAGAAGAAGGAGAGGTAGGAGAAGTAGGAGAAGTGAGAGGAGGGGGAAGGGGAGGGGGAGGGGGAGGGGGAGGGGGAGGGGGAGGAGGAGGGCCTTCTCAGAAGTCGGCGGGGAGGGGGAGGAGAAGGAGGAGGAGGAGGAGCTGAAAAGCCCTCTGTCTCTCCTGAGAAAGCTCAGGAGGCGTCTCAGGAGGCCAGAGGCCTTCTGAGCCTTCATGGGAGGCCCGCCCCCTCTGCCTCCCTCCCTCCCCCCCCACCCGCCCTCCTTCCCGCCACCCTCCCGACTCTCGCAACCAGCGCGAAGAGGGGCGCCGCAGAGGCGGGAAGGGGGGACGGGAAGAGGGCTAATTCCGATTCCTCCGACCCGATTCGGTATCGATTCCGATTCCGATTCGACCTCGGATTCCGATGTGAACTTCGGTTTTTCGGTGGAGCCTCACTGGCCTGCCGCCTTCCGCCGATTCGACGTCCCCCGACTTGGTTGCCGACTTCCGCCGATCCGAGCATTTCGATCGCCGATCCGACTCGTCGACTCGATTCTGGGCTCTCCTGGGAGGGGCGTGAGCGCGGAATGCTGGGCCACTTCGCCAGCTCGCAGGCGGCAGGCCCGCACGGGAGGTTCGAGCCTCGGCCCTTGGGCCGAGGCTTTCGGGAGGCGACTCGCTCGGGAGGGCTTCGTCGGAACGATCATCGGAGGCCCCGGGGTTGGCAACAGCACCGCTGCCGGTGGTGTGCCTCCGCCGAGGGGAGTCGGGCGGGTGGCAACGGAGGGGGCCCTGAGGGGTGGGCGGAAGCCTCGAAGGCTCCCTGCAGGGCCCCTTTCGGAGTCGGCAGGGGCCCAAAAGTAGGGCCCCTGTCTTCACCCCCAACGCAGGTCACCCCCAATGCCGCCCGCCCGAAGAAGGTGAGATCCCGATCTCGGTGATTCAAGAGGAGAAAAAACACACAGAGACACAATGAATCGTCCACTCCCAGGAAAATATGGGAAAATATGGGAAGTGAAGGGGAAGACAAAACCCAGAAAACATGGGAAAATATGGGGGATATTTTCATTTGTGTGTATTTATTTGTGTGTCCCAGGGCCCCTTCAGTGATGGTGGTAATATTCGCGCTTCCTAGGCGGCGGGAAGACCACCAGCACCAGAATCTAAGATCCTCTTCCCCAGGTGGAGGCAACCCCGTGCGTTGGTGCCGGTGCCCATCTCCAAGCCTCAGGGCATTTTTTCTACGCCCGATTACGGGACCGTTACAGCCAGACGACGACAAGGCTGAAGCTTGCTTGAGGCGGCTATGGCCTGGACTAGGCGGATGCTCGGAGAAGAGAAGAGTGCACTTTTTTGGTCTGCGGGTCGGGAGCGGGCCCCTTCCGGTCAAGAGCTAAACGGGACGCGGGTAGCCCTAATTAGGAAGACAGGGCGCGGGCGGGCGGGGCCTCAGGCGGCCGGAGGGCTCAGAAAACAGGCGGTGCCGAAGATTTTGCACAGGACAAGGTGCGCCATAAGCGAAGAGTGCACAGGCATAGATATTTTCGGAGGCCCGCGCGGATTCCTTGCTTCGGCGTCGGGTCTCCCCCCCTGGCAGCGCCTCCCGCGCCGCCGCCGGCGCGCTCCACGCGCCACGGAGCGGGGGCTCAGCGCCGATCCAAGATTCAGGAGGGAAAAAAACACACAGACACAATTGATCGTCGATTCCCCAGGAAATATGGGGAAATATGGGAAGTGGGGGGGAAGACAAAAACCCTGAAAATATAGGAAAATATGCGGGATATTTTTATTTGTGTGTATTGATTTGTGTGTCCCAGTTCCCCTTCAAAGATACTCGCGCGGACCTCCGAAAGCTTACCCATCGGTCGTTGAAAGTGGGAATCTTTTGGGTTCCCAGAGTCCAATCTACCTTCAGCGCCTTCCTACTTCAAGAGTCGAGTGGTTTTCCCTCTTCCCTCCTCTTCAGGGGGCGGGCGGAAGCCCAATCAATTCCCAACGCCTTCCTACTTCATGTTTCTACCCACTTTTTCCGACCGACGTGTACGCTTATGCTGGCGGCATGGGAAACTCGAGATGCGTCGCCTGCGTGGCGCCGAATTCGTCGCGCGCGCGACCCCGGCGGACGCGGCACCCCGTCGGGCTTTTGTTCCTGAAGACATCGCTTGAAGCACCGCCCCTGGGCCTGCGATCCCGGACTTCGCCACGCCTTCCTCGGATGCGGCGGCGAGAGTTTTGCGCACCTGAGTGCCTGGCCTTCGCTCGGACGTCCATTCCCTGTGTTTTTTTCGGTTTCGTGCGTGGCTTCTTCGCCAAATGATCAAGGATACTCCTCGATGGTCCTCGCCGAAGGAAAAATGCACACGTCCGAGCGATGCCAAGGTGCGTGGCGCGCTTTGCGTCTGCGTGGACGAGCCAGGCGATGTCGCTGTGCTTGCCTCGACGCGGAGGCTCCGTCTCCGCGTCGGCCGCTCAAGCGTTTTCGGGGCGCTTGCCGGCTCCGGGGCGTGAAGGCATCGCGCCTCGTGTCGCTTGGGTTAAGAAGGAGAGAAGAGCTGGAGATGGGTGAGGAATGGACAGGTTGTGGAGGAGGAGGGGGAGAAGGAGGAGGAGGTGGAGGCCTGGCGGTATGAAGTTCCGATCGAGGATGTTTGCGTCCCGGCAGGTGGTATCGAATGTCTCCAAGCACGAGAAAGCGGAGGAAG
Organism: Prorocentrum cordatum; assembly: GCA_963575745.1. Classification (NCBI taxonomy): domain Eukaryota; class Dinophyceae; order Prorocentrales; family Prorocentraceae; genus Prorocentrum; species Prorocentrum cordatum. Next base: position 110,625 of record CAUYUJ010019403.1, on the reverse strand, counting down.
AGGCCAGATTTCTCAAGAACAATTTGATGAACATTCTCGACTGTTATGACAAGGATTGCCATCGCTGGTCTGCCAGTCGGTATGACTTGACAGGTGAATGATTTTCTCCCGTTCTGTATCTCTCTCTCTCTCTCACTCGCTCTCTCTCTCTCTCTCGATATATATATATATATATATATATATATATATATATATATATACATACATACATACATACATATACATATATATATGTATCGCTTTCTTTCTATCTCTCTATATTCAGCCTCTCTCTTCTCTCTCTCTCTCTCTCGCCCTGTTTCACTCGCTCTCTTGCTCTCTCTCTCTCTCTCTCTATGTCTCTATCTCTTCATTTTTGTGCGCACACACACACATTGAGGCCGCCAGAAAGAGCCTCGCCTCAGAGGGGGACCCTGGGAGGAGGCAGGCAGAAGTAGGGCGAGAACCGTCCTGGTGGGGCCCGCACGAGCCATGCGTCGCAGCCGCCTGGCAGGAGCAGCGCGCATTGTCCGGTGCTGCTGGCGAGACTCTGGGGCGGCGTGCGCTCGGCTGCCTGCACAGCACACGTTGACGCAACGCTACGGTGACCCCTGAGATCCTGGCGCTGCACTGGTTTTAAGTCGGGCCTGTCCCCCTACAGGGGGATTTTCGACGAAAAATAAAAATACCCCTAAAATAGTCAAAAGATACCCCAAAAATAGTCAGGTGACTATTTTTTGAATCTTTTTTCCTTTCTTGGGGTACTTTTGTGGTATTTGTTTTATTCTTCGTCGAGAATCCCCCTGTAGGGGGACACGCCCGACATAACACTTTGTTCCACACCGGGCGCTTTCGCCCGGTGTGGTCGCCTTTCCTGGCCTCGGGCAGTCACATCTCGCCCCCGCTCGCAGAATGCTGCAGAAGGGTGGGGTGTGGGGATCCCGTCGAGAAATGTCGCGATGCTGCAGGTTTTCGCAACGTCGGATCTCAGGATGCGGTGACCCCGAACACCTGAAGGGTGCTCTCGTCCACCCCCCGCAGGATGAAGACCAGTCCATCGGCCCCGAGGAGTTCACCACGTTTTTCAACAACCCCGAGGTGCAGAACCTGCTGGGGCGCTTCGGCACCAAGGTCGCGTCCCCCTCTCTCTCTCTCTCTCTCTCGCTCTCTTTCTCGATATGTATTGAGCGTCTCCCTCGTCGCGGGGCGACGGCCCTGCTCGAGCGGCCATCGGGCGGCACGCACGCACGCGAAGCGTGCCAGGGATCTCGCCACAGCCTCCAACGGCGAGCCCGGCGCCCAGAACACCGCGGGGCGCCGAGTGCCCAGCCCGCCCCCGCGCGGCGAGCAGAGCCCCGAGACCAGAGGCAGCGTCCGGGGGGAGACGGGCCCGGCGTGGGGCGCATCGACACCCAATCGCCCCTGGATCGCCGACAGGGGCCCGATAGCCCACGACCCCGCCCAGAACGTGCGGACTTGCTATCGGGGGCCTGTCGCCGATACGTCGGCGATGTATCGCCAGCTCCAGGCCGACGCTTCCCCACCCCGAAGCTGGCCCCCTCCCTGAGGTTGCCCCCCGGCGAGGGAGTGGCCCGCCGGCCCGTCGATCCCCGCCCTGCGACCCTGGGCCTCGGGCGCAGCGGCTTCTATTCGGTCCAAGCGTGCGTGGGGCCCTGAGGTCTGGGGATCTATCTCACCACGCCGCCTGGTCCGACGCGCGATCGTACGTCTTGGGGGGTAGCGCCTCAGCCACCAGGGCAAGCTCCGCTTCGGGCGCAGGGTCTGCCGCAGGGCTTGGCGCGGCGCCAGCCTCGTCCACTTGCGGCGCGGCACGCGGGATTTGGCGTGGTGTCGGCTTCGTCCGCTTGGGCGCGTCGAGAACAAAGGTTGCGGCGACATATCCCCCTTTGTCATCCCCCGCCTCTTGGCCGCTCCCGATCGATGCACGAAGTTTTTTCACTTCCTCGATCCACCGCCGACGTCACCGAGAAATGGAAAAACAAAACAAACAACATTTTGTTATACATATATATATATATATATATATCGCAGCCCTCTCTTCGGCACCTTGGAGGGCTGTGTTCCGCCGCGCGTGAGAGGGGCTTATCGCCAGAGCGACCTGTGGTGCGGACCCACAAGGGCAGGGATCGTTCCGATTTCTCCGATTCGATTCGATTCGAGTTCGATGGCTTCCGATTCCGATTCGATTTGACTTGGGATTCCAATTCGGGCTCCGATTTCTCCACGGAGGCCTACTAGTTCGCCGATTTCTGCCGACTCGACTTTCTCCCGACTCGGCTGCCGACCTCCGCCGATCCGATTCATGTTCGATTGCCGATACGACTGATCGATCCGATGTTGGGCTCTCCTGCAAGGGTGGCCCCGGCACCGGCCTGCGCCCTCGAACCCGGCACCGCGCGTCGCCCTTGGAGTGTTTGCGGCGCATTCGGGCCCCAGGGGACCGCCAGAAGGAAGCCCAGGACCGGGAAGCACCCGATTTCGGGCGCGTGTTGGAGGTCGGGGGCGGAAAAGAGGGGGGTGATGACTAGGGGGGGGTGAATATCATGGCGGGGGCCATGATTTTTCCCCAGATTTCATGGCGCCTCTTCTTATTTCCTTACGTCCCTGGCCTCCCCGCTGGGCCGCGCACATGCCGCCGGTCATGATTTGCACCCCCCCCTCTTGGACACCCCCCTCTTGGCCGCTCCCGAGGAGGGGGAGGGGGGGGGGGGCGAGGAGGGGGGTCGGGGGAGGGGGGGGCAAGCTAGGTGCGCTCGCGTCATATCTGACATCCTACCCCTCCCTCCCATCCCTTACCATGGCGCAGATCCCCTCTCTACTCGCACAGTCGGATGTCGAGCAGGGCAATGATCCCGAAAGGGTACGCGATGCATTGTAGAGCACGGCATGGCATGGCGTAGAAGAGCACCGCAAAGCGTAGTATCAACCTAGCATTGCATTGCATGCCGTGGCATGGCGCGGGAAATGACGCCAGCGCTGCAGCGGGAGCACGAGTCGAAACGAGCGGAAGCGCGGAAATGAGGCCAGCGCTGCAGCGGGAGCACGATTCGGAACGAGCGGAAGCACGGAAATGAGGCCAGCGCTGCAGCGGGAGCACGATTCGGAACGAGCGGGGCCCGAAAATGAGGCCGGCGCCTCAGCGAGAGCAGCATTTTGAAAAAAAATGCAGGCGAAAACCCAACTCCGGGGAAACCTGTGTGTAAAAAAACAGTACGCGGGGGGGGTCGAGCACTTTCAAACCGTCATCAGGGGAAGAGGGAGAGTAGTATTCATATTGAGTAATGGTGGAGGGGGGGAAGGCGAAATGGGGGGTGAAGGAGCCCTGTGAGGGCCCCTTGGGGAGCCAGCAGGGACCCAAAGAGGGGCCCCTTCAGGGCCGTTCTCTCCACCAGCCATTGAGGGCCCCCCCCCCGCCCCCCGTTCACACCCGCCCACAGAGGAGCCCGCACGCCTGGGGCCCGCGGACAAGGAACAGATCAGTCTGGCGGACGTCGTCCGGGCTCCGCGCCGCTCCCCAGGGGGGTCCGCGTCCCACCCCTCCTCGGCTCTGTGGCTGCCCCATGGGGTCCCACAGGCCTGCGGCTTCCTGCGAGCCGTCACGACGGGAGACGTCGGAGAAGCGCATGAACGTGAATCAAGGCGCGCGGATTAGCGACGGGCCCCGTTTCCATGCGCGATCGGCGCGCTCCGCCACCAAATCGGGCGGCATTGGCGCCGTTTCTCGGGGGTGCCGTCCCAGATCCATGAGCCTGGCGACCGCACACCCGATCCACGTATCCCTAATCCATGACGGCGTGCGCCCGAAGGCAGGTTCACTCTCTCCGTGACCCCTGCCTCCGACCACATCCATCCAGGCACGACCAAGTTTTTTAACCAGCCTGATTGGGCGCACCGAGAGTGCACGGCGACGCGTGGCCAAAATTAAGGGCATGGATATCAAGACATTATTCCACCGTGGTATTGTCAAGTACTTGGGGCAGCGGATCGGACTCCAAGACGCCATGCCCACCGAGAGTCAACACCGACTGAAAGCAGGACGGGGCGCATTTCCAACAGCACACAGACACGATCTCACAGGAAAGCACTACCGACTGAAACACCGATTCCGATGTTTTAGTGGTACTGTCACGCGGCCGATACTTTACAGCGCAGCTACATGGACCCCGATTGTGCCTTTGAGACAACAGCTAAGCTACAATGTACACAGCCCCGGAAGTTACAATTGAGTGTTGGCTCCCCAAGACGGTGCCGAGCTACCAACATGAACGATCCCAACAACACAGAGACCGACACGACAGATCACGGCAACAATCACACGAATAAGGTGTTAGAATTGGAGCCTCGGGTGGAGCAAATCAAACGTACGACACGACAGACAGAGGCGTTCATGCACAAACACAGAATGCACGACTGAACCACGACACAAAGAGAGACGGAGTGGTGATGCTCCAGCAGAGTGGCGAACACACGCCCTTCAAGATCGGACACGGCGCGTCATCAATCGGCACCCGTCCTTGCATGCCAATCTGAGGGGCGCAGGAAAACCAGGTGGGCAGTGCAAGCGATGGGATGACGGTATACGCGAGATTTGTCATGTCACAAAGGTGCATAATCGACCAACCCGCAACAGTTACAACGTAAACAACACCGATTGGCTGGTCCTTGCGGCAAACGTTGCTACGTGGGTGCAAATGGAAAGCAGGTCGCGAACGACCTCGCTGGCAGTGACCCCGAACGCATGCAGCACAGCCCAGAACACCGCGCGCCGACATACATCAACACCCGAGCTTGAGAGCCGTTCCTCCACTTTTCCTCTTGCAGGCTGACTTTCACTTTTAGTTATCTCGCGACTTCGCTGTCACTAATGGTTTGATCCAGAACTCTAGGCCACGGTTTCACACACCTGGCCCGAGGTAGGCCCAGACATCTTTCCGCTGCGGTGGTCTGTCTGTTTGTCCGACCACCCTCTTCTTCTCCCCCTTTCCCGTCCCCACCCTTTCCTCTCTCTCTCTCTCACTCTCTCTGTCTCTCTCTCTCTCTCTCTCTCCCCGAGCGGAGGCGAGTGGAGCGGGAGCGGGAGTGGGAAGGGTTGCGGAGTGCTTCTGTCGAGAGCAACGACATTGGGGCGGGGAAGGAGAAACATGAACATTTCTGAATGCCGCTGGCTGCAGCTCCACTGCCGAGGCCCTTTCCTCGATACACGGGCGCTCCAGGAAAACCGCTCGCGTGCGGCTGAATTGCCGAGTCCCTTCTGCGGACCACCCCTCTCTTCCACCCCGAGCCCCGTGGGGGTCCCTGGCCCTGGTGGAGGGGAGGTTGCGGACCGCCGCAGGTTGCAGTCGAGGCCCCCCGCCTGTGCTTCAGGGCTGGCAGAGACTTCGCCATAGACAGCTTCCTCATCCTCCTCCTCCTCCTCCTCCTCCTCCTCGTCCTCCTCCTCTTACTCCTCGTCCCTTTCCCGGCATCCTCACCATCTTTCCGGTCACCTCCCAGCCCCTCATCATCCTTTGGACGCCCTTGTGCCCCGAGGCCTTCCGAGCGCGATGTCGCAAAACTCGGTCCGCAGAGATCAGCCTGCGCGACTCCGCCTTTGCTTTGAGAGCTCGCTGGAGAGCCTCGCAGGGCCCCACGCAGGCGCCCGCCCGCCCGATGTTCTCGCCGAGCGGGCATTTCTCGGCCTGATGCGAGGCACGTCTCAGCGTCGCCGCACGATCCGTGCACCGTGCACGGCAGGATCGCGCGCCTCCCCGCGGCGGCGACGACACCAGCGCGGGCGCCCAAGGTCGAAGATGCTCTCTCGGGGCCCGTTTCGGGCCCGCGGGCCTTCGAAAACGACAAGGGGCGCGAAGCATGTTCGAACGATGGTGTGGGGAGCTCCTGGCAACCTCCTTAGTACGGGAGATCACTCAAGCTTCAACGCCTTACGCGGTGCCCTAAGCCAGAGCCGAGGCCGACTCGACCAGAGCTTGCCTCGGAGACCCCGCCAGGTGGGTGGCATCCTGTCGCTGAAGCCGGTCTTGTTCGAGCAGACCGACAAGCTGACTTTCCCAGAGCTGCTGGACACCATAATGCGGCTGCGCGGCGAGAACAAGGCGGAGGCCCGAGCTTGGGGGGGTCAGGGAGGGCGGCCCGCTTTGTAGCCCAGCGGCTGCGCTGACAAAAGGACCTGTATGGCACACGCAGCGGAAGCCGACCTTTTCTCATTTCCTCCTCCCGATTTTACCTCTGCATTCGGCGCGTCTCATTGTGAAGCGTTTGCGGCGTTGCAAGGCTGCGTGCTCATCTTTCCTCTCCCTCCTCTTTCTCCTGCTCCTGTTCCTTCTCCTGCCCCTCTTCCTCCCCCTCCTCCTCCGCCTCCTCCTCCTCCTCCTCCGCCTCGTCCGCCTGCTCCTCCTCCTCCTCCTCCTCCTCCTCGTCCTCGTCCTCGTCCTCGTCCTCCTCCTCCGCCTCCTATGTGACCGTTATTGCCTGTCAGAGCGCTTCGGCCGCTGCACGGCGTTGCAGCAGGGACACGCACTCTGTGAGTGATCATTGCGCGTGCTCCAAGAGCACGCTGGCGAGCGTGCTCGGGAAACGTTCCGCCGGAGCACGCTGGCATCATACCATTCTACGCACACGAACTCGAACAGCCAGCATGGTCATGATCCGTGCTGGCGCCGTGCTCGGCTCAAGTCTTTTTGAGAGCGGCGGCCCGCATGCTCCAAGGGGCAAACCGGGTTTGCCGCGGCCAGCGAGATTGCGATCGCCTGGGCGCGGCGACTCAGCGGGCTTGTCATCGAGAGTGGCGACCTGGCGGCTGCCGCCGAGCAGCTGGGCGAGGCCCGCTCGCTGCTTCGCCTGGCGGTCCTCGTGGGCGCGCTGGCGGGTTGCTGCTGCTGCTGCTGCTGCTGCTGCTGCTGCTGCTGCTGCTGCTGCTGCTGCTGCTGCTGCTGCTCGGCGTGCGCGCTTGCCGGGGACGTCCAGCACCATGGCGGCGTTTCTGCTTCGCGCGGGGATGCGGGCAGTCGTGCAGAAACGCCCAGACGAGGATTTCCAGACTAGGCTGCTCCTTCGCGAGTCCGACGCCGAGGAGCACGAGACCGAGCTTGGATCGACAGTGACGACTCCTGCGAACCAGATATGGATGGCTGCTACCTTCGACTTCGACGTTTACCCTCACGAGTAGGAGGTCTCGCCACTCCACGCGCTGGTCCCGTGCGATCCGGCGGACCAGCCGCTGCGGCGCGAGCAGCTGGGCGGAGACAGTCTGCGGCGGGCCTGGCTTCACCACAGTTCCCAGTGGCTTCGGTCGCCCCACGAGTTCATGAAATTCCGAAAGGCTTGCGGCGAGAGGCCGAAGACGGAGACACAGGGAGACGCGGGGCCGATGCCCTTGGCGAGCCCACTGGGCCCGACGGATGGGACAGCGACTCCTTTTGACGGATTGGCGCAGGGCTCAGGGAAGCTCACCGCCGGGCCCGGGCATCGGTGGCTCATCACGGAGAGTGGCGACGGCAGCGACGTGAACGTGCTGGCCGACTTCGATGGCTGCGAGTGGCACGCGGCGAGCGACACGCCGGCGCCCGCGAAGGTGGGAGCCACGTTCTTCGGGGGCCCCCAAACGGGGCGGTGACCACACCGTGCGGTGAGTCGGTGGGGATTCGGGGCCACCGCAAGGTTTTGGGACTCGGGTCGTTTTCCGAGGACGCCTCGGGCGATAGGGGCTTCCGGGGTCCCAAGACCGTGCGGTGACGGACCGCGCGGTGAGGTCTTGGGGGATTTCAAGGTCACCGCACGGTCTGTCACCGCACCGCTTCGGGACTCCAAGTTCTACCTGGCGAAGGCGGTGACTGACAAGCAGGCCGAGGGCTCGATGGACGCGCGCGCGATGCCGATCCCGCATGGGCTTGACGGCGAGGGGAGGCGCATCTTCAAGGATGGGGTGCGAGGCATGACGGAAACGGCGTGGTCAGCGTGGCTGGTGAGAGGACCCCCGACCGCGCTCTGACGCGTCCGCTTCCTCGCGGAGCAGGGCCCCCATCCGCGCGCCCGCCACATTAAGTGGCGCGAAGAGTGTGCCCTGAGCCTAGGCGACACCCGGGGTCTCAGACCACGAGCTGACCATGTGCGCGCTGGAGCTGGGGGCGAACCTCGACCTTTTGGACTCGGCAGAGACGTCGCCGGCTGAGCCCCTAGCGCGTCGCGCGCAGCTGGCGGAGCGGCAGCGTCGCGAGCGGCTGCTAAGGAGCAGCGGCGACGAGCTCCTGGAGGACGAGCGCCTGCACATGAGAATATCGCAGACGAGGGGGCCCCTCATCGCGCCCCGACGCTGGTCGAGCGCATCGCGGGCGAAGCTGCAGAAGGGACGACACTTACGAAGGAGAGGGGGAAGCCCCGCGATGAGCGGATGCTGCCTCGCGGCCATGGACCCGGCGGCTGCAGCAGCAGCAGCGATAGCAATAACAACAAAATTATTCACTGCGTGGGGATCCCCATATGTGCATCTCCTTGCTGGCGCTCCCTTGGTGGTGGGACTCGGTGAGGACGAATCTGGATTTAAGTGTGACCGAGCTGCCTCTCTCTCTTCTCTCTCTGCTCTCTCTGTCTCTCTCTCTCTCTCTCTGCCCTCTCTCTGTCTCTGCCTCTCTTTCCCTGCCTCTCTCTCTCTCTCTCTCTCTCCCTCTCTCTCTCTCTCTCTGCCTCTCTCTCTGCCTCTGTCTCTCTGCCTCTCTCTCTCTCTGCCTCTCTCTCTGTGCCTCTCTCTCTCTGCCTCTATCTCTGCCTCTCTCTCTCTCTCTCTCTCTCTCTCTCTCTCTCTCTCTCTCTATTCTCTCTCTGCTCTCTCCTCTCTCTCTCACTCTCCCTCTCTCTCTCTCTCGCTCTCTCTCTTCTCTTCTCTTCTCTTCTCTCTCTCTCTCTATCTCTCTCTCTTCTCTCTCTCTATCTCTCTCTCTCTCTCTCTCTCTCTCTCTCTTCTCTCTCTCTCTCTCGCTCTCTCGCTCTCTCTTGCTCTCTCTCGCTCTCTTTCGCTCTCTCTCCCTCTCTCTCTCTCTCTCTCTCTCTCTCCCTCTCTCGCTCTCACTCGCTCTCTCTCGCTCTCTCTCGCTCTCCCTCGCTCTCTCCCGCTCTCTCTCTCTCTCTCTCTCTCTCTCTCTGCTCTCTCTCTCTCTCTCTCTCGTCACGGGCTCGTGAGATCAGCCAGGGTGGCTCCCCCTTGGGGCTCCCAAATGATGCCCCTGGCAGCGTTTTGTGACCATGAGGCTCTCAAGAGATACATGTTGGGGAGGCCAAACGGCAATTCTAGCTGAGGCGTCCCACCAAAATCGGCGCGAACGGGCTCGTGAGATCAGCCAGGGTGGCTCCCCCTTGGGGCTCCCAAATGATGCCCCTGGCAGCGTTTTGTGACCATGAGGCTCTCAAGAGATACATGTTGGGGGCGCCAAACGGCAATTCTAGCTGAGACGTCCCACCAAAATCGGCGCGAACGGGCTCGTGAGATCAGCCAGGGTGGCTCCCCCTTGGGGCTCCCAAATGATGCCCCTGGCAGCGTTTTGTGACCATGAGGCTCTCAAGAGATACATGTTGGGGAGGCCAAACGGCAATTCTAGCTGAGACGTCCCACCAAAATCGGCGCGAACGGGCTCGTGAGATCAGCCAGGGTGGCTCCCCCTTGGGGCTCCCAAATGATGCCCCTGGCAGCGTTTTGCGACCATGAGGCTCTCAAGAGATACATGTTGGGGGCGCCAAACGGCAATTCTAGCTGAGACGTCCCACCAAAATCGGCGCGAACGGGCTCGTGAGATCAGCCAGGGTGGCTCCCCCTTGGGGCTCCCAAATGATGCCCCTGGCAGCGTTTTGTGACCATGAGGCTCTCAAGAGATACATGTTCGGGGCGCCAAACGGCAATTCTAGCTGAGACGTCCCACCAAAATCGGCGCGAACGGGCTCGTGAGATCAGCCAGGGTGGCTCCCCCTTGGGGCTCCCAAATGATGCCCCTGGCAGCGTTTTGTGACCATGAGGCTCTCAAGAGATACATGTTGGGGGCGCCAAACGGCAATTCTAGCTGAGACGTCCCACCAAAATCGGCGCGAACGGGCTCGTGAGATCAGCCAGGGTGGCTCCCCCTTGGGGCTCCCAAATGATGCCCCTGGCAGCGTTTTGTGACCATGAGGCTCTCAAGAGATACATGTTGGGGGCGCCAAACGGCAATTCTAGCTGAGACGTCCCACCAAAATCGGCGCGAACGGGCTCGTGAGATCAGCCAGGGTGGCTCCCCCTTGGGGCTCCCAAATGATGCCCCTGGCAGCGTTTTGTGACCATGAGGCTCTCAAGAGATACATGTTGGGGGCGCCAAACGGCAATTCTAGCTGAGACGTCCCACCAAAATCGGCGCGAACGGGCTCGTGAGATCAGCCAGGGTGGCTCCCCCTTGGGGCTCCCAAATGATGCCCCTGGCAGCGTTTTGTGATCATGAGAGAGTGTGAGTGTGAGCTTAACTTATCTTATCTTATCTTGAAATCTCTTATTATCATATCTTGTGATATCTTATCTTATCTTGTAGTATCTTATCTTGTCTTGTCTTATCTGGTGATTATCACTGGGAGGAGGGAGGCGCGAGCGGGAGCAAGAAGGAGGAGGAGGAGGAGTGGGAGGCGTCAGAGTAATAACAAGAACCCCAATCCTTAGGATATGGGGAAACAAACATAAGTTTAATTTGTTGTCTCGCATCTTCTCGCGCGTCCTACAACGCGTATATCCCGAACTTCTCGACGCCCGCCTGCCTCGTCATCGACCGCGCCCCCATCGGGGGTATATCTTTTTCACTTGCAACGCTTATTTCGCGCGGCCCCCGAGGCAGGGGGTGGAGGGGGGGGGGGAGGGGCGCAAGGGGGGGGGGGGGGGGGAACGCGAGAGAGACTAGGAGGAGGGGGGCTAGAAGCAGAAAACACGCGGCAAAACCAGACGGGCAGATCGGGCGGGCGGACCCTACCAGGCGGGTCGGGAAGGAGGGCCCCGGCGGCCAGGTCGAGCAGGCGGGCTGCTAAAGCGTGCGTCTGCACCAATCGCGAGGAAATCCACAGCGAGAGCGCGACCCTCGAAAGTCGATGGCGCGGCGCCTGACTAAATTGCGAGGAAGTCCCACGCGGGAGCGCGATTCCTGGAGGCTGAGGAAAAAACAAACAAACAAACAAACAAACAAACAAAAAGCGCCGCGCGAGAGCGCCACTTGGGAATCAATGGCGAGGGGGCGTCAGGCGGGAGCCGTTGCCGCTAAAGTTCAGGGGCCAACGACGCAGTTTGAGGAGGAAGGCTTCACGCGCTATCAGAGGTGATCAAGAGTAATTATTCGTTTGAAACAAACACGCATCAACAAGGCGCCGCGGGACAAGGCGGCAGCGCAGGCCGCGGAGATCAGCAAGCCCCAGGCGAAGTTGACGAGCCCCCCAGGCGGCAGGACAGCCCGGGGCGGCTGGGGGCGGGGGCGGGGGCAGCTGAGCCAGCGGCGGTCGCCCGAGAGCCGCTGCCCTGCCCGGCGCCCACCACCGACAGCGCCCCAGCCAGCGCCGCTTCTAGGGCGGTGCGTTCGCGAGCGCGGCGGCGGCGGCGCGTCGCGCAGTGGCTCGCGGAGATTCTGCGCGCCGTGAATTCATTGCACGGCCACGGACTTCCCCCCCCCAGGATCTCCAGGCGTCGCGCGCCCAGCTCGCGGGCGTCGACCACGTCCGCGAGATCAACCAGGAGGCGGGCCCTGCACCGTGATCAGGAGCGGCAGCCCATGCCAAGCTGCACCCACATCTGCCCGGATATTCCGGAGACACCGCGCGCCGAGCCCCCCGCTCTGAGGGGCTGGCCCCCCTGCCCGCTGCAGGCGGGCACTGCGTCGGCGCTGATCGCCTGACTGGTCGTGCCCAGATGGGCCGGGTGGCGGAGGCATCATCTTCGCGACGAAGTGCCCTCTGACCGTCCTCGACTTCGCCTTATTCCGGGTCCTCATCCAGCACAGCGCAAGAAGACGTACTCTCGATGTGTGGGGCAGCTGCTCGACCGAAGCCTGATCGACTTGGGCGAGCGCGCCGAGGCCCGTGGCCACTGCGGGCACACTCTGCGTCTTGAAGAGCGACAAGCGGCCGTTCTGCACCATCGCCGACACTCGCGCGGCGAACAGGAGCTTCCTGCCCCCAGCGAAATCAGAGCTGCCGACCGCTGGCGCGTGGAGCACCCTGGCCGCGCTGGAGGGCGCGCCCTTGTCCTGGCCCAGATGGGCGTGGACCGCGCGTTCTATGGCGCTGCCACGCCGCCGAGGCTGCGCAATGATTTCGCGCTGCCACTGGTGGACGTCGATACCCACCTGGCCGAGAGGCCCGACTTGGCCTCGCGGCCGCCCGCGGGGCGGAAGGCGACGCCGCGGCCTGGAGCTGGAGCCCCTCCTGCCACCAGCAGATGGCAGAGAAACACGTGCTCCGCAGTGGACTTGCGCTGGAGCAACTAACACATGACCGGCGCCCCGCGCCGCCCCTGCAGCAGGGGCCCGCCACCGCCGCGCACGAGGACGGGGCCGCCGTCATCGGTCTCAACTACGCCGAGACCGCGGAGACGGCCAAGCGGGCGCGGGGCCCCCTGGACGCGGCGGGGCCCCCAGTGCGGGGGGCCGAGGGCCGACGCTCGGAGGCGACGTTCACCGGCATTGTTTTTGGCGAGGCGAGGGGCCGCGTCGGGCTCAGACGCTGGCGGAGCGAATGCGCTTGAGCTTGCCGCACGTCGTCGACCGCGGGTCGGCCACGGGCGACGAGATGCGGGCGCTCCACAGCCGCTTCGCGCGGAGCGCGCTGGTCCAGAGGGAGCTCCTGTCGATCTTCTCCGCGACCTACCGCTTCGCGATGCGGGCCAGCGGGCGGCGGCGCCGCTTGAAGAGCGCCGCGGAGATGGAGCTTCGCGTCGCGGCCGCGCTCGTCGCACCCCCGACCCGGTGGCAAGCCGCGCCTGAGGCCCCGACGACGTCGCACGGGCCTGCGCACAAGCCGAGCGGTGGCGGCTCCTCGCGTCCGAAGCAGTCTCGGCGCGGGCGCGCTCTCAAGCTTTCGGAGCGCCCGCGCGCCCTCTCGCCATCCTGCGCCGAGAAAAGTGCCAGCAACAGTGGCCAGAGCGAGCTCGAGCAAGTCGCGATCGCCACCCTGGCTCGACTGAGGACTTCGCCGCGCGGCCCAGTGTTCGACCAGGCTTTCGGGAACATGCACACATCCGGGGGCCGTCTCGCTCGAGCAAATCACTTCGGCCACGCCGGCAGCTTCGACCTTTGGCAGCTCCAGGTTAGGGGCAGGCTCAGCAGGGCAGAGAACATGATTTGTCTGGCGGGGCGCGGGGTCGCGATCAGCGTTCGACATCAACTCCCTGCCATGTCTCGGCACGTCCACGACCGTCCGGTGGATCCCCGATCGGGGCCCAACCCAGCCGACAGCCCGTCTCGCATGCCTGGAACGTTGGCTCAAGACCGGGCATGTCCCCGAAGCGCTGGATTCGACCCCGCGGCGCCGTCACGCTGCGACGCCGAGGTCGCCCTCCACGCGGCGGTCGACAAGGCGCTGCTGATTGGCGAGCTTGACTGAAAGGGGCGGCCGCAGGCCGGCGCGGCGGGGCCGGGCAACACCCTCCCGGACCACTCACTGCCAGGCGGCGCCAAGCAGCTGCGCGCTGAAGAGGCGGCCTGCAGCGACTCCGACGGCGGCCACGCCGTCACTGGGGGCTCCGCGGCACGGGGTGGCTGCTCTGCTTCCGAGGCCAGCAGCAGTTCGAGTTCCGACGCTGGCGCCGACGGCGGCGAGGCCCCCGAGGCTGTCAGCGCCTGCAGCGGCGAGCCGGCGGCTGGGCCGCGCTCCGACCCCGACGCCGGGCGAGCGGATGTTGGGCCCCCAGGACTGGATGGCCGAGAGAATCGGGCGCCGCGCAGCCCGCCGCCGCGCGACGGCAGCCACCGCGGCCCCGTTCAGGCTGGCGGGCGGCCCCCGAAGACTGGGGCACCTTGAGAGCAGGCGAGCGACGGAGAAATGCCGCGACACGCTGTGCCGCGAGGTCGGGGCGTTCCGAGCACGGCAAGCTCCCAGGACGCGCTCGACGAGGCGCTCGCGAAGTACCTGGATTCCCTCTACTTCGACAGCTACAACCACGAGAGGGGCGACAAGCTCTTGTCTGGGCTGGCATCCGAGGAGCCGAAGCACGGCGCGGCGGGGAGGAGGACCTCGCTTGGGCCCGTGCTGCCCTCCAAAGCATCCGCCGTTGGTGGCGGGGGCCCTGGCGCTGGGCCTGGACTTCGGCCCCCACCTGGCGATCGCTCGGGATGGCGGGCTGCGGCTGCCGAGCGACAGCACATGAGCCTGCAGGGGCGGACACTCACCCCAACCCCCTCCACTCCAGCGCCAGCAGCTGGGGCTCGCCCCTGCATCCAGCCGGGGCAGAAGCTAGGAGCAGGTCCAGCCACAGCGACGAGGGGCCGCTGCTGGACGGCGCGTGCACAGCAGGGCACGAGGTGCAGCTGTGGCGGCTGAAGGGTGCAGGGGGCGAGACCGGCTGCGCGCGGCCCTTCACCGCCGCGTTGTTCAGGGCGGGCTTCAAGAGGGCGGCCGCCATGATCGGCCAGCCATCTCTGCACCCTTACCAGGCGCGGCACGGCGCGGCCATCGACGACGCGCTGCACCGGCGGTGAACCTTGACTCAGACCCAAGAGGTGTTTCGACATTAGCATGCAAAAAGCACGCTGCGACGCAAGAAGCACGCGCGGCACCTGGCCGAGCCTGGCAAGGCGCCGCCGCGCGCAAGGGCGCACGGGGAGGCCGTGGAGGCGCCGATCGCGGCGATCTCGAGCGGGCGCCTGGCGCTGATGCCGCCCGACCAGACCGAAACGAAGCGGGCCGCTCACGACGGTTGGGCGACACGCTCGCGCGGAGCAAGCAGCTGTCGTCGGCCGCTGCGCGGGCCGGCCTGGGTGCTGCCATGGAGCATGAGTTGGGCGGTACCGCCTCCTGCTGTCTAGATATGCTCTCAGGCGCGGGTGGCGTCGCCCGCTCGCTCAGGGGGCTGCGTCGTGCCAGTTTGGAAAGGACTCTTCGGCACTCATATTGATGCGATCTCGCCTCGAAGGCGGTCGGACAGACCATCGTGGATTGGATCGCCAGCCGTCTCGTCTTGGGCGTCTTTGCTGCGCTCCCGTGCTCGACTTGGGCTCAGACCGCTCACACGATTAAAGAAGCCTGAGTAGCAGACATGGGTATCCACATATCGAGGGGAAGGCGCTGGAGCGCTTGCTGGCACGCAACGCAACCTTCGCGGTGACTCAAATGATATTTCGCGTCTGCGTTCATCACATTGCACCGATCATGTGCGAGAACCCAATAAATAGTTATGCTTGGCAAGAGCCACTCATGCAGCACTTCTCTCAGCACCGCCGCAGCCACGACGCCGTCTTTGACATGTGCCAATGTGGAACCGCGTGGAGAAAGCCCACGCGACTTCGCTCGAGGAACTGCGTGCTTCCGCCAACTGCCCTGTGCATGCGCTGCTGCAGCGCGTGTGAAGTTTGTGCCCGGACAGGGCGACCTCACCTCACCGTCACCTTTCCCTTCAAGATCCAGGGCCCAATGGCGCGCGGTAGAGCTGCATCGCTGATACATACCCAGGCAGGTTGCGTAATCAGATTGCGCAGCGGTTGTAGCAAAATGTCGAAGGTATACGAGCCGATCGAATTCGTAAGCTAGCTGACTGTTAAAGCATGCGGTCGTCCAGGGCATAGACAGGGCAAGGGCGGAACCGGGCTCCGCGATCGGTTGCAAACTGGAAGCCGTTCACTTGTGCAACCTCTAGCTCGGTCATGAAAAAGGGACCAGCATGTGCAATAGCTCTGTGGGCGCTATTGCCAGTCGGAACGTCTCGGCTTCTGCACGGACTAAAAACAAGGGCATGCATTCTGTGAGTGACCATTGAGCGTACTCCAGACACGCTCCGCCGGAGCACGTCGGCGAGCGTGCTGCGGAAGCGCTTCGCCGAACCACGTTGGCATCAGACCACTCTACGTTTATTAACTCGACTAGCAGGCGTGGTCATGATCCATGCCGACGCCGTGCTCGGCTCAAGTTGTTGTCCACCCTTTTCCCCTCCTGCCTCCCTGTCTTTTGTCCTAGTCAAATTGCATTCATGTTTCAAACAGAACTGTCCGAGGGTGGAGCCGGGCTCCACGATCGCTGACAAGTTGGAAGCCGCTCACCTGTGCAGCCCTTTTAGCGTGGCCATGGACACAAGGACCGGCACCCCTCCTACTCCTCAACATCCCCTTCCTACCCTTCATCCTATTTCGCTGCCGTGTTCTGGATCGTCGTGCGATAGATCGCTGGCTCCCTGTACCGTGGAGCATCGGAGGTTGATGGCGAGGCGGAAGTGGGGTGGAGGGCCCGACCCAGGGAAGTCGGATCCCGTTTTACCGTTTCGTGCTGCACTCCGCGGGCGAGGCGGAGCTGCACGAGATCCCCCCGTAGCGAGGTACGTATTTAGCCAATTTGCTGCCCCCAGGCAGCAGTGCTTGATTGACGCACAGTTCGCGAGCCTCTGGAAATATGACGCACCTTTCAACCCAGGTCCGAGCATTGATCACCGCTGCAATCGTTGTAACACCAAGGGGATGCATTGAACGTGCAGATGATATGCAAGTCTATCAGGAAGGCTTGGATTCATGGCGAAGCAAATGAACGCAAAGCACATCGCCACCAAAGGGGGTGCGCAGGGGGTGCGGCTTCCACCCGCGCCAGACTCCCAGGGCGCGGTAGGCGTGGCATTTCTTGGCTGCTCGAGGGGGTGCGCAGGAGGTCCGATCTCGATCCGCGTCAGGCTCCCATGGCGTGGCACACGTGGCATGTCCTCTGCACCAGAGGTGGTGCGCAGTACCAGGCTCGCACAGGGCGTGGCAGGAGTGGCATGTACTCGGCACCAGAGAGGGTGTGTTGGGGGTGCGGTCTCTATCCGCGTCAGGCTCGCAGGGCTTGGCAGGCGTGGCACCTCCTCGACACCACAGACGGGGTGCGCGGGCGGGGGGGGGGGGGCACCCGTGCCAGACTCCCAGGGCACGGCAGGCGTGGCATCTCTTCGCCGCCAGAGGGGGTGCGCAGGGGTGCGATCTCCATCCGTGTCAGGCCCCCAGTGCGTGGTAGGCGAGGCACTTCCTTGGCACCAGAGGGGGTGCACAGTGCCAGGCTCACACAGGGCGTGGCAGGATTGGCATTTCCTTTGCCACAAGACCGCGTGCGCGGGGAGTGCGGTCTCTATCCGCGTCAGGCTCGCAGGGCTTGGCAGGCGTGGCACAGACGGGGTGCGCAGAGGGTGTGGCCTCAACCGGCGCCAGGCTCCCAGAGCGCTGCAGGCGGGGGGGCCTTCTGGGCGGTCTTGGGGGCCTCGTGGACCGTTTGGGATCGTCAGAACTTTGAAAGGGCAACAAAGCTAGAATCACGAGACAGTAAAACCAAGGATAATCGATAAGTGTTGCTGTGTGGGCCCCCATGCCTCTGGCAGAGTCTTTTGGAACCCTCTTGTGGCGTCTTGGAGGCCTCTTGGGCCATCTTGGAGACCATCTTGAAGCGTTTGCGAGCGCTCTTGGACTGTATGGGGAAACTCCTGGGGCCCTTTTGGGCCATCTGGGTGCCCCCTGGACTTGGCAAGAGTCACGCGAGAAGCCTCGAGAGGTTTGCGACAACACGTGGCGAACTCCCAGAAGTTCGTGAGTTTGGAGTCCAGGCTTGATCAGGTTCAATGAATTATCCACGGCTGCGGACTGAGGGTTCTCAGGACCTAAGGACATTCCAATTCGTGCCTCAATACACGGCGGCGGGTAGTGGGAAAACCGTGTATATTGCCAACCCGACGCAGGAAATAATCGTCAACCGAAAGCTGCATCTGCCCCCCCACCCACCCAACCACCTTACCCAATAAATGCATAAGTATACACACTGTGCGTCCCGCCTTGTCTTCTAAGCAATTGCATATTGCACGAGCTCGCATTTGCCAGAGTGTCGGCTGGTCGTCGGTTTCACGCGGGTGCGCCATCAGTCGCTTGAGCTGTTTTCTTTCCACCATCGCCGAGAAAACACGCGTCTTCCTCATCCCCCGCCTCCTTCTCACTGGCCCGGGAAGCCTGGCGGGCCACGCATTCTAAGCCGGCGCTATTATTTCCGAAGACGCCCAGGTGACCGACATCATGGAGCTCCGCGAGTTCATACGCCAGTGCAATGCGGAGACCAAGCAGTACCTGCGGAAGTACCTCGGCGGCGAGGCGCCCATGGAGACGACAGGAGCGCGCCTTTCGATCCGCTGCGCAGGCACGGACACACGGAGGCTCGCCACGGGGTCGGCGTCGGACTCCCCCCCCACACCCCCGCCCCGGAGTGCGGAGCGGCGCCGGAGGCGCCGCCAGAGGAGTGTGGCGACTGCGCTCAGGAGTGGCCTTTCGCCAGAGCGCCCTTCGGCGCGGGCCGACCGGGGCACTCCGAGTGCGGAATGCCGTGGGACAGCAGCGGCCTGCGCGCTGGCGCCTGGCCCCCCCCCCCCCCAGCCCACCCGAAGCCACGCGCACGAAAGGTGGCGCTGCCCAGGCTCACGCCTGCGGGTAGGCGGGTGAGGGGAGGCAGGTCCAGCGCCGAAAGAGGAGATCCGCGCGGATGCATTCCCCCCCTCTCTCCTTTCCGCACACCCCAAGATGGCTGCAGGATGGCTCCACGGGGGCCCAGCATGGCGCAAGAGTGTCACAAGGGAGCCACGGATGGCCAAAGTTCGCCCCAGGACGCCCCCAAGGCGTCCCAGAACGGCCCAAGAAGCCCCCAGCTGGTGCCCAAGATGGTCCGAATACGGGCTTCGCTGGACAAGCGGCCCCAAGAACACCCCAGACTGCCACAGGGCCGTCAACAAAACAACTTCTCTGCCATCCCCCACCCTTCCCCATCACACTCACGTGTAACAGCCGACCTCTTTCCCACCGAACCCACACTCTTCCTGCGCCCTTCCCTCCGCTCCACCACGAGATGCGTCGGCGGTGCCAGCCCGACGGCGCCCCCGACACCAGAGCGGACCACGGCGGAAGCCGACGGCCTCGTGCCGCCGATTTTGGTTTGGGTGAGGCCCGCTTTAGTTTCGAAAGGGGCGCGATGCTCCTTGCGTCCTTCCGCAGGTCCCCCCGCCCTGGCCCTCGCCCGCTTGGGCGCAAGACCGAGGCCCAAGAGTGGGCTTCGTCATGTCTACGGGAGTGGGACTTGGAGGACCAGGAGGACTGGGAGGAGGAGGGCATGCCTCCCCCCTCCGCTCTCGTCCTCATCCTCCCTCGTGCTCCTCCTCCTCGCCCGCCCGGCCGCCGCCGCGGCGTGCCAAGGCGCCGTCCCGCGGCCTCTGAGATCGAGGGCATCCCCCTTCTCTGCCGTCGTCTCCTCCCATCTCCCCTGGTCGCGCGGGGGCGCGCATCATGGCAATCGTCGGCGACTGCACAGGGTGTGGTTACGCGGGGGTGTGGTCTGCGCTCTGCGTCGCTGGGGCTCGTGGGGTGCCGTGTCGCCCTCGCTCCTCGGGGCGCGGCGGAGAGCAAAGCTGAGGCCCCCCCGCCCGCCACCCATGGAGCGGGATGCAGACCACGCCCTTCCGAGTCGCCGAATCATTGCAGTCGGTGCGGCACGGTGTGCTCGGGCGGCTCCTGCTCCTCGCTGCTCGCCTCCGTCCCGGGGACTCTGGAGGGGGCGGAGCGGCAGGGGCGGCCCTGCGGGCGTCGAGCCGGGCGGCCAAGACGGCGGGATGAGGGCCGCGTTGGGTTCAGGTGGAGCTCCAGGTTTCGGGCCGCTCCGTAGATCTGGGCCTCCCAGCGGGGGTCCGAGCAGATGGGGTCAGAGGGTCGCGCCGCAGTCGCCGATGCGTCGACGAGACGGCGACCACGTCTGCTCGGACCCCATGTGGGAGTCCCCCCGTGGGGCTCGGGTGGGCTCCAGGCTTCGGGCCCGCGCCTTCGACCTGGGAAGGGGAGGCCTGTCGTGGCCGGGGCGCTCCGTGGCCAGAAGGTCCCCACGCTTGCCTCAGTCCGCGCTCCCTGTGGCGGCACGACGGTTGCCGAACCGCACGTCCACCACCAGGGAGCGCTCGATGTCGGCTGTGCTGGCACGCGAGAGATCCGCGCCATTGGCAGCCCCCGAGGGGGCCGCGAGGTTTCTGATGCGTACACGCTGCCTTCACATCCGCCGCGCCTCCCAGGAGCCAGCGAAAGAGGCGACGGCTGCCCTCTTCGCAGCCTCCCAGGGAAGAGTGGCGACAGCTGCGCAGCTGGCAGCCACCCAAGGCAGCGAGGTCCCCAATGGACGCGCGTGGCCCCCGACGCCGCTGGACCTCACAGGAGCCCACGAAAGTGCCGACCGTTGCGCAGTGCGCAGCCACCCAAGGAGCAGCGAGGCACCAAATGGATGCGCGTGGCCACCAGCTCCGCTGGACCTCCAAGGGGCCCACAACAGTGATGGTTGCGCAATTTGCAGCCACCCAGGGATCGGCGAGGTCTCAATGGGTCCGCATGTTGTTCCACTCCGCTGGACCTCTCAGGAGCCAACGAAAGTGGCGACGGTTGCGCAGTTCGCAGCCACACAAGCAGC
>CAUYUJ010019403.1:0-87500 GCA_963575745.1 Prorocentrum cordatum | reverse complement strand
CCCATCAGCCCTCAGAAGTGGCGACCGTTTCGCAGATCCCAGAGATGGCGAGGTCTAGTTTGATTTTGCGGCAAGTGCCCACTACGCGGGCCACCCCAGCAGCCCTCGGAAGTGGCGACAGCTTCGCAGAGAGAGCGTGATCCACCGCCGCTTTACTGTGGAAAATTGCCGCCCTTTTCCTCCGGAGCCCGGGGGTCTCCCCCCCCCTCCCGAAAATCCCCCCCCCCCCTGCTGGACCCCCCCCCCCCCCCCGGAAAAAACCCTCCCCCTCCCCCCCCCCCCCCCTCGAAAAACTACCGGTTCGAACCCCCCCCCTCGAAAACCGGGGGGGGCACCGGTTCGAACCCCTCCCCCCCCCCCTCACCTCCAGCAAACGACTCCCGGTCCCTACCACCGTCCTCACCACATCCCCCACTGTTGTTCCCAGCACCACTGTCCTCACCACCACTGTCCCCACTGATTCCACCACCGCCCCTACTGTCCCCACGAGTGCCACCACCACTGTCGCACTGTCCCCACTGTCCCCACCACTGTTCCCACCACGGCTCCACTCTCCCAACTTTCTCCACGACTATCCCCACTGTCCCCACTGTCCCACTGACTCCTCCGCTGTCCCACTGAGCTGTCCCACTGTTCCCACCACTGTCCCCACTGTCCCCACCACTGTCCCCACTGTACCTCTGTCCCATTGTCCCACCGCCGTCCTCGCCACCGCCTTCACCACTGTCCCCACCACCACTGTACCCTCCACTGTCCTACTGTTTCCACCACATTCCCACTGTCCCCACACCACTGTTCCCACCACCACCGTCCCCACCACTGTCCCACTGTCCCCACTGTTCCCACCATTGTCCTCACCATTGTCCCCACCACTACCGTCCCCACCACTGTCCCACTGTCTCCACCACTGTCCCGCTGTCCCCTCACCACTGTCCCCACCACCACCGTCCCCACCACTGTCCGCACCACCCCTCGGTTTTCGAGGGGGGGGGCGGGGGGGGCGTTCGAACCGGTAGTGACCCCCCATGGTTTTCGAGTTCGAGGGGGGGGGGGTTCGAACCGCTAGTGACCCCCCCCCCCCTTTTCATGATGAACTGGGGGGGGGGGTTCGAACCGGTAGTGACCCCCCCCGGTTTTCCGCCAGCAGCGGTAGAACACGCTCTTTCGCAGATCGCGGCCCCCCAGGGATGGCGAGGTAAACTCTGAGTGTGCGGCAATCACCATTTTGCTGCCCCACCAGCAGCCTTCGAAAGTGGCGATAGTTTCGCACATCGCAGCCTCCAAGGGACGACGAGGTTTAATTTGAGACTGCGACAAGCACCCACTATGCGGGCCCACGCAGCAGCCATCGAAAGTGGCGACAATCTCAGAGATCGCATCCCCCAAGGATGGCGAGGTCAAATTCGGATTTGCGGGAAGTACACACTATGTTGCAACAAGCACCACCTCTAGCAGCCCTTGAAACTGGCGACAGTTTCGCAGATCGCAGCCACCCAGACATGGCGATGTCGAATTTGAGCCTGCGACAACTATCCACTACGCTGGGCCACGCAGCAGCCATCGAAAGCGGCAACCATTTCACATATCGCAGCCCACCAGAGATGGCGAGGTCATATTTGAGTCTGCGGCAAGCACCCACTTTGCTGGCCCCCAGCAGCCCTCGAAAGTGACGACAGCTTCGCAGATCGCAGCCCCGCAGGGATGGCGAGGTTTAATTTGAGTTTGCGGCGAGTGCCCGCCCTGTCTGCCCCCCCAGCAGCCTTCGAAAGCGGCGACAGTTTTGCAGATCGCAGCCCCGCCAGGAATGACGAGGTGCATTGGCCCCCCCAGATCGCAGCCCCCCAGGGATGGCGAGGCCGCAGGCAGGTGTGAGAGAGGCACAAGACAAACAGGTGATAAAGGTAGAGAGAGAGAGAGAGAGACAGCGATGGGAAAGGGGGGGGAAGAAAAAAAAAAAAAAAAAACGCAAAGGCACGAGGATGCAGGAGGGGGGCGGGAAGGAGGAGGAAGGACGCGCGAGCACTGCTCCATTCAAAACAACTACCCAACCAGAGGGGGGCTGGGAATAAGCAAGAGGCAAGGGAAGGAGGGGGGAAGCGGGAGGAGGAAAAGGAGGACGTGGAGACCACAGTGTTCTATTCAAAACGAATGCCCAACCGAGGAGGGTTTGGAAAAAACTAGGGTGAGATGTTATTTCTTGCGCGCGGGTGTCCAGAGAAAAGAGAACCCCACTTGGGGTGTGGGTAAAAACATGTGTTTGCCGTTTGCGCGACGCCCTCTGGAAACACTCATATCGCAACCTATACCAACACGGAAATCTTAAACAATCTTTTTTTGTTTCTGAAGAATTTCACGTCTCCCAAGCTTTCCCAGGCCAAAAAGGCAGTCGCCACAACGCCGAAGTATGGGAAACCCCGATAATGCCAAGAAAACAGGCTACACCAGCCACCGATGGGCTTCTGGGAGACCCATATATGGCCAAAAAACGGAGGCACGCCGGTCACAATTGGGCTTCTCATAGTTAGAAGGAATGGGAAGGCCAGGCGTGGTTCGTTTTCCGCGAGCTCATGGGCACGTCCCGAGCCCTCCCAGGCATGCCCGCAAACTCCTGCGAGCAGTTGTTCACCGCTGGTTTGCCTCAATCCCGAACTATGGGACACAAGTAGGTGGACAACTGCTTGTTAAGTTAGCTTAGTCTGGCTCAATGGCCCGCTGTTCGGGCTTACGTAATAGCCCATGATCGTTAACACGAAGACCTCCCAGGAGTTTCCTACACATACGAGAGCAGGTCCCCCACATGGTGATTTTGCTATTAAGCGCGTGATTGTAAGTTAAGGTACGTCCAAAAATCAACATTCATGGATTTGGTCTTTCGCCACAACGAGGAGGTGGAGGAGGGGAGGGAGGAAAGAGAGGAGGAAAAGGAGGAGTCGGAGGAGAACGAAAAGCAGGAGCCAAGGGGCAATGGAAACTGTCCTCGCAGTTTCTCATCCACTTCATCTTTGTCATCCACCTTTTCTCCACAGCGCGATTCAGAGCCTTATGTGGCGACGGGAAGTTCCAACGGTCGTCTGTTGGCGCAGCATGAGAAGCAGCAGCGGCAGCCGACGCACGACGAGCAGCTGCATCGCGCGGTGATGCAGAGGTGTTCGTCCCGCCCCAATAAAGAAAAACGGCGAACAGATTCTACTGTACATTCGGCTTTCTTGTCCAGGGGCACCACCTTGCAGGCTGTCGCTAGGAGGGATGGGAGTTCAGGCTTGCGTCGCTGAGGTGGGGGAGTCAGATGGCAGAGGACAAGTCTGAGAAGGTGGCGCACGATTTTGCAAGGGGGGTCTTAGGAAATCATGGACTGCTTCCTATTGGCAACTCACAGGTCACTCAAGGCATGGGGTCGACCTGGTGGACATTGAGGCGAGTATCCAACCCTTTCCCGAAACGCAGAGTGCCAGTCTGTGAAAGGTCAGCCAGCAGGAGACGCAATGGAGTAGGCATCGCAGCTCCCCCCGCCTTTTGGATCGGCGCGAGCGTCCGCGCGACTGGCCCGGCGCCAAGCTCGCAACGCCGTTGGCATCAGATGCGCCTTGCTCCGATCACGGGCAGGGGGTCGGAGTGTTTTCTTTTGGCCCCGAGAACACCAGAATACCACTGCCACTCCCAGCCAGGGCCCCCTGGATCACCAGGTCGGGAGTGGGGGTCCTGGCCGGGAAAAAAGGGATGGGCTGTGCTGTCCTCAACGCGCCAAAAGCCACCTGGGAAAGGTACCCATACCGCTACTCCCCGGACCTCTCCTGGGATGCGTTCTGGCCAGAATTTCGAGGCGAATCCAGCGGTGACGACGAGGGCATCGCAGGAGGCCCAAGTTGGCGAAAACAAGGCGAGGGTAGCGGGATCGGTACGTTTTCCTTGTCTGAACTCCGGCGATTTGGCAGGAGTTGGGACGAGGACGAGTCGCTCCGGAGCGCTCCAGGGCCTTCTCAGAGCGGTCTGAAGGTGCCCTCGACCCAGAATTCTTCCGCAAATGGTTCCGGTCAGTGGGGGCGCTGGACCGGAATGGAGACGGAAAACGGAACACCCGATCGGAAAACAGAATTCCGGTTTCCGGTTTCCGTTTTCCGGGTACCAATCTCCGTTTTCCGATTTCTTTCTTCCGTTTTCCGTTTGCCGGTTTCTGTTTCCAATTGCCGTTTTCGTGTTTTTGGTTTCCGTTGCTTGTCTTCCATTTTCCGTTATCCGTTTGTTTTCCGGCTTCCGTTTTCCGGTTTCCAATGTCCGTTTTCCAGTTTCCGGTTTCCGGTTTTTGGTTCCGTCTTTCGTTTTTTGGTTTTGGCTCTCCGTTTTCCAGTTTTGGGTTTCCGGTGTTTGGTTGCCAGTTGCCGGTTTCCGGTTTCCGTTGTTTTTTTTTCCGTTTGTTGGTTTTCGTTGTTTTGTTTTTCGTTTTCCGCTTTCTCCGGTTCTCAATCTCTCACGGTTTTCGAAGGCCCCCGCGCCAGCCCAAGAGTTCTTCAAGAGAGAATTCCAAGGGGCGCCCGCGGGGGGGACCGCAGACAGACATTTTGAGCTTCCTGCCCAGAGACGACCCCCGAAATCGCCAGCCGGCTCCCGAGCGACCTTCACAATGCCCCCAGAGGCTCCCACAGAGGTTCCGAGGACGTCCAGAAAGGTCAGCAAAACATCTCTTGCGGGAAGGCCAGCAAAACGCGCTACCACGTCGAGAGCCCCGGGAATTCAGGCATGGGTCTCTGCCTTTTACAGAGCACACAGTATCTACGATACCGCATACAGAGACATAGAAGAAACCTGAGGACACTTCACTCGCTGTCTCCTGCGCTGTTGCAGAAACAGCTTTGCTGTGATTTACGGGCGCAGTTCGTAAACTGCTTATCGCGAGGTACTGAAATGATGGGGCAGTTTTAAGCCAGGGGTGTAAAAGGATCTTGTGGGGGCAGTTTTAGGCCAGGGAGGGGGGATATGTCGGGTGCAGTTTTTAAGCCACGATGGGGGGGGCGGAGGATATTTCGGTGGTGTTAAGGCACGGGGGGGTGAGGATGCTTCGGGGCAGTGTTTAAAGCTTGCGGGTGAGGATCTTTCAGGAGGGCTGTTTGAAGCCAGCTGGCGATGAAACTTCGGGGGCAGTTGAGGCCAGCAGGATGGTTCGCATTGCTTTACATTGCGTTGCTTTGCGTTTCTTTGCCTTGCATTGTTTTGCATTGTGCCGGAGGAGGGAGTGACGGGGAGGGGGAGGAGGTAGGCGTAGGAGGAGGAGGACGACGACGACGAGGAGGGAGGAGGAGGCGGAGGACGATTTAAGCCACCGGGGGTGTGAGGATATTTCGGGGGGAAGCACGCGGGGGTAAGGATGTTTCGTGGCAGTGTTTTAAGCCAGCGGGTGAGGATATTTCAGGGGAAGTGTTTTGAGCGAGCGGGCGATGATATTTCGGGGGCAATTGAAGCCAGCAGGTTGCTTTGCATTTCTTTTCATTGCGTCGCATTGCTTTGCATTGCTTTGCATTGCTTCGGACTAGGGGGAATGACGGGGAGGAGGAGGAGGAGGTTGGCGTACGAGGAGGAGGACGACGACGACGACAACGACGACGAGGAGGGAGGAGGAGGCGGTGGACCAGGAAGGAGAAGGAGAGGAAGGAGGCGGCGGCAGGAGGAGCAGGAGGCGTTGGACGAATGCGGGTGCGGAGGGGCGAGAGGGAGGGCGGAGGACCAATGAGGGGGAGGAGGAGGAGGAGGAGGAGGAGGAGGAGGAGGAGGAGGAGGCAGAATGGGGGACGAGGAGGGAGGAGTTGAGAGAGGCTCTGTTCGGTGCGGGCATCCAAACGCCGCACGATGCAGTATTGGGCCTTCGCTCGGCTGCCCCAGCCGATGACTACGCAGCCGGCGCGGTGCTGCGCCCGCATTGCCCGAGGAGCCTCGCCCCGAACTCTGCGCTGCGTGCAAGTCAGTAGGCCCTTCTTGGACCTATTTTAAATTATTCTTGTTTGGGGGGGAAGTCGGGTTCCCTAGGTCCTGCTCTGCTTCCGACTTCTGGTTCCCGTGTTCGGGCCTCTGGTTTTCACTTTGCGGTTTCCGCCTTCTGGTTTCCGGGTTCGGGTTTCCGTTTTCCGGCTTCCGCTTTCCACGTTTCGTTTTCCGGTTTCCAATTTCCGGTTTTTCGGTTTCCGGCTTCCGTTCTCCGGTTCTCGCTTTCCTGTTTCTGGTTTGCGGTTTCGGATGTCCGATTTCTGGTTTCACATTTCCGGTTCCGGTCTCTTCCC
This sequence comes from Prorocentrum cordatum, assembly GCA_963575745.1. Taxonomy (NCBI): domain Eukaryota; class Dinophyceae; order Prorocentrales; family Prorocentraceae; genus Prorocentrum; species Prorocentrum cordatum. Next base: position 81,234 of record CAUYUJ010019403.1, on the reverse strand, counting down.
AAGATCGGGGGCGGCAAAGAGGGGGATGATGACTAGGGGGGGGGATATCATGGCGTGGGCCATGATATTCCCCCAGATCTCCTGGCGCCTTTTCTGATTTCGTTACGTCCCTGGCCCCCTCCCCTTGGGCCGCGCACGTGCCGCCAGCCATGATTTGCACCCCCCTCTCTTGGACGCCCTCCTCTTGGCCGCCCCCCGACAAGAAGTTCCCGCGCTTCCCGCTTTCCGGTTTCCGGCTCGCGCCATCGTCGACGGGGGCTTTCTTTTTTGCTCTGTCTTTTCCGTTTGCATCGCTCGGACGTGTGCATTTTTCTTTCGGCGAGGACCATCGAGGAGCATCCTTGATCATTTGGCGAGAAGAACACGCATGAAACCGAAATAAAAAACACAGGGAATAGACGTCCGAGCGATGGCCAGTATTTTCCAATTTCCGATTCCAGTTTTGCCCGGGGAGTCTCCCTCTTTGCACTTTTCCGATTTCCGATTTCCGCTCTCGGGCCCTGCGCGGGCGGCCTCCCGCTGTTCCTTCTCTGGCTTCCGTGTTCCGTCTTCCGCTTTTCCGTTGCGCGATTCCGATGTCCGCCTTCCCCCCCCCGGCCGGCGGAGCCATCTCCGGAAGTGCTCTCCTTCGACGGGCCGCGGCGCCCGAGACCGTTTTGCAGATTGGGCGGCTCCGGGGGGCTCCCAGGGCATAGTCGCACCAGGTGTTGTCCCTGTCGCGTTTTCGTCGCGAGCGGAGGAGGATCGGCGGCGAGCGAGGGGAGGAAGTGAGAAGGAGAGGACCTTCTCAGAAGGCAGCGAGGCTTCTCAGAAGCCCTCTGGCTCTTTGGGAAAACTTCTCAGAAGGCTGGAGGACTTCCAAGCCCTCTGAGAAGGCCCGCTCCGTCTCACTTCCCTCCCGCGCTCGCCGCCAAGAGGAGCAGGAGGAGAAGTGGGGTGAGTACGGTCGGGATATTTGGACAGCGCGCCGCTGCACCGGGTCTGGCCCATCACGCCTCGGCGCGACACGCTATCCACGCCGCAGTCCCGAGGTATCCACGTCCCGAGCGTTTCCGAGCCTCCTCCGCCCCCTCTGAGCGGAGCGAGGCGCTATCAGCTCGCAACGCACAGCGTGTCGCCAGGGCCGCCGCATCCACACGCTATCCAGAAGTTCCTGACTGCAGGCAGAACAGCTGGAGGAGGAGGAGGAGCAGGAGGAGGTCCTGGGTGGTCCCTTTTAGCCCCACAAAAGTTACCATCCCATGGGGGGGCAGGAGGAGGAGGAGGAGGAGGAGGAGGAGGAGGCGGGAGGAGGAGGAGGGAGGAGGGAGGAGGAGGAGGAGGAGGCGGGAGGAGGGAGGAGGAGAAGGAAGGAGGAGGAGGAGGAGGAGGAGGAGGTCCTGGGTGGGCCCCACCTTGCCCCCCGTATGGGCAGGCGTAGGAGTGCAGAGGAAAGGCTGTATCGTCCCGCCGATTGGATGGCGCCCCGAAGGGGAGCCCTTTGTGAGAGCGCTGGGAGAGGCTACCGGCAGACGCCTCGGGTGCACAGAAGTGCCTGGTAAGCGAGATCCCCCAGTGTCCTCTTCGTCTCCCTTCTCCTGCTCGTCCTGCGCCCTCTCCCTCGACACAATCATGCTCCTACGCATCTTCCCCCATGATCCTCCTCGTCCTACTCTGCCTATCCTCATTCGTTTTTGTTATCGCAGACGTCTTCGGCGAGCCATCGCCGCCCCCTGCCCCTGTGGACAGGCGAGGCGCTAGGGCCCGATAGTGCAAAAGATGGCGAAAACTGTTTTGTTTTGATTTAGCTCCTGAAGTGGCCCTCGGGGCCTTTCTTAGGGCTCTTCTTGAGTGGAGGATGCAGGAAGACGGGAGAAGGACGGAGGAGGGAAGAGAAGGGGGAGGGGGAAGCCAAGGAGCTTCCCCCAAAGTCGAGGAGGCTGAGAAAGTCGAAGGGGGGCGAAAGGAAGTCGAGGAGGAGGAACCTATCTCTTCTCTGCTTGAGCCTCTGCCCGTCCAGATCTCGTCGCCCATGGCCTCCGCCGCGGCCGACACCACGGACGCGGCATCCTGGGAGGCGCCGCGCCCTCGGCGGTTGCCTCGTCCATGCCCTCCCCCCGGGCCCCCGACTCCGCGCCCTCTGCCCTCCTGCCCTGAGCTTGGCCGCTGGCATCCAGGACGGCGGTCACTCTCCTCGCTGCCGTCGCTGCTGGTTCGCCCTCCCCATGCGGCCGGTCTGGCGGCGCCACGCGGGCCCCCGTGGTGAAGGATTTGGTTCCCCTAGTTTCGCACATCGTGCCCCGCGGTGCACGACGCGCGGTCACCTCCGCGCCCTCGCGCCCCCTGCACAATCCCGCCTCAAGAAGGGCAACCGCTCTGGCCCAAGCCGCGACACGCGAAGCGCTCCCTCCACCACCGCGGTTCCGTCTCGTCCTCCCCTGCGGGCGCTCCCAGCACCGGCAGGCCTGCCAAGCCACGTCCTTGCGAGACGTCCGCTTGCAGAAGAGACGCGTGATATCATGTGTGTCGCAGACGGTGCTCACACGCACCTGATTGGAAGCCGACAGTGAACACCACCAGTCGACTCGCAGCAGAAAGCGGGGTCCCCGGTATGTGAATTGGAAACACACTGTAATTACATGTTGTGTTCTCAGCTTACGGGTTGCGAAACATGTCGTCCCCGAGCTCCCCCAATTCACCAGTCAGGTTGGCAGATTCTGGCCGCGATGCATACAAAAACGGCACATACAGACGCATTGTGTCGCATTCCCCCCGAACTGACAAGTTTGCATGACACGGGACGCAGAGGTCTCCATCTCATTCTCCAGTAGCATGACGGATCATGGCACTAAGCACGCATTCCCATTCAGGGAATAAAAATTGGGAAACGGGGTTTTGACATATTCTTCCTCGGAGCTAGCGCGGATGGCATAGCAAAGCCCTGTAGGAAGACACGCATCATAGATGACAGCATACGACATTGAACCGATGTCTCTAGCACTGTGCTGCGCAATGGCACAATCGGGAAAGCTACAGCAGATCTTGCTGCTGTGTCAAGGACGGACGAGTATATCAAGACGGTGAAGGTCCTTCGGGCGCAACCGGGAGCGGCAATTCAATAATGCTGACGGCCAGGGCAACTACAGAGCTCACCTGTTCCGTCCAAATCATGATTGCATTGTCGCGGCCAAGATCATCAAGCGCTCATCGTCGCAGCAGCGTTGGTGGTCTGACTGGGCCAGCTGAATTTACATGTTTTCCAAAACAGCTTGTATGCAAGGTCGTATACCAATATATATATATATATATATATATATATATAGCTTGGTCCGCACCCCACAGAGGAGATGCTGGCCAGCCCGCGTTGCACAAGCACTGATAGACCATTAGCGTGCACCCTTCTAGGCCCGTCAGGACCCCTGTGGCGCCCCTCTGGGTACGAGCAAGCTACCTGTATATACATATATATATATACATAAATATCCGCCGGCCCCCTTGTGGGGCCACCAGGCTGTAGGCGCGTGATTCGCAGTTTCCTGTACCAGTTGTAGTTTCTAGTTTCCAGTGTTACAGTTCTGCCTCTTGCTGGTTACTGTAACTAGTTGACTTCTTGCTGGTTACTGTAACTAGTTGATTGACCGCGCGAGAGGGGGGGGAGGCCCAAACAGGATTTTCCAGCACCCCCTGGGCGCGTTATCTGAATTGCTGGGGGGGCTCGAAATCTACACCCCTCACGCAGATCCGCGGGGTCAGGGTCCAAAAACACAAGGGATTTGCCACATTTCTAAAATTCGGTGCCACCCCTCACGCAGATCCGCGGGGTCAGGGTCCAAAAACGTAAGGGATTTGCTACATTTCTGAAATTCGGTGCCACCCCTCACGCAGATCCGCAGCGTCAGGGTCCAAAAACACAATGGATTTGCCACATGTCTGAAATTCGGCGCCACCCCTCACGCAGATCCGCGGGGTCAGGGTCCAAATACACAACGGATTTGCCACATTTCTGAAATCCTGCGCCAACCCTCACGCAGATCCGCGGGGTCAGGGTCCAAAAACACAAGGGATGTGCCACATTTCTAAAATTCGGTGCCACCCCTCACGCAGATCCGCGGGGTCAGGGTCCAAAAACACATGGGATTTGCCACATTTCTGAAATTCGGTGCCACCCCTCACGCAGATCCGCGGGGTCAGGGTCCAAAAACACAGGGGATGTGCCACATTTCTGAAATTCGGTGCCACCCCTCACGCAGATCCGCGGGGTCAGGGTCCAAAAACACAGGGATTTGCCACATTTCTGAAATTCGGCGCCACCCCTACGCAGATCCGCGGGGTCAGGGTCCAAAAACACATGGGATTTGCCACATTTCTGAAATTCGAACCCATCACGCACATCCATCGCAAGGCGTGGTAACCCAAACTGCGAGAACTCCCTCGGCCCTTTCATCGCAAGGTGTGGTAACCAAGCCCTTAAACCATACACGTCTTACCAATCGCCAGGTGTGGTAACCCCTCTTGTGATCAGTTGGTTTTGCTGATTGCGACTCGGCTTCGCATGAAGTTTCGATACTGCTTCACGACAGCGCCAAGGCCTCATGACTTAGCTCTTCCATGGCCCATTCTCCGAGAGAGGGGGCCGGCGGCAGGGGGCGAAGCCCTTACGGAAATATAAATATTCATACAACAAACAAGCAACATACACATATGAATACATATACATATAAACACACACACAAGTATAAATAGATATATGGTAGCCCCCCCCGCCACCACATGATCACACATAGTCTTCTTCCATGCATCCCACATCTCCTCCTCATCATCCTCCACTCTGCTTCGTTTTCTATTTCTCTCTCTCTCTCTCTCTCTCGTTCTCTCTCATCCCGTTCTCCTCCTCCCTCCTCCTCCTGCAGGAGCGCGGCAGCCTTACAAGATCTCGTTTTGAAAAGCCTTACACAGGGGCTGGTCTCTGAAGGAAACCATATGAAAGCAACTCTATTCCTCCAGCACAAAAGGACGTCCCTCCACGAGGAGGGGACAGGAGGAGAAGGAGGAGGGTTGGAGGAAGAGGAGGTCGGGTATTGGAAAATTCAACAACAAAAGAAAAAAAACAAAAACAAAAAAACGCACAAAAAAAAGGTTGAAGGAAAAAAAAAAAAAAAATGGCCCCGTCCCCGCCGCCCTTACAGACAAAGTGTTGCAAGCTTTGTGTTGTTTGGTTTGGTTGGCTGTTCTTTGTGTTTCTTTGTGCTTCAGCCCTGGGTAATTGGTTTGTTTGTTTGTTTGTTCTTCCTTGCGTTTTTCCCCACATCCAGAGTGGGGTTCTTGTTTTCGCTGGACACCTCGCGCAGGAACCGCACCGCACATCCCACCCCTCTCCCCTTTCACTCACCATCCTCACCATCACCACTCATCGTCACTATTCATCATCATCCTCATCATCGTCACCATCACCATCATCATCACAGCCGTCCACACTCACACCATTACCACCCTCATCATCAACAACACCCTCATCATTTGATCAACCATCATCATCATCACCCTCACTTTTATCAACATCATCATTCGGCCACTCGTCATCATCATCACACAATCATCACCATCCTCCCACCATTCGCTCACTCATCGCTTCGTCACCACTCACCCCCTAGTTTGAATATGGGGGACGTTTCGAGCGGGAGCCTCTTGTGTGAGTGAATTGCGGGGACGTCTCAGGCGGGAACCCCTCTCCTTATAGGGCCCGCACCTCATTTTTATAACCCGAGCGGGACATCGGGATCCTGATCCTGTAATTGTCGTCACTTTGGGGCTCCTGAAGCTTGGGTATGGGGGAAGTATCAGGCGGGAGCCCCGTCTGCGAGTGAATTGCGAGGAAATCTCAGGCGGGAACCCTCTCCCGATGAAGCCCGCACTTCATATTTTTAATCCGAGCGGGCCATCGGAACCTTGCAGCCGTCGTCACGTTTGGGGTGCTGGGGCATGAGTGTCTCAGGCGGGAGCACTCTCCCTATGGAGCCCGCACCTCATCATTTTAATCCGAGCGGGTCATCGGAACCTTGTAAGTGTCGTCATGTTTGGGGTGATGAGGCCTGAATATGGAGGAAGTATCAGGCGGGAGCCTCGTCTGTGAGTGAAATGCGAGGAAGTGTCAGGCGGGAACCTCCTCCCTATGGGGCCCGCACATTATGTTACTAATCCGAGCGGGTCGCCCCAACCGTGGAGCTGGTGTCAATCTTGGGCTCCTGAGAGGGTGAATATGGAGGAAGTATCAGGCGGAAGCCTCGTGCGTGAGTGAATTGCGAGGAAGTCTCAGACGGGAAGTCCCTCCCTGTGGGGCTCGCACTTTATGTTCGAATCCGAGGCGGGTCATCGGCAACTTGTAATTGTCGTCATTTTTTAGGTTCCTCATGTTTGAAGATTGAGGAAGTCTGAGTCGGCAGCCTCGTCCGTGAGTGAATCGCGAGGAAGTCTCAGGCGGAAGTTTCCTCCCTATGGGGATCGCACTTCACGTTCGAATCCGAAGCGGGTCATCGGCAACCTGAAGCTGTCGTCACTTTCGGGCTCCTCAGGCTTGAGCATTGAGGAAGTCTCAGTCGGGATCTTCGTCTGCGAGTGACTTTCGAGGACCGCAGGCGGGAATCACTTTCTTATGGAGCCCGAACCTCACGTTGGTAATCCGAGGGGATCCTCAGCACCCTGTAACTGTTCTCAAGTTGGGGCACCTCAAGTTTGAGTACGTGGAAATTTTCAGGCGGGATCCCCGTCTGTGAGTGAATTGCGAGGGAGTCTCAGGCGGGAGCCCCCTTCCCTATGGGGCCCGCACATCATGTTGGCAATCCGACCGGGTCGTCGGCAACCCGTAATTGTCGTCACTTTTGGGCTCTTCAAGCTCGAATATGGAGGACATGGCAGGCGGGAGTATTGTCTATGAGTGTATTGCGAGGAAGCCTTAGGCGGGAGCCCCCTCCTAATGAGGCCCACACTTCACGTTGGTGATCCGAGCGGGTCATCAGCAACCTGAAGCTGTCGTCACTTCTGGGCCAAAACTTAAGCCTCCAGCGGCCTGCGCGGCGATTCTCCGCCATGACGGGTCCCGCGCTTCATGTTGGTAATCCGAGCGGGCCATCGGATTCTTGTAACGCTCGTCACCTTTTGGGTTCATCAGCTCTTGCGGCCTGAACACGGGGGACATCCACGGCGCCTTGCCTGCCCACGTCGGCATGGAGGTGCGACTCGCGGCAGTGCAGGAAGAGCTGAAGAAGAAGTTGGGGCTCGCGCAGGAGCAACGGGCCACCATCGCGTCATTCGAGATCCACCGCGAGGACGAGCAGCGGCACGAGGAGCGCTCGGCAGGCCAGCTCTTTCGCCCCCGGTTCCAACCGCAGGGAATCTGGCTGCAGGTGCACGGCTTCAAGGAGTCTCCGATCCACCAGGAGGTCGCCGAGGTGCTGCGACAGGGCGCCGAAGACGCCGACGACGACGGCCAGGCCGACGCGCGGGCTCGGAGCTTACTGACGTTCAGGCCCAGCGAGCAGGAGCTCACCTGGCAGAGCTCGGGGCCGCACACTGTGCGCCGCGCGGGGTTCACCTTGACTCACGCGCCCTACCTCACCTCCACGCTGTCGCGGGGCCAGACGCTGCGCAAGGGCGTCACCATCGACTGCGCGAGGGGAGAGGACGCTGGCCGCACGGGCACGTCGGACGACCAGCGGTGGCTGCACCTCTACGTCCTGCGCGCCCGCGCCACGCGCACGCGGAACATGCTGACCCTGCGGCCGCCTTCGCGCGAGTTTCTGGAGCGCGGGCCGCCGGCGCCGGCGCGGGGGGCGCTCAAGGAGTTCGATGAGAAAGCGAAGACTTCCAGGGATGAGGCCGAGCAGCTCGCCGCGGAGCTTGGCTGCGCGCTGCCTCCCGCCTGAGCACCGCGGCGCGCAGCTTGACGTCCGCGGGGTTGCCCCAACGGTCTGGCCCGCGGGGTTGCCCCGACGGCCTGCCCTCGCGCCCAGCGGCCCGCGGGGTTGCCCCAAAGGCGTGCCCCGCGGGGCTGCCCCAGAGGGGATGCGCGATCAAGCCGTCGGCGAACGCGCGCGCGTTGGCCGAGGTGGCGACGGCGCCGAGGAAAATCGATTTGCTTGCCCCGACCAGGGAGAGAGGAGGCGCACATAGAGAAGCGGCAGGAGGATGAAGAGGGGGGCAGGGGTAGAGGGGGGGCGACGTTGAGGAGGAGGTGGAGAAGGGGAGGAGGAGGAGGAGGAGGAGGAGGAGGAGGAGGAGGAGGAGGAGGAGGAGGAGGAGGAGGGAAGGAGGAGGGGGGGGGGAAGGAGGAGGAGGAGGAGGAGGAGGAGGAGGATATATAAGATGGATGAGGAAAAGGAGAGAGCAGAGCTCAGGGCGAGAGGATGATGTCCGCCAGGGCGGCGGGGGAAGGGCTAAGGGTAAGCTAGACAGATTATCGCGCGGGGTCTTACCGTCGGAGTAATTTGTGTTGCTCAATGCCGAGACGGTTTTCGTGGCGCTTTCCAACAGAATCGCGCTGTGGCGCTTTCCAAAGGATTGTTGTTGTGAGGATTCCCAAAAGAATACTTGCGTGGCGCTTTCCAAAAGATTCCTGATATGAGGCTTTCCAATAGAATCCCATTGTGGCGCTGTCCAATACACTAGAATCCTTTTGTGGCGCCTTCCGCAGGATTCCTGTCGCGAGGCTTTCCAATGGAATATCTGCGGTGTTTTCCAAAGGATTCCTTGTGTGAGGCTTTCCAATGGAATCCCTTTTTTGTGGCGTTTCCCAATTCAATAGAATCCTTGTTGTGGTGCTTTTCAAAGGGTTTCTGTTGTGAGGCCTTCTGGTGGAAACCCTTTGCGATGTTTTCCAAAGGGGTCCTGTTGTGAGGCAATGCAATGGATCCCTTTTGTGGTGGTTTTCCCACGGACTCCTGTTGTGCGTTTTTCCAATAGAACCCTTTGTTTCCCAACCATCCTGTGGTGTTGGGTCCTCGTTTTGAAGAAACAGCGCCCCGCGTCCCACCTCCTCCTCATCCTCTCATCCTCCTCCCCGTCAGGGAAGGCCCCAGTGGGGGTGCCCACATGCGCCCCCCCCACCCAGGACAGCGTTTCGTGGACCCACACGGAGCTCCAACGAAGGCTCACATGGGGGTATTCACACGCGTCCCCCCCACCCAGGACAGCGTTTCGTGGCCCCATAGGGAGCTCCACCGAAGGCCCCCGTGAAGGTGTTCGCATGCTTTCCCCTACCCAGGACAGCGCTTCGTGGCCCCATAGGGAGCTCCACCGAAGCCCCCGTGGGGGTGTTCGCATGCGTTCCCCCCACCCAGGACAGCGCTTCGTGGCCCCATAGAGAAGGTACCGAAGGCCCCCGCGGGGGTGTTCGCATGCGTCCCCCCCACCCAGGACAGCGTTTCGTGGCCCTATAGAAAACTCCACCGAAGGCCCCATTGGGGGTGTTCGCATGCGTCCCCCCCACCCAAGATAGCGCTTCGTGGCCACATAGGGAAGTCCACCGGAAGCCCCCGTGGGGGTGTCCGCATGCGCCCCCCCCACCCAGGACAGCGCTTCGTGGCCCCATAGGGAGCTCCACCGAAGGCCCCCGTGGGGGTGTTCGCATGCGTTCCCCCCACCCAGGACAGCGTTTCGTGGCCCCACAGGGAGCTCCACCGAAGGCTCCCATGGGGGTGTTCGCATGCGTCCCCCCCACCCAAGACAGCGTTTCGTGGCCCCATAGGGAGCTCCACCGGAGGCCCAATTGGGGGTGTTCGCATGCGTCCCCCCCACCCAAGATAGCGCTTCGTGGCCCCATAGGGAGCTCCACCGGAAGCCCCCGCGGGGGTGTTCGCATGCGCCCCCCCCACCCAGGACAGCGCTTCGTGGCCCCATAGGGAGCTCCACCGAAGGCCCCCGTGGGGTGTTCGCACGCGTCCCCCCCACCCAGGACAACGCTTCGTGGCCCCATAGGGAGCTCCACCGAAAGGCCCCATTGGGGTGTTCGCATGCGTCCCCCCCACCCAGGACAACGCTTCGTGGCCCCATAGGGAGCTCCACCGAAGGCCCCCGTGGGGGTGTTCGCATGCGCCCCCCCACCCAGGACAGCGCTTCGTGGCCCCATAGGGAGCTCCACCGAAGGCCCCGTGGGGGTGTTCGCATGCGTCCCCCCCACCCAGGACAGCGTTTCGTGGCCCCATAGGGAGCTCCACCGAAGGCCCCGTGGGGGTGTTCGCATGCGGTTCCCCCACCCAGGACAGCGCTTCGTGGCCCCATAGGGAGCTCCACCGAAGGCCCCCGTGGGGGTGTTCGCATGCGTCCCCCCCACCCAGGGCACGCTTCGTGGCCCCATAGGGAGCTCCACCGAAGGCCCCCGCGAAGGTGTTCGCATGCGCCCCCCCCACCCAGGTCAACGCTTCGTGGCCCCATAGGGAGCTCCATCGAAGGCCCCCGTGGGGGTGTTCGCATGCGTCCCCCCCACCCAGGACAGCGCTTCGTGGTCACATAAGGAGCTCCACCGAAGGCCCCCTCTGGGGGTGTTCGCATGCGTCCCCCCCCCCACCCAGGACAGCGCTTCGTGGCCACATAAGGAGCTCCACCGGAGGCCCCCGTGGGGGTGTTCGCATGCACCCCCCCCACTCAGGACAGCGCTTCGTGGCCCCATAGGGAGCTCCACCGGAGGCCAGACTCGGGGTGTTCGCATGCGTCTCTCCCACCCAGGACAGCGCTTCGTGGCCCCATAGGGAGCCCCACCGAAGGCCCCATTGGGGGTGTTCGCATGCGTCTCCCCCACTCAAGGCAGCGCTTCGTGGTCCCATAGCGAGTTTCACCGAGGGCCCCAGTAGGGGTGTTCGCATGCGTTTCCCCCACCAAGGACGGCGCTTCGCGGCCTTAGGGAGCTTCACCGAAAGCCCCAGTGGGGATGTTCGCAGGCGCCCCCTCAACCCAGGACAGTGCTTCGTGGCCCCATAGGGAGCTCCATCGAAGGCCCCCGTGGGGGTGTTCGCATGCGTCCCCCCCACCTATGACAGCGTTTCGTCGCCCCACAGGGAGCTTCACCGAAGGCTTCAGTGGGGGTGTTCGCATGCGTCTCCCCCACCCAGGACAGCGTTTCGTGGCCCCACAGGGAGCGCCACCGAAAGCGATATTCATATTTGCGGTATTCACAACTGCATATGGTCGGGTCCTTCGCCAGGCTAATTAAGATGCGTTTTCAAAAAAATCTTGGTGTGAGGCTCTACCATAAAATCCCTTCGTGGCGCTTTCCGATTCAATCGAATCTCTTTGTGGTGTTTTCTAAAGGATTCCTATTGTGAGGCTTTCCAGTTGAATCCTTGTGCGGTGTTTTCCAAAGGATTCCTGTTGTGCGGCAGCCATTCCTAATGTGAGGCTTTTCAATAGAATCCTTTCGTGGTGCTTTCCAATCCAATAGAATCCCCTTGTGGCGATTGCCATAGGATTCCTGTTATGAGACTTGCCAATAGAATCCATGTGTGGTGATTTCCAATCCAGTAGAATCCCGTTGTGGTGCTTTCCACAGGATTCTCGTTGCGAGGTTTTCCAATGGAATCATTGTGAGGTGCGTTCGACAGGATTCCTGTTGTGAGGCTTTCCAGTAGAATCCATGTCGTGGCGCTTCCCAATCCAATAGAATCCTTTTGTGGTGTTTTCCAAAGGGTTCTTGTTGTGAAGCCTTCAAATAGAAACATGTTGCGATTCTTTCCAAAGGATTCTTGTTGTGATGCAGTCCAATGGAGTCCCTGAGTGATGTTTTTTCCCAAGGACTCCTGTTGTGCGGGTTTCCAATAAAATCCCTGTTGTTGCTCTTTCCGAAAAATCATGGTGTGAGGCGTTCCTATAGAATCTTTTTTTTGTTTATGGCGCTTCCCAATCGAATCAGATCCCGTTATGGCGCTTTCCAAAGGATGCTTGTTGTGAGACATTCCAACCGAATCGTTGGGTCGTTGGGTTGTGCTGTCCAAATGGTTCCTGTTGCGCGAAAACCATGTCTGGTGTGACACAATACAACGGAGTCCCTTTGTGGTGTTTCCCAAAGGCTTCCCCTTTGCGAGGCTTTCCCATGGAATCCCTGTAGGGTGCGTTCGAAAGGATTCCTGTTGTGCGGCTTTCCAATACAAGCCCTTCTTGTGACCCTGTCCTATCCAACAGAATGCATTTGTGGTGTTTTCCAAGGGGGGGTCTTGCTGTGAGGCCTTCCAATAGAAACCGTTTGCGATGCTTTCCAAAGGATTCTTGTTGTGATGCAGTCCAATGGAATCCCTTAGTGGTGCTTTTCCCAAGGATTCCTGTTGAGCGGGTTTCCAATAGAATCCCTTGTGACGCTTTCCAAAAAATCCTGATGTGAGGCTTTCCAATTGAATCCCTTTTTTTATGGCGCTGTCCAATCCAATAGAGTCCCATTGCGGTGCTTTCCAAAAGATGCCTGTTTTGAGGCTTTCCAATGGGATCCTGTGGTTGTGCTTTCCAAATGGTTCTTGTTGCGCGGTAATCATTCCTTGTGTGAGGCTTTCCAATCCCAGTGCGGTGTTTTCCAAAGGATTCCTGTCGTGGGGCTTTCCCATAGAATCCGTTTTTGGGCGCTTTCCCTTCCAATAGAATCCTCGGCGATGATTTCCCAAGGATTCCTGGCGTGAGGTTTTCCAGTAGAATCCATTTGCGACGCTTTCCAGAGGATTCCTGTTGTGAGGCCATCCAATAGAATCGTGCTGGTGCTTCCCAGAGGATTCCTGTCGTGACGCTTTCCAATCGAATCCCTTTGTGGTGTTTTCCGGAGGATTCCTGCTGAGAGGGTTCCCGATACAAATCCGTTTGTGGCGCTTTCCAATCCAATCGGATCCCTTTTGTGATGCTTTCCAAAGGATGCCTGTTGTGAGGCTTTCCAATGGAATCCCTTGGTTATGTTTTCCAAAGGAGTCCTGTTGTGAGGATTTTCAAAAGAATCATTTTGTGGTGTTTTCCAAACGATTCCTGTTGTGATGCTTTCCGATAGAATCCGTGCGTGCCGCTGTCCAATCCAAACGAGTCCCTTTTGTGGCGCCTTCCGAAGGATTCCTGTTGCGAGGCTTTCAATAGAAACCCTGTGTGTTCCTTTTCAAAAGGCTCCTGTTGTAAAGCCTTCCAACAACAACCCTTTTTGATATGTTTTCCAAAGGGTTCCTGTTGTGAGGCAAGCAAACGGAATCCCTTTGTGGTGCTTTTCCCACGGGTTCCTGTTGCGCGGTTTTCGAATCGAATCCCATAGTTGCGCTTTCCAAAGGAATCCTGGTGTGAGGTTTTCCCAAAGAATCCTTTGGCCGCCCGCTTGTCTATAAGGGGTCCTGTACCGAAGACGCCTACGGCGAATCACCGCCGCCCCCTGCCTTTTTGGAAGCGTCTCCATGGCCAAACGTCGGGCCAGAGCTTGGTCAGGCCATCGGACTATGTGTTCCCTCAGCCGCTCGGGGAACAATTGGGGGACCAACGGGGCCGTCAGGGGGCCGAAAGGTGCAGACGCCAAAGTCGGTCAAAATTCTCGACGCTTCGCGTCAACTGCGCTCGGGGATGAGGATCCAATGGTACGCGGCACGGGAGACTGTGTACTGGCTCCAATGGAGACATCTCCCCCGCAGAGTGTGCGACCTCCGCCGATACGTGAGGATGGGCCAGCACCGAGATCAACATCGCCCTTGGGGCTCGAGGAAGAAGGAAATTTATTGCCGCTTGGGGAAGGCTACGCCCCCGAGTTGAACCCTGAGCGCATTCCCATCCCGTCTTCCCCTTTCGCTTCCCCTCGCAGCGGAACGGACGAGCCGCAGCGGGCACGAGCAACGGATGCTACTCGATCTGCGACGTTCGGAAGTAGGGACGAGGAACAGGCCCGGGAGACAGTCCATGAAGCTCCCCCAGCGAACCGAGCCTCAGTCCCAGCCAGAGGGGATACGGACCCCCCACAGGATGACGCAGGCCGAGACGTTCATGCCCCCCCTCCCACATCCGATGATCCAACAGCTAACGCGGCTATCGGCCGCACCTCCTCTTTTTGTTCCTCCCCCAGGGGGGCAGAACGACAGAGCGGCGCCACATGGGATGCGCCAGGTCGATCAGAATGCGGGCGACGGAGCATCCAATGCTGGGGGACCTCCACCAGCGACGGGCATGGCTCACACGCAGACACAGGGCAGAGACGCGGCGCGCAGCGAGCCTGCGCCCCCTGGCGGTGACCCCCCACTCCCGTGTATTTCGGCAGGTCCAGCGGCTATCGGCCGCGCTCCCCTTTCCTTTCCCACAATTTCACCAGTTAACGCGGCTATCGGCTGCACTTCTCCTCGCCCCCCTCCTCCTATTCCTTGCGACTTACCAGATTCAGCGGCCATCGGCTGCACCGCTCCCCCAGCTCCCCTTCGCGAGACGATGACTGATCTAGCCTCGGCTCACAGACCCCCTGGTGAGACCGAGGCGCAAGCTCCCGTACCCCCCAACGTAGCAACGGCGGGCAATGCCACTTGTAGTGGAGCGACGCAGGGGGGGGAGCAAGGCCCTCCCCCACAGCCTTCACAGCATGACTTCCTCGGGACGACGCGGCCGTAGAGCGAGCCGCGGCCATCCCGGTGCCCGACTCAGGGGACGACCTCGAGATAAACCCCCACGGTGCCCTCCCACCCGAGGGGAGACAGTGCTGACGGGGGGGAGAGTCACGAGGCGGAACACGGACTTGACGGCATAGCAGGAGCCGACTCAGGAGGGGACATGGCCCAGGAGATGACGAGCACGATGACAGGCTCCCATTCGAGGAGGAGCATGACTGGGGTGCCGATGATGAGAGCACCTCGGACTCGGACGCTCGGGGGCGGGGCCTGCCACGCGCCTGGCCCCGAGATGCAAGGACAAGGGTGCGAAGCCCTATCGGAGGAGAAGGGCACCGCGAGCACGAGGGGCGAAACCCCCGGTCTGGGCCCCCCCCTTCAGCGGGAACGGAGTTGTCTCGTAATATCGACTCCCCCTCCCAGGCCCCCACAGTGATGGACCCCAGGAACACCATGAGGGGAGGCCCATTAGCAGCCCTCCTTTCGCGACATGAGCCAAGGGGTGGGCCATGGAGGACACACAGAGCCCCCCCCCGTAGCCAGGCGATGAAGGAAAGAGGTTGGGCTGATAAGACAGCGCTGGCTCAGACACTCCCCAGGACGCGCCGACTCCTCAGAGGCAAGGGGAGAGAACCAGCCCGACAGGAGCCCAGCAGGACGTGGAGGCCCAGGGACCCCCCGCACAGTCGCGACAGCCATGGCTCACCTAGACCTCACATGGCTGGTCTGGTCCATCACGGGCTCCGATCACGAAGCTAGGCTAGGTGGAATCGGACCAGACCCGGTCCAGATACTCGCCGTCCGATATGCCGGTCTCGCACAAGACCCAGACATCGGGTACGATATACACAAGGTCCACGAGCCTACGCAGGAGGAGATCCTAGCTGCGGAAATGACACTCTCTACCATGCCGCCCTCTACGTGGACATAGGAATTTGCGAACCTACGGACCAGATGTTCCTGCCAACCCTCCTAGGCATCTCCAGGTGGCGGCATGACCCGGCGCCCGACGCAGCGGACAACGGACCTACTGACACGAACTTAGAAAGAAAAGCCAGGATATGCAAGCACCTAGTCCACGAGCACCGCAGCAACTCCGTGCACTTCCCAGACCACAGTGAGGTCCGACGATGGGCCATCAGTAGAGGACACTGGGCCGATGCTGGTTCAGACGTCCTCGCAACACCGCAACAGGGCCTGGGCCGCGACGGATGGGCGACACCAGCCATGCACAGCGCGGAGCCGCAGCCCCCTGGCATACTGGGACCCAGAGACTTTGAAGGCGACAACCCAACAGGACCATGGCCCGTCAACAGCACCTCCCAAAAGATCTTGAGGGGGACTTCTTCCAGCCCAAAGACAGATGTGAAAGCTGCGGATGCTGGCGCATGAGACAGGACGCGAGCATTTGCATCGTGTGTCACAGATTAGGTTCAGCATGGACCACGTGCGCGGACAGCTTTGCCACCACCGAGCTGGAAGCCCCCAAGCACCCTCTGGACCTACTGGGTACAAGACTCACATTCCAGCATTCCAGCTCGCCAGGGTTGGAGCTCGCTACGCCCCCATTGCCAGCCACATCGACAACGTGCGCCACCCGACAGAGGCCACCAACTTCTCCCCTTCTTGGCTGATAGCCGAGCTCCTTGCAGCCTGGTGCCACATGGCTGAGGCGGAGGTGGAGAACCTCGGGAGGCTCAACCAGCCGGAAAGGCGGATGCCCATCCCACCAGGGCCACGAGACGACCCAGCACTCTGGGCAGCGGCCGGCTCCCTGGCCAGACTCTGCTGTGCAACGATGGGATGGGCTATCGAGACGACGACACACATACAGCATACTATACGACAACACCCCCCTCGGCGGCCAGCTTCGCGATTGGGCTCCGAGGTGCCTCCTGAATGCACCCACCGCCAGCGCACCGGTGCAACCCCCGCCAGCGCACCCGCACCCGCCACGAGGCTCACGGGACCCAAGGACCAGGTACCAACGCTGCTTCGAAGGCCTCCCAGTCGGGGACATGGAATGGCTCCGAAGGGAAATCGGTGGTATTTTCATCGAACAGGCACTCTCCATCACCCCGGCAGACAGGGCATGGGCGGCTGACCCAAGCCCTGAAGCGATTGAAGCAACGGAGGTGGCGTGCAGAGCCGCGGCGGCGGCCGCCATAGGCAGCGGCAGATTGATAGGGCACAGCCTGCTACCTGGAACCCCGAGAGGGGAGGCGCTGAGGTTGGCGATAACCCTGCGGGCGAGAGCGAGAGGAATCGGTGCCACGGTAGCCCGAGACGAGCGCCAACAGGGCAACGCAAGAGTGGGTGGCAACGCGTGCGCCACAAGCTCCCCAGTACCGAGTCCGACAGCACTCCCGCCTCACAGAAATAAAGGAAATGTCAGAAGAGTGTTGCAAGAAATACAGGACATCCGCTCCCAGGTGGCATATGACAACATCCCACCAAACATGACATGGAGCCGGCTGGTGGCACCCTTCATATGGGGAACAGCGACCGAGGAAGGAAGGGCCACACTCGAACAGGCGTTCGAAGCCACAGGGATCCCCAGCTCCCTGGCGAGGAGGGCCGGCGAAACATGGCAACAAGTTGGAGTCGCTACACTGGAGGGGGCGCGTCGCAGGCTCGGATTAGCGGCAGCCAACCTGACGGCGGATATTGGAAGAACGGTCGCATCCCCCCTTCTGGGCGGATACATAGACCCTCCGCTGCAGGAAAGCATGATGAGGTGGCTCGACCCTCACGGGCTGCTCCAGGAGGCGGTGCTTACAGCAGACAGACAGGCGGTCGAAAGCGGCGCGCGGCTGCGTAACGCTCGGAACCAGGACCGACCCAGCGGACACGGGGGTGGCGCAGCAGGCAGACGGCGGCCCACCTCCCCCGCACCAGGAAGGGCGAACACCACCACCCCGCGGCACGAAAACACCAGACAGCGGCTCCCTCACTCCAGCGGCAGCGGCAGTGGCGCTGCACAGGTATCCAGTAGGGGAGGAACCCTGGACGCCTCGATACGGACGCTTGACGCCACGCAGAGAGACGACGACGCGGCCGGTAGGACCAGGCAGCAGAATGTGGACCGCACTTCCCTCAACGGGTCAGAGGCCCAAACAGTGGCAGAAGGACTGCTCAGAGAAAACAGAACCCGACTGCACCCAGCGAGCTGGATATCGAGAGCCATGTGGCTCTGCCTCGCGCCCCACTATGGCCCCCTATTGAAACCGGTGCTGCAGGTACGAGGCATGGACAACCGGCCCTTCGGGGCCCTCACCAGATGGCTGCAAGTAGCCGACGTTCACACCCCAGACGATATTAGACGCCTGTTGGAAGAAAGAGAGGAGCAGCCCCCCAATGCCTACGCCCCCTTCGGGAACCACCTAATATGTTTCTTGCTCAAAGCCACGTCACTACGGGCTTGCCTAACAGAGGAGGAGGCGCGCGAGACAACGCGGATCCTCACGGGGAGCTTCTATTCGGCCATCGCCAGTGCGGCGGACCCACCGGGCGACGCGGAGAGCGCCCTCCAGACAGGCCAGCCAGAGCACATACCGCCATGGGACACCGGCGAAGGTGAGCAGACATGCACCATCTGCGCGGGGGAACTCCGAGGGGCGGTGGAAGTTCTGGGCCTGCGCGGACATAGATTCCACAAGGAGTGCCTGGAGCAATGGAGACTGAGCCAGCCCGGGGTCTTCAGAGGAGGAGACAACGCCATGCCAGTCCGATGCCCCTACTGCAGAGCAAACGACAGAGGAAGCATAGCCGCACCTCTCCCAGGACATCCTGCCCCCAGAGAGACGCAGGCCACACTGCAGCTGAGGGGTGGGGTGCTAACCCCAATCAGCCCCCACATCACATACGCGGAGCTTGCAGCTGCAGCACGCGCAAGGGCTTCAGAACTGGACTACCTGAGAGCAGACCTGCTCACAATACGGAGGCCCAACACGTACGTCACAGTCAGGGACATGCAGAGAATACAGGAACACGTTGAAGACAGCAGGAGGCTCGCAGCACAACCGGAAGACATGGACGTGGAAGACGACATGGACTACGGCCCAGACAGCACCACTCCACCCTCCGATTCCGACCTCGACGATGAAGAGGGACAAGGAGGCAGCAGTGCCCCAGCTCCCCCATCTAGACAGGAGAGGATGAACGCGACCCCAAGCATCACACAGAGCAGATGGGCTGCCATCCTTTGCCAGGCATCCCCCAGGGGACGCCAGTGCAAGAGGACTGGGACCCTTCCCGACACCCCTCCTGATGGCAGCAGGCAGGGAGCTGAGAGCCGAACTCGTTATCGCTAGAACTCCGTTGGTTGGAGACAGACATGCGGACGATACGGGCACCACCATTTCACTCTTCAGCCCGAGCGCCTACGAACAGATCAAAGAACTAGTTTGCAGTGGTGGAGTACAGGAGGAAGGACAAAACACGCCGACCATCGTCGTGGCAGACGCCAACGCGTCCCAGCTACAGGCCACACTGGCCGCGGCAGCGTCATGAACGAGCTCACGCAGGGTTGTGGCACTGACGGGACACGGAGTCCCTACCCCAGGGGGCCCTGACCCCACCGAACTCATCGCCATCGCCAGTGCGCAATGGGGATACAGAGCCACCAACATGATCACGCACCTGCTCCCCATAGGGAACCCGATCATAACGGGACGAAGCAGCCCTCCACTGTTGCAGCTGGCGGCAGCACTGCTCGACATCACTAGCCACCCGCAGAGAACAGTATATCCGCCCTCGGTGGTGGTACACTGGGGTGGTGAGGACCCGGATACCAGCGATGCGCTACACATACTGACGCCCGAGCAGAAAAACGACGCAGTTGTTGCCCAGATTCTAAGATGGAGGAGAATGACCGATGACCTGGAGCAAGCGGCCGTAAACATTGAGTGGGCCACCACTAAAGTCTCCCTACCGAGGGACGAGACTCTCCTGAGGGAGGGACTGGAACCACTCTACCACCACGTAATTCGGCGCACCCATAGCGGAGCGACACCGGGCCTGGCGCGTAGCGACCCCCCCATAGAGGCACTGCAGGTAGCCGCTCAGACTGCCGTGGCCGGGGACACCAGCGGAAGCACCCGGAGATCCAAGGAAACATCAGACTCTGTACACATCCTTGTGTCCAGAGCTGCCACCTGCGTTGCACTGGCAACCGCTGCAGAAGCAGCAGCAGCCCTAGGGTACAGAGCGGGCCTCAAGGGGGGCGGAATCCCCTTACTAAAGACTCCCGAAAGAATAGCGGCCCCCATATTGAGATATCTCAGGGAGAAACTCCCCCTAGTCTTCGGATCAGCAAGTGGCTCCCCCGCACGCTGCCCCAGAAGGATCCTCCTGGAAGGAGATTGGGACGGGGGCCCTTCCTTCATCCGACTATGGGACCCCGAGGAAGGCCATCACCTCAGGTGGAATCTAGCCGACCTGGGGCAGACGAGCAGGCAAGAGATCACGAGGGCGGTGGAGGCTACAGTGGGGACAGGGGCGGCTGAACAAGTTACGGCAGTCTTCGCCTGGTTCCCCGACACTGGGGACTACCAGCACCTGACGCAGGTCAGAATCCGACTCGGGGCAGCGACTACCACGTCGGCAGCCTTTTGCGGAACAAGCTGCATCACAGTAGGCTCACAAGTGGTGAGGATATTTCCAGCCACCCCCACCAGGGAGCAAAGCAGGGGGGAAGCAAGATCGCCTAGGGCACAGGCGGAACACATCGCTGCCTTAGCAGAGCAAGCAGTGAGACAGGCCCCAAGGAGAGCTATGCAACCGAAGATACTGGAAGTCACGGCATTCGACCATCAAGGAAGGTCGATTGGCTCCCCCAGGGCGAGGCCCATGCGCCCGGGCCCTTGGATTCCAAGCCACACCAGGTTACGAGTGTTCTCGGCAGCAATAGGTTCGGCTGGAGCCAGCCTGCACACCAGAGCATGGCCACTCCCCGAGGGAACAACCAGAGGACAGGGAGACAGCATGATAAGGATCCCCCCCCCCTGACATCACGGAGGATTGGCTCCAAGAGGTGGACTGCAATTTTGAGGGGCAACTCCCCACAAGGCGGGCAACGGTGCAGGGCAGGGAAGGCCTGCGAGATTATAGTACGATGCTGCACCCAGGGGGGCACCTCTCAGCGGCGGCGGCGGCGGGCGGCACGGTGCCGGTCACCACCAGCGGAGAGGACGGACACCTTTACACCTCCACTCCCATGTGGATCACCATCGCCCTGCCGGCGGACGCTGACCTGAGAGCGGCCAGCCGCGGGGCGGACCGACCGATGGCACGAGTAGCCATACAGCTATGCACGGGACCGCGCATCTAGCGAAGCTGGACGCGGCATCGGCGCCAAGACCAACACCCCAAGACTTGGGAATCAACACCAGTCAGCGTCGGGAATCAGTGATACCCCCAAGAAGGCATGCGGCTGTCGACTCTCTACCAGGCCCAGCCCGACCAAGGGCATACCCACCCCTGGCTGAAGTGCTAGCGCACAAGATGCGGATAAGGGCCCGCACAGACGGCACGCTGGCCAGAGCAGACAGCGACGCAGTCGCGCGCGCACAAGGCCTACTTGGTAAATTCCAGGCGCGCATCGATGAGCAGAGCACGCACGACCTGGCAAGAGGTATTCAGACCAGGCCGGTACTCGAACAGCGGCGCCAGGACGAAGGCAGACCCATCAGAAGATTCAACTGGGACCTATACGCTGCCATATGGATACTCCAGCTAACGGACCCGGCTTTGCTGGAAAGAGACCACCTAAACCAACTCATCAGGGAGTCAGACATTAAGGAAGAGGGCACCAGACAACTCCCTTTTGCTCAGTGGCTAGCACCCGATCCAGACCTCACATATACTGCCCACCACCCCTGGCTTGAAGTCCCTGGGAGCAGAGGAACAGATGTCGACAGCAGCACTGCACACAGGCTAGTGACAGGCACGCTGGAAGGCATCCAGGCCTTGGACGAAAGACTCAAGAGGGCAGCCAGCGAAGACAGGTTACGGCACGACCCAGGGAGGATCCCCAGGCCCTCGCCCGAGCTGGACTGGGCCGCAGGCCTGTCCCCTTCTGCTCCTTGTTCCCGCTGTGTGAAGTCCCGCTCGGCAGGTTCCTGGGCCCGTAGTCTGCCCGCGATGTCGTTGACCGTCTGGTTGGGTTCTAGGTGGACCGCGCCTTGCTCGTGCAGGGACTGCACGGTTTCACGAATGGTGTCGTTGTCCAGTCCTGCCACTTGGTAGGAGGCCAGCACCCGATTGGGTGGGGCTATCGGAGCGAACCCAGTTTGGGTGGGGCTATCGGAGCGAACCCAGTTTCGCTATCTCTGTGCTGTGACCAAACCTGCAGCAGGGCGTCAATGGGCTGCGGGGGTGCGGTGGGTCCGTTGGGGGCATGGGGGCTGGTTCTAGGTCTCACCCTCCTGGTTATTTCCCTTGTCCCTTGTCGGTCGGATATTGTGCGCGCGCGTCTTCTTACTTTTCGCGCCTGCGCTGGCGCTCTTGGGTGATCCACTTTGTCATCAGGGTTGGCAGGTTGCCTCGCGCAGCCCTCGAGGCCCTCGTCCCGGTTCTGCGCCTCGATCCTGGGTCCTGTTGGCCTGTTGGCCTGTTCGCCGGCTCAGTCTGCTACGGCTCCTGCTGTGCACCCTTTCCATGCCCCTCCTGGTATCGCTTCTGTCTGGGTCTTCCCTCTGTTCAGTGGGTAACTGCTGCGTTTCAGTTCCTGGTGCACCTCTTCGTGATCGCTGCTGCCTTGGAGTGCGTGTCCCTCTCTGTTGTGGGGTCGGGGCAGGTTCCGTCCTGGTCGTTTGCGGTGACTCCGGGAGGCTCCCCAGGGTAGGCCCCCCCCTGAGGTTGTGCCAGGCGGGGTCAACCGATCTCAGTCTGGCGGGGTCGGAGCCCGGGCTGTTCCCAGCGGCCACGGAGAGTATGCCTTCTATTACCTCTGAGGTCAAAGTAGAAAAGGGGACTGAGGGTCCTCCTTCGTCGAAGCTTCTGCCCGCAGCCTCCTGCAGGTGTGCACATGCGTCGTCCGCCGAGAGGGCAGCATTCTTAGATGTAATGTTTCTTCCATTAAGGTTCCTCGTGCCGTATGGGGGATGCCGTGTCCAGTATGCCTTAAACGGGGCGAAGAGCCTGTGCGCGACGCGTGCCCTCGTGAATACTTGTCGTATTTGCTTTTCGAGGTGCACCATACTTGTGCCCCAGCAGATGGCGCTTAGTACGGTTCTCCATCTTGTCTCATCGTTGCACCCTAGCCCACTCCACTGAGCTGGCGGGCCTAGGTTGCCGAGCGTCTCGGCCGTGCTGTCGAGGAGCCGTTCCCATTGGCGTCTCATGCAAGGGGGGGGGGGGGGGAGTGCTTGGCCGGGGGGTGTCTCCTCTTCCCAGCGGGTCTCCAGGTAGGGAGCGCGCGACACTGTCTGGGGGTGGCCTCGTCCCGCCCGTCCGTACCCCTGGCGTCCTCTCGGTCCGTGTCTCGTCTGCCTGTTGGCGACTGTCGGGCCTGCCCCTCAATATTACGTCTGTTTGGTTGCTACTCTCTGCTTGTGGGTTAGGAGGAGCAGAAACCGTGGGCGAGCCTCTCGCTCGCTCAGGCTGGGGGGCTTGTCTCTGGAGCGGCGGCTCTCCTGGGGTAGCCTCCGCCTGTCGTTCTTGTGGGGGTCTTGTTTCGGCAGACGGGACTGCGCGCGGGGATGCCAGAGCTCGTTGGCTCTGATCTCTCGTCTGTTCAGTGTTACGGCGTCCTTCGCCCGTCTCCTGCGCGGGCTCATCTGCTGCGCTCCCCCTCGGTGGGGCGCTGACGGAAGAACCTCCTGGGGGCGCCGAGGAAGTGGAGCCGCCTTCTCTATTGTCATTTTGCCGCAGTATCGGGACGCCCGACGCCATTTGGGAGTCCTGACTGTTGTGGCGCTCTGATTGCGGGTTTCCTGCTTGCGCTGCTGTCCCGGGGGCTCGCTGGGTGGGTTTTGTGGCTCCCGTGGCGCGCTTCGCTGCGACGCCTGCGGATCGCCCCGCTCTCCGCGTTGTGCTCCCTCCGCGTGGCCCTGCCCGGTCCGCGCACCCTGTGCCCCGGTGTCACCCGCGAGATTCGCGCTGTTGTTCCTCTGAGTCCTTTGAGCCCCCGTTTCACCCGGTCTCGCTGTTCGACGGATGGGGCATCGCCAGGCTCGCGATCGGAGACCTCGCCCAGAAGCTGGATGCTGTCAGCAGGTTCCGAACATCCGTGTTCGTGGAGCACAACAGGACAGCAGCACAGGCGGTGGCGCGCAGGGGGGCCAGCACGCCAGATCCCCAGGATGGAGGCCCCCAGCACAGGCAGATAGCTGAGGACGTCTGGGACCTGTTCAGACGGAAAGATCCTCACGACAACAGATCCCCATGGGAAATACACTTGGATTCGCTGGAGCGAGGCAGCACCCTCTTGATAGTCGCGGGACCGCCCTGTAACAACCTGTCGACTGCGGGCAGACACGCCGGCAAAGACGGACTGGCAGGCGCACAGTCACGCCACTTCTTCGCCATCCCCACAGCTTGGTATCTCGCTAACAAAAGGAGACCAGACGTCAACACGCTCGTGGTTGTGGAGAACGTGGCCTCCATGCCCGTGACTCACCGTGACGCCATGAGAACTGCCATGGGCGATCTCAGCCCGGAATGGGCCGTCAAGATGAACGCAGGAGAACATGTGGCCAGCCCAAGGGAGAGGCTTTGGATGGCAAACTTCCCCCCTCCACACAATGCAATAACGTACCATCGACTCCCCAGCCCCTGGGAGCCCAGATGGGCGTACAGGCCAGATGGAAGGATACCCACATGGACGCAGTCCAGAGTGGCCCAGGACGATCCAGACGCCATACTGCCCAGCAGCTACCAGACCCATCTCCTCTGCCTCCTATATAATGAGGACAGCACCCACAGGTGGTTCCTACGGAATCCGACGGACCTAAGGCTGGGAGCCGCCCAGATACTCGCAGAATGCGGTGCTGAGCAACGGTTCGAAGGATGCACGGAAGGCCTCGGACTGGTGATGGCGGGAAAGGAAAGGGAGAGCCTTGCAGCAGAAGAGAAGGTCAAGGCATGGGGTAGATGGCCGGTCAGAGAAGGAAGGGCCCACGGACTCAGACCCCCCAGTGCGGAGGAGAGAGCTCGAGCCACCGGCCTAGCGGGATACTACAGGGGGCTCGGAATAGACGGTAGGGCGCTATACGATGCGGTCGGCATTCACTTCGACCCGAGGTGCCTCCAGCGAAGAGTGGCATCCGTGATGCAGGCATGGAAGGACGGGGACTACAGAGCCATGGCCCGAACCCCAGCGCCCACGGGCGAGCAAATAGCAAGAAGATGGGGGATGGCACGTACCTACGCAGGGACACAATGCCCGTGGGCCCAGCTCCAGGACCATCCATTCCCAAACGACATCGCAGAACAAATGAGACGTGAGGAAGCCCTCCTGCCGGAAACGCAGCGCCCCTAGACTCTGACAGGAACCCCAACTCGCTCCACAGAGCGTTGGGGCCCACCCCTGGCACTTACGAGTCCCGGGAATGCGCACACGTGCCTGGGCGCAGGCTCGTCGCGCACTCAACATCGCACTGGAAGAGAGATGCCACCGCAGCATCCGGGCGCCAAGGAGCCTTTGGGCGCTGCTACACCGCACCCCTTGGGCACACCCCACCTGGGACGATTTGCGTGGCACCCTGTCCCTCGAAGACGCGATACGCGCCTTGAGCTCAACCCCCCATACCTCACTCCCCAGGTTCTCTTACTGGAGTGTCAGGTACCTCAGAAGCTGTACCGCTGGCAAGAACCAAGTCAAGCACGCATTACTAACTCGGGTCACCATGAACAATAGTATCGCCCTCATTCCGGAAACACACTGGTCCGAGCATGAGGCCGAAGTATGGAAGACCATGTTCCGGGCGAGGACGGTGGTCGCCTCTCCAGGGTTTCTGGGGCCACCTGGAGGGCTGGCCGGTGGGGTGGGGATTCTCCTACCACACGGAACCCCCCTCCTGGACTGGCAAGACATGGTGCCGGGCTGCGCAGTCGCGGCAATAGTGCAGCAGGGTGAAAGGAGAATCCGCCTAGCATCCATTTACCCCCCCCCCCACACACCAGGAAGGAAGAAACCTTGGCAGAGATCGCATCGGCTGCGGAACACAATGGGAGCCCCTCGACACCAAGCGGGGAGGTGACGTCAACCTGCAGCTCCAACAACCGAGGGATGGAGAGGTGGAGGCCGCTGCCCTTCTGACGGACATCCTCACCAGCTCCGGCTCCGCCGCTATTCACATGCACGGCCCAACCAGGATCGACAAGGAAAGTGAATCTCATATCGACATTTGCGCCTGCCCAATCAATCACATCCATGCATACGACCCCCGAAAGCTGTGGCGGCTTACTCTTTCTGACCACGCCCTCATCTCCCTCGACCTCGACCCTCAGGGCGCAAGGAGACCCAGAAGGGACGACACCATGAGGGCTGCAGATTTGAGGAAACTCCCAACAGCCGCGCACGTGGAGCTGCGCAGGATCTACGCAGATCTGGAGATCCTCTTCGACGTCCCAACCGTCAACTTCTGCGGCCTAATCCGGCCCTCGGTCTGGATCAGGCCGGCTCGCCCTGGAGGCTTCCCTGACCATCACCCGGACAACGACGACGGCGACGCCTCTCGCTTGCCCAGCGACCCCGCCCCAACTCCTGGTGGTCCTGACCACCACACCCACCTCCCCCCTGTCCTTCCCATCCTGATGCGGTTCGGGAGGCACGCCCTCGCCTCGGCCCTACAGGACTGGTGGAAAAAGTGGAAGTTGCACAGAGCACGCGCCTCGGTGGGAACGCTACTGGCGGCAGCCAGCCAAAGACGGCAAGGCACGCGCCCGGTGGGGGCTTTGGCCGCTTGGCTATACGAGTTGGGATGGGACGGTCACGACCTAACCCCAGAGCAGGCGGAGCGCTGGCTAAGAATTTGGGACACGGAGGTCACGCAGCGGAGGGCGATGCACCTATCCCCCGCCCAACGAGGCCCTGGGGCAGAACGCTCCCCCCTCGCAGCCCACTACAGGACAGGGCGAGAGATATACAAAAAGACCCACGCCATTCTGGGGGTAAGGGACCACGATGGAAATTGGCACGACAGACCCAACCAGGTGGACAAGGTGCTTTGGGACAGCCGCAGTTCGATTTGGCACACTGCCCCCCCTCTCCCTAACTTTGCCGGCCGGCTCCTCGACCAATACTTCTTGGAGCACCCCGGCATCGACATACCCAGCCGGCCCGCTCCATGCTGGGCCAAGCTAGCTACCACCGTCCTCACCCCCAGCGGGAGCGCCCCAGGAGTCGACGGGGTTCCTTACGAGGCCTTTCACCCAGGCGCAAGGTTCGTCGCCTGCCTCCTTACCCAGGCATGGTACGCAGCGGACGTCAACCCGAGTCTCATAGACGAAGTATTGGGTCCCTCAGTAGATCTCCTGGTATGGATTGGGAAGAAGCCAGGCGCTGAGGGGCCCAACGACATGCGGCCGCTCCAACTCCCCACCTGCATACGGCGTCTCTACGGAGCATCCTTGGCCGACCTCATGGGCCCCATCGTCGAACCGCTCTTAAGTCCCAATCAGGCAGCCAAGAGAGGGGGACAGTGCGGACCCAATATCACCAGGGTCACTCAGCACCTAAGTGCTACCCCCAGGCCACCAACCGCCCCGGGCCCTAGCTGGGTCGCGCTTCTAGGTCAGCATCATGCAGTGGTGGAAGATTACATCGAGCGCATCGCCGCAATTCTGGGCGACGCCCCATGCACTGCCGTCATCTTCTGCGATCAAAACAAAGCGTTCGAAAGGATCTCGCTCCAATGGGTTGATGCCCTGCTACAAAAAAAGGGGACTCCCCTCATGGTTTCTCAACGCCCTAAAAGCTTTGGTTATTGAAAGGCAAGTTAAGACGTGTAAGGGCAAGTACAAAGGGCCAGAACGCCGCCTCCTCAGATCCGTTGGCATGGGCGGCACCGCTTCCCCCCTCCTGTGGAGTCTGGGCTACGACCCCCTCATAAGCGCCATCGCATCCATCACAGGAGAAGACGACCCCACTTACGTAGTTCGCTGCGCTTGTCAGCACAACAAGACAGGCTCTACGTGCAGCAATTGCACTCCCATGGGCCGCCAAGGCCGCCGGGCTCCCGGTCGAGGCACACAGATGCCGGGGGGCGCGCACCTACGACTCCCCCGACATCCGCGAGGCGTTGGAGGAGGTCCCCGTACACTTTGAGCAGGACGGAGACTGCGTGCTCATCTCAGGTCTCCCCGCACTCTTGACCCAGGCGCTGATCAACAGGCACATGGGGGAACGTGGCCCAATTCGGTGCACGCACTACCAGCGCACCTGTAACTGCGCGTTCAAGACAGCGCTAGTACCCGCGGGAAACCAAGAGTGGTGGCGCTCACTCATGGGGTACACCCCCTTTGGAGGATCAGCGGTCAGGGAGCAATGGCCCTACTTGGGGGCAGTAGTCGTATCCCGAGCAGCAGAAGGAGATGAACCCCCTGAGAATGGAGGACTTACAGGAGAGCAGGAAGAACTACTCCGCAAGGGCACGTGGAACCGCCCCCCCCCAGGATGAGAAAGAGATCCTTCGCGCTGCACTTGGCCAAGATGTCCCCCTCCAGAACGGCCGCCGCATGGAACGCGCACCTGGCCTCGCCGATCCCCTACGCTGCCCATTACGCCCCCCCGGACGCGACCCAGGAGCGTGAACTGCGCACCCAGTTGAGGACCGCCCTCGGGCTGGCTGGAGCCTCCTGGGTCCCCGACATAATCCTTACCGGCCTTGGCATACGCTTCAAAGTCCAGGGCGCCCCCAGGTGCCCTGTAGCCACTGCCCGCGCCGTTGCTGCAAGAGCGCTCGTGCTCGGGGACTTCTGGGGCCCCTGCACGCTCAGGAAGCGCGCTAGCACCAGATGGAACAAGCTGCTGACTTGGAGTGGCCAGGCAGCCCATGCCCCAGAGGCACACTCCCCACGACCAAAAATGATCACAGAAAGAAAGGCCGCCCAGGCCCTGCTCACCTCGAGGCAACGGCCTCACCTTGTGAGGGCCAAGCAACACGGCAGAATCACGTACGCGGCAGCTTGGGCACAGATGAACAGTCATCACTTCACCGCCTGGCTCCAAGAAGGAGATGGCAACCGCCGTTGGGTGAGGAGTGGCAGCTGCTTCGGCACTGCGCCACATTCACCTGTGCGTACCACGTACTAAGGGTCCTCAGCAACGGCCTGCCAGGCCCGGCAAGGCGCAGGGGAAATGACGAAAGAGTACCCCACAGATGCCCTTGCGGGGCGCCGGCCAGCAGAGTTTGGATCACCGCCGGCCCGAATGACGAGGGGGCGGCCTGGTGTGGCGCATGCATCGGCAACGGTCCCCACACCCTTGCCCTCTGGCAAACGCTCCCCCCCGTTTCTCTCCCTCCCCCCCTGAGACCTCTAGCCTGCGCCTACGCTGGCTCTGGAGGGCCCTTGAGCCCTCCCATCAGGGAAGGACCGTACGGCCGTTGTCTTCTCTGCGGACTGGGAGAGGCCACGACCGAGCACGTCTGGCACTGGTGCCCTGCTGCTGCTCTCGTCTGGGACACCATCTGCGGGCCCGACGACCCGCCCTCCCTCGCCCGGGCAATCACTAGCGAGGGCGAGCACCAACCGCTGCTGGCCAGAATATTACACCAGATATCCTACCGCTATTGCGTCAACCTCACTGGCACCCCTCTGGGAGCGAGCGACGCGGCCACTCTCATCCTGCGAGGGCTGGCCACCCCAGACGTCGACCCCCACGAAGAGAGCGATGAGGACGAGCAGACTGACAACGACCCTTCCAGGGGCGGCAGACACGACGAAGCGGCCGCGTGGACCGCGCGGCGTGCCCATTGCCACACTTGCAACCCGAATCCCCCACCTGCCGGGGCAATTTGCGGGGCTGCCCGGCCCCACGCACAAAGTCACGCGGATAGGGCTGGAGGCGAAATTCGGACATTCCCGGTGGCCAGCAGACACTTCAACCCGGACGATAGGCTAGTGGTGGTTCAGGCCACACACAGCCGCGCCGCGTGGATGCCTCCGGGCAGAGGTTGGTTCACTTGCCCAAGGACTGACAACTCTCCAACCGCGTGCTGGACGACGAACTTCTGCCGTGAATGCTGCTTGCATACCACCACTCTCAGGGCCAACACCAGACTCGAGCCAGGCGACGAGATAACAGTCCGCGACTCCCCTTTTCCCGACTCTGACTCCACCCAGTGGCCCTACGAGATCACTTTTGACGGGGGGGCAAGATCCATCGGGGAGGGCGATAAGTTCTCTGGGGCTGGGGCCATCCTTTGGCATCACAACCCCAACACCGGGGCTCCCCGCGCCCTCGCCATTGCCATAGTCGCTCTCCCAGACTGCAGCAACACACAGATGGCGGAGGTTGCAGGCTGTCGTGCAGGGCTGGCACTGCTTCCCCACATCAACAGCCCCACCCGCACTGCGCGGATTGTCGGCGACTACTTAGCCGCAGTAAGGTACGGAGCCGGCACTGCCAGATACCGTAGGCTGCATCTGGCTCAGCAGATGGAGGAAGCTTTGGGGCAAGTCGAGGGAGCAGGCTGGGTTCTTACTTGGCAGGCCGTCAGGCGCAGACTTAATAAAGCGGCGGACAGTCTGGCCACCATAGGGGCGCATTGGGCTGACGCCCTCCACAGGGCCGGCGCTACAGCGGTCACCTCCCACACACAGTGGAGTGGAGCCATCCACCCTATTCCCGCCCACTTCCCGTGCACCCCCCCTCGCTCTGCCTGTCTGTGCGACCCCGTTGTGGCGGCTGAGGTTGCCCACTCTCTCGCGCGCCCCTCCCCTGCCCCGCCCCGCGCCCCCCCTCATTCTGCGCCCCGTCCGCCCGACCGCCGCAGCATCTGAGCCCGCTCCGTGTCGGCTCAAGCTGCTCCCCCCAGGTGCGCTCTTCCGTTTCTCGCAGCTATCGGCTGGGCTCCCCCCTTTGCACCGCCGCGCGATGGTAAAGAAGAACAACGGTGGTCCCCTTGTCAGATGGCCGCCCCCGTTCGTGCCCTGCAAGAGTGGCCCCAGTACGGAAGACATTTCTAAGCCCTTTCGCGCCCGTGAGTGCCCCTGGATGCGCTGGGCGCACTTCCACGCGGAGTAGCGTTGGTGGTGCGATGTCTGCCAGAAACACTGCGGCGGTAAGACGCATCTCTTGAGCAGCGAACACTACAAGGAGGCCGACAAGCAGAAGGAGCACGGGTGGCCCGACCCCAGGTGCTACACGGATGCGGGCAACCTCTGGGCCAGGACCCAAGGAGGGACCAGAGACTGCCTCACCAATAACATAATTGAGAGGCACGAGTGGCCTGGGTGGGTGGGTACTCCCCTGTCCAGACGAGGAAGACTGCCATCGGCACCTACCAGGCTGGACGTTCCCAGAGGACTAGGATCACGCGCCGGTCGACTTTCCCGATCGGAACGACGACTTCAACTTCATAGCCCCCACCGACACGGCCCCATCTGCCAGCCCGCGGCCAGCAGACTTGCACCGACGTGGAGGGAAGGCCAACCCATGGCTCAGCGGAAGGGCGGCGGGAGGCAGCGTCATGCCTCCCCCTCGCAGCATCGCAGAGGGACCGCCCCCCCCGAACCTTGGTGGCAGGTGGGTCGGATCCAGCAGGGCGTCGTCGCAAGACCCCACCGAGCGGGGCGGGTCACGAAAGGGGGACGAACCCGGTGGGACCTGCGGTCGCCACCCACTCCCCTCGCTGACAACCCCTGACCCCCCAGCTGACATCGCGGCCAAGGCCATCGCACAGTTGTTCTGCGTGCCAGCGGAGCGCCCTGGAGCACAGTTCCGTCTGCATGTCCCACTCGGGAAGATCCCAGCGGGCGTTAACCTGCCAATGTAGTGGGAACACGACCTACGACAGAGGGGGATCGTTCTGACCAGACTGGCATGGACGGAGACCATGGCCCCCACAGGAGACGACATGGGACGGATCGGTAATGACCAGAACAGATCTGGCACGCAAGCGAAGCTGCGCCGTGGAAGTGGCGGTAACCCCAGCACACGAGCAGTCCGACTGTCAGGTACTGGACAAGTTCAAACTTCGCCAGGCGTTCCCCCCCCAAGAGGGGAGGACCCTCCTACAGCGAATTCGGGGTATCGCTCAGGACTCACAATCCCGGACGCTGCTTCTCAGCCTCACCAATCCCACAGAGGACCAGATCGCCTCCCTCAGGCTGGTGTGGCCCCCGGAGTTTGGTGGGCACATCACCAGCAGCGAGTGCGTCGCAATGGGTCTCAAGGAAGGCACCAGGTTTCCCACTGACCAGGCACTGTTATGGTGTGACTCCAAGGAGGCGGAAGAACTACTGGCTCTTGGCAAGGAGACAAGTTCTGGCAGCAAGAAACCATTCCTGTTCCGACTGGACCGAGCGCCATCGAGGCTGCAGTATGGGAGGATCTACCAGGCCATCTCCGACATCTACAAGCTGCAACAGGCACCGGAGGAATTGATTGGCTCCCCACTGGACGTGATAACGTTCTACCTCAATATAAGGACTCCCCAACGAGACGACAGGCTAAGGGCCAATGAAGTTGAGAATACGAGGGCGCGCGGAGGTTCTCTCCTGGCAAGGGCAAGGGCCACCATGGAGAGCCGAGGGCAGAGCCTAATGGGAGCATCCACGGTAGGAGAGACCACATAGCAGCAGCTCAGCCAAGCCCAAGCGGCCACACCGTTCACGGACGATATCGGGCAGGTCTTCCAACGAGTGCAGAACCCCCCCTCCGCCCGCAGCCTCAACGAGGCCGCCACACGACACCGACTAAACAGCAACGCGTCCAAGGCATTGACCTCCACCATCCTACACCACGTGACGATTGTACACGGATCCCCAGGGACCGGCAAGATTCTGTTCACAGTGGCCACCATGGACGCATGGGCTAGTTCACTCCCCGCGAGACAGTTGGTAGCCCTCACAGCCGGATCGAACACAGCAGCCGACCAGCCCGCTCTTGGGCTCGGAGTGGCACAGAAGGAGAACAGGCTTGCGAATGAGACCGGGTTTCCCAACAGGTGCGTCAGGCTCGCCAAGGATGCCAGAGTGGCGCAGGAAATTGCGTCCTTGACCCCGGTGGGACACTTTCAGAGGACCCACAATCGCCTGCCCAAGCAGAATGGACCCTCCAAGGAGCTCCAGTTATTCCGCCCCCAGCTACTAAGCGACGCCAAGCTGGTCATCGCTACCCACGAGGCGGCCGAGTCGCTCAAACTAGTATCGACGGCGCTACTCATCATTGACGAGGCGGGACAGGCCCACGAACTCACGGCGGCAATGTCCCTCGTCAGCGTCATACGGTCAGGTGGGCACCTAGTGCTGGTTGGTGATCCCAGGCAGCTACCGCCCACAGTTCTCTCCCGGAAGGCGGCTGAAAGGGGGCTGTGCCTCTCTATTTTCGACAAGCTGCACAACGCACTGGGCGGGGACAGCCCGGCTGTGGCGCAGCTGAACCTGCGCTACCGCATGCATCCTCTCATTCTCTCCTGGCCAAACGTGGCCTTCTACAACAAGGCGATTCAGTCTGGGCTCACCGATCCCCTAACGCAGAGGCCAATCGTGGAGGTACGACCCTGGGACGAAAGGAGGCTCCAGGCGCTAGCAGTATCGGCCAACACTACCACGGACGACATGGAGACGTTACTGCGGGACCTTAACCCCCATCGCAGCACCCTGAAGAAAGGCACCGGTTTCTCCTGGTTGACAACCCCTCAGTTGAGGTCACTTCCAATCTTCATTCCGGCTACGCGAACATCCCAGAGGCCGCGCAGGCGGTTGACGCAGTGAGGGCCCTCTTGCCCGCCATGGAAGGTGGGACCACTGTCATGGTTGTGGTAGGTTACCAGCTTCAATGCGCGGTGCTCGAGAAGGGCTGGCCCCAGTCGGGTCGGAGCATCATCGGCCCCCTTGGACAGGCTAGGAACAAGGACAAAGGTGACGGCAAAGGCGAATTCAAAGGGCCTTGCGACATCCGGGACCAACGAGGGCACGAACAGGTCTTTGAGCAATGGAGCTCCCAGTCCAATGGAATCGGGCTTCATTTCCCTGGGATATACCAAGTAGCTGGGAAACACCTGGCCAGCGGCAAGCTCAACATCTCCACCACCGACTCCAGCCAGGGCGGCGAGGCCGACATCGTGGTTTACCCGACCACACGATCCAATTACGCCCACGACTGGGGTTTCATGGACAATCCCAATAGAGTCAACGTCGCTGTCACGCGTGCTAGGTCACACGTCATCATCATCGGGGATGGAAGAATGTTCACCACGGCCACGGGGTCGCACCTCAGAGAGCTCTCTGAATTTGGGCGGATGGCCGGGCTTTGGATATGTTTCCAGGAGGACCACCTAGGCAACCGCACCTCCCTCCGCTGCGACGAGGGATTCGAACCCATCAAGGACCTGGAGTCTTGGATCCCAAAAGTTCCCACACACGACGGAGACGCCAGCGCAAAGGGCCTGGACGAC
Organism: Prorocentrum cordatum; assembly: GCA_963575745.1. Taxonomy (NCBI): domain Eukaryota; class Dinophyceae; order Prorocentrales; family Prorocentraceae; genus Prorocentrum; species Prorocentrum cordatum. The sequence goes on along the minus strand of CAUYUJ010019403.1, from coordinate 47,105 downwards.
GCCATCAGGAAGGCCAAGGCCAAATTGGGAAGCTCATTCGCGGACCGTATTGCTGCACCACTGGATGAGAAGGTCTCTTGGGAAAGGCTAGGGGCCGCCCTCTCGGACAGCATCCAGACGCTAGTCGATGACCCGCTCATGGGCATTCTGATGTACACCATCTCTGGACTCCACCCCCACCAGTGGCAAATGGGGGCCACACCCAGGCAGCCTGGCAGCTTCGACAGGAAGGCATGGAGCCATTTGGGCTATTGCTTTGACCCGGAGGTCGGGATCGACGCGAGCAACCTGGTGTACAACCTCACGTGGGCGGCCATCGTCTGGTTCCTCGGGCTTGGCACGCCATGGTACGACAAAAAGCTCGGGGTCGCCTACGAGTCACTCCCCCCCTACCTCACATGGTGGGCTCCAACAAGGTCCCCATGAAGAAAAGTCAATGCACTCCCCGGAGCACGCTCCACCAGTTTCCAGCGGCATGGAGCTCTACCACCTGCAGGTGCCGTCGGCACAGGTTACACCCAGGCATGGAGAACCTGAGCGCCTTGTTCCTCCACGAGGGGATCGATACAAAGCTCACAGACAGACTGGTCAATGCGAGTGGACAGCCGCTCTCCCCACACGCACTCAGAGCACTACTGGTGGTCATGATGCTGCAGCTACGCGAGCCCCGGGCCACGCTATAGCCCTTCCCGAACCCCGAGGTCACTGGCGACATCTTCGAGGCCATGATGGGCCTTTGCCTCCCGCGGCAGGAAGCGCACAGATTTTCGCACGCAATTCGCCGCGACGTGGGGTTACCAGCTGGCGGACCTTGAGAATCTCCACGCCAAGCTCGCCAATGTCATCCGCCACACAGGTACCCTGGCAACCTTCGCCCACCACCACGAGATTGCCGAAAAGCACGGCTGTCCAAGAACGTGGGCCGAGATGGAGGCGCACGACTTCACGTCAGAAGCTCCCCTACGCGTATTAGAGGACATCGTGCAGCCAGCCGACGTGCATCATCTTCACCACGGTGAGTGTTCCATCTGCACTCTCCACACCGCACTGGCAGGAGCGGAGATCGGGCTGGGATGCCCACGTAATATGGAGGCCCTACAGTACATCGGGGGGGGATTGCCATGTCCAACCACCGTCTTGACGAAGACATCCCCGCCTCACCCGCCCCAGGTACTACGCTGATTCCTCCCGTTGTGCACGACGGGCGCTTCAGCAGGCTTCAGAAGGAAGCCACGTACTGCTGCGACGGATGCCACACCGGAGGGCTACGAGGCTCCGCAGGCACCTGGGAGGATGACTACACCCGCGAGCTCCTCGCTCAGAATCGCCTGCCGGCGCACACGAAAGGGAAGTTGCAGATGGCTCTGCCAACGCTGTTGGGCGGCCTCGCTGGAAAGGAAGGGCACCTCACTCCCCGAGCCGGACCCCGACGAGCGCTTCAGCAGGAAGTCCATGCCATGGCTACTGCAGGAGCACAGGCGCATGGCACTGGACAGCCGGGGGCAGAAGAGGGCCAGAACCCCCCCACCCATGGACGGGCTCCCACTGGGGGTGCGGAAAGGAGATGGAGCCGAGGTCCCCCTCAAGGAGCTACTACCACGTACGACGCGCCACTACCGCCCCTCCTGTGCAGGGACCACTCTGCCACCGCAAAGGCTTTCCGACGGCAGGTTCGGAGCGGATGCGGTCCGCAGCGGATGCTACTCAGCAAAGTGCGACGCAGTCCCCAGTGCAGGAATGGTTGGCAGGCACACCTGCCCATGGGCGCTTCATCTGGCACCCTGAAGAAGGCGCTGAGTGCTGCGATCGCACAGGCCTACCAGCATGGGAAGCTATGCTGACGCAGTGGACCAAGAGGCAATGGAACGCCAGCTGGGCCTGCAGGCTGTGCTTGGTGCACATTTGGGACGTCGCTCCCAGCACTCTCAACAAGGTGCTGAACGCATACTCCAACATGATCTACCCCCCAGCCCTGTCCCAATGGTGGCGAGCGAAGGTGCTGATGAGGGTGACATCTACGATATGCGCACGCACCTGTCCCCGACCAGCACTCCCCCACAGGAGAGCTCCTCCGCAAGTCCCCCTCCTGGGCTCGAGGCGCGGGCTGCGAGTAGCACCCAGGACAATGCTGCACTCGGGTGCACTCTGACGCCACTCCCTCCGCCCGACGCCCCCCGGCTGCCCACGCACACCACCCTCTGCCTGGAAGGGGGGCAGTCATGCAGCCCAGTGCGCAAGCTGGTGAACTTCCTACTGGAATGGAACCATGAGATCTACATCCGCTGGTCGACTTTTGGTGGAGAGAGGGTCGGAGGCCAAGTGGGTGTGGACAGCGAGGTATCCGACTGGACTCACAGCCAATTGCTGCGCTTCCTCCACTCCATCTACGGTGACCAGATCCCCATGAATGGGCATCCCCCGCGCATCCCTTGGGATGGCCATAGAGCTGCAGCAGCCAATGCCATCGCGCAGTCGGTCGGGAGCAAAGGAAAGTCCCAGGAGGAGTGGATCACTTTCTCGGCCGCGCTCGACTGCCAAAGAGGGAAAGACCCATGGCTACAGCCGACGGAAACGCTGCACCGTTTCTTATCCCTCAGGAAGGACGACCTCGCAGGGGGAACGCTGGAATACCTCGCTGGCGAGCACAGTGCCCGGAACAGCAACGAAGCTAGGGATCACTCCCCCGCCGCCGCCCGACACAAGCGCCCCCCAGCCTCGGACGGCCACGCTAGCCGTGACGACCTCAGCCAGCAGCCCCCTGGGGCCACGGACGCAGCGAAGGAGGTAAAGGAGGAACCTACCTCGGATACGGACTCCCACGGTAACGGCGACAATCCGCACGACGTAGACTGGCGATCAAAGGAAACCTCGAGGGGGAGGAGGCAGGCCAGACCGCAATCAGGAGTCTATCCAGGAGCCAACAGCCCCTCCGCACGAAACCCGGCAGGCGCTCAGCCCCCGGCAGGACGGCAGCCCAGGGAGACGGCCACGCCCACAGGCTGAGCCACTCCCACCTCCGCATCGGAGCGACCCCCTAGGGGGGCCCCCCATGTACTTGAGACCCATTGAAGAGGCCGACATCCAGAGGGACGACACAGGCCAAGAGAATGTCGTGAGATTACAGAGGGAACTCGGGGGTGCTTTGAACGGGGCGTGGATAGGATGGGCACGCAAGGCTGGTAGCCGAGAGGGTCCAGCGTGGAACGAGATCCATACGGACCCCAGGAGGAACACAAGGGAGAGGTGCGAAGAATTCCTGCAGGCGTGGAAAAACGCGGGGTACGATGCCTACAAGTTGGTGAATCGCCACCATATCCGCGCTGACTGGACAAAGGTCGCTGACAAATATCGCAACCTACTACATCGCAGCACAAGGGCCAACGCAACCAAGGGGCACGACAGCAAGGGCAGCCCACCCCCTTGGGCCAACAGAGACAGCGCACCCAACCCCCCTGCCCCACCCGACAGGGCACGCCCCCACGAGCAGACCCGGCCCTCCAGCACTCACAGCGGGGCTGCGCCGCAGCACCCATGGAGCAGACCCAGAGACGACACAGCCGCCCCGCCGGCGCACACCGACTGGGGGTATTCCGGCCCTATGTCGCCCAAGGCCGCAATGGGAAGAGTGGGACCAGCATGATAGCTCCTGGAGGGGGACCTCGCGGGGGAACAGGGAGAAGAGGACCGCCCAAAAAAGTGACGAGCAATACGCCGACAAGCGGCAGCGAGGGTGGGAGCACGCGCGCTGGTAGACCAACAGAGAGCCTGAAGGGGCCCCCAATTAGGAGCGACGTCAGCCATACAGAAGAAGCCATGGCATGCGGCGTCAGGTCGCCGGGACAACGCGTGAACTCCCCCGGTAAAGGATTGCTTGGCACGGTAACGTGGGACCCCCTAGGACGCCCCCACCCCTGACGAAGCCCTGCGGCCAGGGCGCTCCCCCACCGACCGTCACATTTTCCAGTTCCGCGGCTATCGGCTGCACCTCCCCCTTTCCTCGTCGCCACGTGCCGCCACACGCGGCGTTCGTCTGCGTGCTCCCCTCCTCTTCACTCTGTCTGCGGCTTTCGGCTGCTTATCTCACCATTTCTCGCCGCCACAGGACACCACTTCCGAAGAAGGATGAGTTGATGTGGGCAACTGGGCGCGGGTCTCCACCAGGCTACTCCAGTCGACTGATCGCGGCTGGCTTGTTTCACCGTTGCAGTGGGGGGGGCGGACTGTTGTTACCTCTTGGGGCTGAGGTACCCCCCCGCCACTGAGGTAGTTCCTGCGTGTACGTGGGCCTTTAACCCGATCGGCCGGCTGAAATAACCCCGCCGTCGGTTTGCCGCTGCGTCGGCCCGCGTTCTTCCGAGACGGCTCGCTTAAGGTGCTCGCCCTCTCTCCGCTTTAGGAATAGTTTTGCTCGCGGCGTGCGCGGGCCGGGACTCACCGGACGCTGGCCTCGGCCATGTCTGGGCCCACCCTTTGGAGTCGGCAGCATGCAGTGGCTCCCCCGTCGTCGTTAGTGCGACAGCGGCCCCAGCTCCCCATCTTGCACATTGGCGTGGTGACAGTACGGTCAGCCTTGTCGGCATTGGCAGATAGGGTCGTCGGTCCAGCACCCGATTGGCGCCCGTGTAAGACGTCCGCTACAGTCACAGGAGTGCCTTCTGGATGCACAAGACGCTCACCGCGGGTACCAGGGCTCTCTTGGTCGCTCCCATGGAGCTTGGCTGCACTCCCCTCTGTTGCTTGCAGGCTGGCCGACGTCCAAGTGAGTGATGGTTTGGCTTGCCTGGCAGTCCGGGCCCCACCGGCGGGTCCGTCCCTTCTTTTTTTCCCCCCTCCGCTCGCTGGCACACGTTCAGCGTCCGATGTTTTGCCTTCTCTGTCCTCCCCTCTTTGTCTGCACATCCGTGGCCGACTCGCCTGCTGCACTCCGGCAGGGTTTCGACCCGGCCCCACCTGCGGGTCCAGCCTGTGGTTGCCCACCTGTGGCCGCCTCGTTTAATTGTCTTGCATGTGCATTCCACGCGTTCTCGCGCTAATCATCGTGCGCTGTGCCCCAGCCTCGTTCTGACCGCCCTCTGGACTTCTCCTTGCGGGCCGCAGATCAAAAAAGTATCCCCACCAGCCCATCCAAAAACGATGCCCAGGCGAATTGCGGTGATCAGGGAAGTGAGGGAGCATACAGAGTAGCAAGGGGTTGGGGGACCCGTCTTACCCAAGAGGGCGAGGATGAAGTAGGATGAGGAGGAGGAGAGGGGGGAGGAGGAGGGGCAGCAGGTGGGAAAGTGGGAGGAGGGAGGAGGGAGGACGGGGAATAGGCGGATGATGAGGAGGAGGGGGAGGAGGAGGAGGAGGAGGAGGGGGAGGAAGAGAAGAGGAAAGGAGGAGGAGGAGGATGAGGCTGATAAGGTGGAGGAGAAGGAGGAGGAGTAGGCCGAGGAGGAGGAGGAGGAGGAGGAGGAGGAGGAGGAGGATGAGAGAGATGAGAAGGAACAAGAACAATGACGTGCACAAGAGCCTCCTGGGATGTCCCTTGGAAGTTGTTTTGGAGTCCTCTTGGAGCGCCTGGGGGATTCTTGGATGCCTCGGGGATTATCTTGAGGCCTCTTGGGGGTCTAGGGAGCCTCTTCAGGGCCTTTTGGGGACCACTTGGGGCCTCCTGGGCGCCTCTTGAGGCCCTCTTGGGCCGCTCTTGGGAGCCTTGGGAGCGCTTTTGGGGCCATCTTGGAGGTGATCGATCAAAGGAAGGGGGTCCCCCAATTAGCCTCCTCCCTCGGGAGCCTTTAAAATCAGCCAAAACCAAAGTAAAACCGATGATTCTGGCTTCTTCGCCGAGGCCGTTTTGGACGCTCCAACTACCAGCGAAACCCCCCGTCCAGGTCCAGGGGAGGGGGTTAGGGGGAGGGGTAAACCCCTCCCCGAAGGGGAAAGAGGAAACTCCCGGAACCACCTACGCCCAGAGGACTGGTGGGAATCAATGTTCACACATGGCGATCGGCTGCAAACAATGTGATCGCGCAGTGCTGTAAAGGCGTACCACGTGATTTGGAATCCACAAGAAGCGGGGCCTCTTGGGCCATGTTGGGGTCACCTTGGGCCGTCATGCGTACATCTTGGGCCGTCTGGAGGCAATTTTGGGGCCAGTTTCGGCGCCCATTTAGCAATCGCAGTCGTCTTGGGGGCATCTTGGAGGCCATCTTTGGCCATCTCGAAAGCAGTTGTTCCCCGAAGCTGCGTAGACGGGGGGAACAGATGGCTTCGAACGCGGCTAAGATGGCCCCAAGATGCCTCCACGACGGCCCAATATGCGTCCAAGAGGTTTCAAGATAGCCTGAAGATGGCCCAAGACGGCCCCAGAGGCTCCCAAAAGACCTCCAAGACAGCCCAACAGGCTTCCAAGAGGTCCTCCAGGAAGGCCCGAAGATGTAAAAAACATGGATTTGCATTTTGTTGAAGGATTTGGGCATTTGCGCTCCTTCGGCTTTCCGACGGCCCAAGTGGCCCCCAAGGTCACCCCAAGATCGCCCGAGAGGCCTCCTGGAGGACCTCTTGGAGACATTTTGGGCCGTCCTGGGCCATCTTGAGACCATTTTTGTTTGGTCCGTAGCCATTTTGGCTCAAGCTTGCCTCCGGTTGGCTTTCACAGAGTTTTGAGCCTCATCCGCACACTCCTCTGTACATTCACACCTACCGCAGCCAATTTGTTCCATTCGTCTCACAGATGGCGCATGCCATTTTGATCGCCAGCCTGGTCGGGGCCAGCGGCGTGGCCAGCCTGGTCTCTGCAGTTGACCTCGGGCTGATGCAGATGTCGACTGCTGCTGATCCGAAGTCGTGGATTTGCACGCTGAAGAGCGATGCTACGGCTGATGAGGTGAAAACATTGTGTAATGAGTTCCAGAACCCGTTCTGTACTGGAACTGAAGAATGCCCGCCAGGAGCAAAATGTCCAGAGAAGTTCGTGCATGGCTTCTTGACAGAGGCAGATAAGGACGCGATCATGGCCAAGTACCCCGCGCTCGTGGTCATATGCGAAGAGGACCCGTTCGTCAAAAAGGCCTGGGAGCACATCGTTCCAGAAGGAGCCACTCGGCGGACATACCCGTGGGGAATCCAAGACATCAACGCGGACGAGGTCCGGGGGCGGGGCGCGGGTGTCAACGTGTATGTGCTGGACACTGGCATTCTTACGACCCACGTCGAGTTCGGCGGCCGGGCATTTGCTGGGATCGACATTGCCTCCACGGGGACCTACACGGTGTGCACGCCCAGCAGCACGACGTGCGCTGCAGACGGCCATGGGCACGGAACGCACTGCGCGGGCACGGTGGGGGCCTCGACGTATGGCGTCGCGGACGGCGCGACCTTGTGGGCAATGAAGGTCCTCGACAATAACGGCGAAGGCTTCACTTATTGGTCCATTGCTGCCGAACAGCATGTGCTGTCGCTTGGTCTAAGGCCAGCTGTGGTCAGCATGAGTCTTGGGGGCGCTGGCCAGAGCACATCCGAGCAGACCTCGATCAACGCCTTGGTGGCCGATGGCGTGACCGTGGTGGTTGCTGCAGGGAACCAAAACGATGATGCGTGCAACTACAATCCAGCCTGGATCCCGTCAGCGATCACGGTGGCATCTTATGATTCGGCAGGGGCCAAGTCGAGCTTCAGCAATTACGGCTCTTGCATCGATGTCTGGGCTCCAGGCACGTCCATCCTCTCGACCTACATCGGTAGCAACGTCGCGTTGGGTATTTCTTCGGGCACGTCCATGGCCTGTCCGCACGTCTCTGGGCTGGCGGCCATCATGTACGAGGACAACCCAACGGCGGGATCCATGACCGCTTCGCAGAGGTGGACTCTCCTGACGGCTTCGCAGCGCTCTGGCTATGTCACTGGAATTCCCACGACCCCAGCCACTGTCAATCTGGTGGCCTTGGCACCAACCCCGGCACCACCCCCGGCACCACCCCCGGCACCACCCCCGGCAACGCCGTCACCGACGTCCAGCCCGACGCTCAGTCCGACGCCCAGCCCGACGCTCAGTCCGACGCCCAACCCGACGCCCAGCCCGACGCCGAGCGGGGCTGCTGCCACTGGTGATCCCCACTTGCAAAATATTCATGGTGACCGGTTCGACTTGATGAAGACGGGCAAGCATGTTTTGATCAACATTCCTCGTGGAATGAGCGCCGAAAACGCATTGCTTCGCGTCCAAGCCGATGCGCGCCGACTGGGAGGAGGTTGCGCGGATATGTACTTCCAGGAGCTGAACATCACAGGATCGTGGGCAGATGCAAAACAACCTGGAGGGTACCACTACAGCGTGTCGCCATATGAGGTCAAGACTCCCGAATGGGTTGCTCTTGGTAAAGTCGAGCTGAAAGTCGTGTACGGGCATACGGATCGTGGCCTCCACTACCTCAATGTGTTCGTGAAGCATTTAGGGCGAGCCGGATTTGCTGTCGGAGGTCTCCTGGGAGAAGATGACCACGGGGACGTGATCGTTCCTGCAGAGGCGTGCGGCAATCACCTGTCCCTGGTGGACGACGTGCCGGCGGACAAGATGCGCAAAACCCAGTCGTTTTCAGTCGCAGAGGCAAGCCTCGCGTGACCGTGCGCCATGACGCGCCCAGTCATCGGTCGAACCACGCAGGACAGCGAGGCCGTCAGGCCTTGCTTTCCCGCCGCTCAGCTGCGGTCTGGCGTTCCTGGCGCGCTCAGTGGTGAGTTGGCGGGCCTGTGACGTAGGTTGTTTTTGTCAGCATCTGCCATCAGAACTGCTTCGTATATTTTTCATTTTAGATGAATTATAACGCAGTGATAGCGATTTTACGCGGGGTCGCATGTTTTTTGGGTGCATCTGGGGCCGTCTTGGAAACATGTGCGAACCATCTTGGGTTCTCTTGGTGCCATCGCGAAAATCTTGGAAACCATCTTGGCCGTTTTGGAGGCCACCTTGGGGCCGTCTGGCGCGGGAAGACCAACGACCTGGAGAGTTTACGGGTCCTTATTCCGTGCCGGCGGGACGGGTCGAAGCCCCAGGGTTTCTAAAAAAACAAAATCGAAAATGGTTTAGCACGCAGGGCACCACTGTGCCAAGCCAACAGGGGGCGGCGGATCTAGCGGCCCTCGGCCCATCTCGCCACTGTGCTACGTTGCGACCGCTACGACAAGAAATAATTGATGCGACCACGTCGCCACATAATACACCATAATTGATTTAACATTGTGCCCACTACGACAACGAATGTCATATCACAGCACAGAGAGTATCGAATGGCCGTCTGCCCATCCCGCCACCGTGCCAAGGTTGCGCGTCAGGGTTTTCAGGGATGTTTTTCGGGGTCTCTTCGGAGCGCTCTCGGGGGCCTCTTGGGGGCAGTTTGGGGGGCCTCTTGGGAGCATCTTTGGGGCCGCTTGGGGACCTCTTAAGGGGCCTCTTGGGGCTCTTGGGGCCTCCTGAGGGACCCTTGGCTCCGAGGGCTCGAAATGTCCGCTCGGGTCACCCATCTGGGCCCCCTCTTGGAGCCGTCTTTGGTGCCCCTTAGAACGCCTTGGGCGCCTCTCGGGCCATTTTGAGGCGATCTTGCGGGCCTCTAGGACCGTCCGGGAGCGTCGGGAAGCCGAAAAGGATAGAACGCCAAAAAACCTTTAAAAGTTTACGGGAAATCAATGGTGTTGGCCTCTTGAGGCCTTCCTGGGGGGGGCCTCTTGGAAGCCTCTTGGAGCGTCTTGGAGGCCTCTTGGGCAGTCTGGGAGCCATCATGGAGCGTCTTGGAGCGTTCGCTCGGCCTCCTGGGGGCCCTCTAGGCCCGTGTTGGGGCCCCTCTCGGGCCCAGGAGAAAGGCATGCGGCGAGCCCCGAGAGGATGCGGCAAGCCCCGGGAGCACTGACAATTCGGGCTCCGGGCCCCTGAAAGAGATTGCCCGGGAGTGGGGGCTGAGGCCCGTGGAGGTGGGCGGAGGACCTGAGGACACGCCCACTCCGTGCCCCCGCGGCACGGTGGCGGACGTCTCTGCTCCGAGGCCGGGTGTGAGCTCCTCGGGATCTGGAACCCATAGGCCTCACATTTGGTCTGCTGCATGGTCTCCCGCATGGCCTCCCGCGTGATCTCTTTTGTGGTCTCCCGTATGCTCTCCCGTGTGGCATCTCTCATCGTCTCCCGTGAAATTTCGTTGATGGTCTCCCGCATGGCCTCCCGCATGGCCTCCCGCATCATCTCCCACGTGGTTTCCCGCACGGTCTCCCTCACGGCTTCCTTTTGGGTCTCATGTGTGGTAGTCCTCATGGTCGTCTGTAGTATTTGCATGAGTACTCTCTATTATACTCTTCACTCTCCGGCGTACTATTATGAGTGGTCCCCTTAGTACTCTGAAGAGCGATGCTGGGTGTTATGCAGCCACAGGAGTAATTGTATTGTAGTACGGTTCCAGCTATCTTGAAAAGGTAATTGTGGTTTGTTGCCGTCTTCGCGAACGCTGCCAATCTTGTTTAGGGACTCACGCCCAGGGTAGTGGAAGTCAGTTGTGATTTAGCAAGGTGTACAGAGGTGGCAGGCGCAAAGAAATCACACCAGCATGCGATGGATCGGCATAGTGAGGTGTAGTCGTCGATTGCAATATCTTATAGGCCCGAACAAACAATCGCAATAAGTTGGATGTCTCGGACGGGTTGTGCGAGATTACCCGTGTTCATGCTATTGCGTTCGCATGTCATGCGGTTCTTCCGCAGTGACCTTGCAGTTCCCCTGAGTTATGTCATAGGCCATCTCCGAGAGGATCGACCGCATCGAGAGCATGTGCCTTGCCCGTAAGGAGAGTTCTTGTCGATGGGGAGGAGGGCGACGACGACGTCGATGAATACCACCACCACTACGATGGCGAAGACGATTTCCGTGAGAAGCAAAACATTATGACCACTACGATGACGAGGACGAGACGGCGACCAGAGAGGCAGAACAACAGACTAGAGGACCACAACAGGACGAGGATCCAGAAAAAATACAGCGTCCGAAGCCGAGGCCAGGACGGACGGGGGAAAGGGAGGCTCCGATCAGGGAAGGGTGGGCACAGAGGAGCATCGGGGGCGGAAAAGAGGGGGGTGATGACTAAGGGGGGGTGGATATCATGGCGGGGGCCATGATATTTCCCCAGATCTCGTGGCGCCTCTTCTTATTTCATTACGTCCCTGGCCCCCCCGCTGGGCGGCGCACATGCCGCCGGTCATGATTTGCACCCCCCCCTCTTGGACACCCCTCTCTTGGCCGCTCCCGAGAGCAGAAGCGCTAGGCTCTTGTGGGTGTATCTTTGGTGTTGTGTGTGTGTGTGCGTGCTCCATGTTGCCGTGGGTCGCGTTGCTAGCTGGTGTTGGAAGGCGTGCGCAGGCCATCGGGCAGCGCCCTCGTTTGCCGCCTCGACCACAGAGCATGCAGCGGCGTGAGAAGCGTTGCCAGTGCGCATGCTATGCTGGACGCCTGCGGCGAGCGGTCCCGCGCTCATCCTTTGCCGGGCATTGCTTGGCGCGCCATGGTCTCCGCAGCGTGAGGGAACTGCAGTTTTTTCAAATCGCATCGTTGGTTGTACCCATGGCAACTGGTAGCCCTCCCGTGCCTCTCTGTCCTGTAAGCTCGGATATCGTTCGATGATGTTGCGCGTGGCGTAGGCGGGGATGTCTTGCAGTTCGCCCGGTGTGCTCCTCGGGTGGAGCACTGCCATATCATTCTGCCTCCGCGGCGGTTCGATCTCTGTTGCCGTCTTGCCCGCGGGACCATGCTCACCCCACGTGTCCCATGCGATGCTGTCTAGAGGGTTCCTCCAGGGCCCGCTAGCAAGATCACATGTGTGCTCGTGCGTGTGCGAGAGTGCACGCCGCCGCGCCCAGAGTCGCCGCTAGCGCTCCCTCGGGGCTTCCCGGCTTGTACATCTCTGGCTCCCGCGGGACGCCCACGCCCGCGGTCCGAGGGCTCCAGTCCGCTGTTTCCTCTGCTCCGCACTTGGCCCGGCTCGCTCCGGATCTAAGCACTTTCTCGCGTTTGCACGCGCCGGCACTGCTTGCCTGCCCACTCCGGTGGGTTTTGTTCCTTGCACGCTCGCTCGCCTGGGGCAGCCACCCGCTCGCAAACGCCGGATGGACTTCACGATAGCTCTTGCCCCGTGCTATGGCCTACAACGGTAATGTGTACGAGTGCGTCTTTGGCTCTCCTGAGCAGTTTCCTGTTTTGCTCGCACGTTTCCCCGCAGGTGCGGCGCTTGTCGACATACTTGCGCTGCCCCTTCTCTGCAACCTTCGCGCGGGCTTGGTCGCTACATGTCTGTGCTTCGCTCGTCGTTGCCTTCCCCATTATCCGGGATTTCATGGTTTCGGTTCAAGCGCAGTGGACATAAGTTCGTTTGACGTATCTGCTGGCGCAACTCGTTGTTTTATTACGCGCTCGTGGCCCACAGCGCCAGAGGTGGCCGCAAAATTCGCGCGCGTGCGGGGGCGCGACACGGACGCCACAGAAATGTCATACCATCCAGTTGCGGGGTGTCTGAGATGTGAGCGTGGCCACGGTGCCTTCACTGGGACCTCCTCGTTGCCCCTTCTCTCCCACAGCTGCCCCCCCCGGCAGGAGAGCGACGAGGAGCTCAGGGCCAGACTCGAGCATCTCGAGCAAGTTCTGCAGCGCCTGGCCGAGCAGTTCGGCGGGGCCGAGGCCGACATCACCTGAGCCGCCCCGTGCCGTGCCAGGGCCCTCCAGGCGTCCAGGGTCGGAGGGGGAGGAGGAGGAGAAGGAGGAGGAGGAGGAGGAGGAGAGGCAGGAGGAGGAGGAGGAGGAGGAGGAGGAGGAGAGGAGGGGAGGAGGAGGAGGAGGAGGAGGAGGGAGGAGGAGGAGGAGGAGGAGGAGGAGGGAGGGAGGGAGGAGGACGGAGGGGGAGGAGGAGGAGGAGGAGGAGGGAGGAGGAGGGAGGAGGGGGAGGAGAAGGAGGGAGGAGCAGGAGGAGGAGGAGGAGGAGGAGGAGGAACAGGGGCCGCTGTCGGTCCGTTCGCACGTCTCACCGTAGCTCGCATGTCTCACCACATACGAAGCGATGTGTGCTTCTGCCTTCTGTAGATTTCCCCTCCCCGGTGTGGTCTCCTCGCCCGTCGGGGTTGGACGGCTTCCCACTACATTCTGCGCCGTGCCCGGAGCCAGTCGGGCCCTTCATCTCGCTGGTGTTCTCCACGGTCCCAAAATCGCATTCGATCCCCATGTCCACTTCTCTTTGTTGTGCATCCTGCACCCTGATGGTCTTCCTTCCAAGACTCTGGGCTCTAGATTGTCGGCTTTGTCAGCCTTTCGGTTTTTCGTGCTTTCCTGTATTGCACCTCGACTCGGCCAGATTGTCTGAGCATCGAGAGGGTCGCGAATCGTCGGCACACGGAGCACGGCAGCACAAGATAGCCAAAGGTTCCGGTGCATGTTTTGGCTCGGCCATTGATCTGCGATTGTTATTTCTGCATGTAGACGTGGCCTGCATCTTGCAGCACGCATTCTGAGGCATTGTGCACACCCGATCAGACGAAAAAGATGTGGCAGATCGTGTTGGCGTTGGTCATACTTGCGAGGATGAGCCTTCACCACGTTTCCGAACAGTTTGGGGGCACGCCTGTGTTCCAAATCGTATCTGCATTTGATGAGACCATGCTTCCCTCAATTGATTCGCATTGTGGTAGCGTGGGGCACAGCTTACCATCAGCTTGCCGATCGAAGTTCGTCAGGATGCAGGGACCGATGTTCCACACTAGATTTGCACATGAAGATTGATGTGGTCCAAACTGGTGTACAAAATTATCCTGGCGAAGGACCCAACCATATGCAGTTGTGAGTACCGCAATGGTGGAGCTCCCTATGGGGCTACGAAACGCTGTATTGGGTGGGTGAAAATGCCAAATTCATGCGTCCCCGACGGTCCCACTGGGGGCTTCGGTGGAGCGCCCTATGGGCCACGAAACGCTGTATTGGGTGGGTGAAATTGCCAAATTCGTGCGTCCCGGACGGTCCCACTGGGGGCTTTGGTGGAGCCCCCTATGGGGCCACGAAACGCTGTATTGGGTGGGTGACACGGGGAGGAGGGAGGAGGAGGGGGAGGAAGGAAGGAGGGAACGCGGGGACTGTCTCTTCAAAACGAAGACCCAACACCACAGGATGGTTGGGAAAAAGGAAAAAATAGCGAGATGGAGAGCGAGATTAAGAGCATTCGTAATACATACATCGCGACTCCGATTGGACTAGACGCGAAGATGTGGAGATGCACCGATACAGATATGGGGGCAGGAAGCGCAATTGCGCCCGCTGAGCAGCAGCCACGGCGGCCCCCCATTGAGAAAGTGGGCCGCAAATGTGGCATTTTGGCGTGCGTGTCTCGGGGCCGTCGGGGGGCGTTTTGGTGCTCTCTTGTCTCCTCGTGGGCCCTGGTTGGGCAGGTGGTGTGGCGTGGTGGTGGCCAGGGGGGTCGGGGTGGGTTTCGGGCGAGGATTTGCCGGATAAGGGCTTCGAGAAAAGAGGTCGATAAGGTTGGGGTGCGGTGCCAGGTGGTGGCGTGGTGGTGGCCAGGTGGGGGGTCGGGCTGGGTATCGGGCGAGGAATTGCCGGGCGGGGGGCCTCAAGAACAGAGGTCCAGAAAGGTAAGGGGGAGGACGAGGAGGAGGACAAGGACGAGGACGAGGACCAGGAACAGGAGGAGGAGGAGGAGGAGGAGGAGGAGGAGCAGGAGGAGGAGGAGGAGGAGACGACGACGACGACGACGACGACGACGACGACGACGACGACGACGACGACGACGACGACGACGACGACAACGCACGTCGTCGTCGTCGTCGTCGGCGGCGGCGGCGGCGACGACGACGACGACGAGAGGAAGGAGAAAGGGGAAAGGAGAAGGAGGACGAGGAGGAGGAAGAGATGGACAAGCAGGCCACCCATCCATCCTGCATCGTGAGCAAGGAATGCCACCCTAGTCAAAGGCCCACCGACCGGGGCAGAGCCCAGAGTGGCACAAATGCGCGATCCATCAGCAGACAGCAAAGACGGCGGAGCGTAAGGCCTTCGGCAGTCTCGTAATCAGAAGAAGGAGGGGGAGCAGGAGGAGGACACGACGCTGGCTGGCGGACGCCGCGCTCCAGAGGGCGCCTTGCGTGCACAGGAGAAGGAGGCAATGCCCTTGCCCGCCTCGAAATCTGTCAGTGACGCGCTCCCCCACCCAAGGCATCGCGGGGAGAGCCCCCAGATCCAAAAACAAAACCAAAGGAAAGGAAAAAGGAACTGGGCGGAGGCCAAGCGCAGCATCAGCCCAGTGCTCCAATCAGGTTTTCGGCATCACCTGGGACAGCGCAGCGCTCTGCACAATCTTCCAGGCTGTGCCCCCCCTCAAGGCGAGAGGAGTCCACCGAAGCCACTCCCTGGGAGCGGAGGTGTGTGGCGTCACCTGAAACGGCACAGCTCGTGCCATCCTCCAGGCCGTGCCTCCCGCAAAGCGCAGGAAGTTCACCAAAGCCACTCCCTCGAGAGGCCAAACCATGAACCAGGTGTGCGGCATCACGGCTCGTGCTATCCGCCAAGCTGGGCCCCTCTACAGGCGAGGAGAGTCCACCAAAGCCACTCCCTGGTCGCTGGGGCTGGCTGCCGTGACCAAATGCGCTTGCACGGCCAAGCGAAACCCTGCTGACGACTACTGGGGACGGCGTCCCAGCTCGCCAGGACATGCATCTGAGGCGGTGCCAAGGCCCACTGTCGGAATCGGCTCAGAAGCCCCAGTCGTCGCTTCGCCGTCCGCCGTGCACGACTTGGGGCGACAGGGAGTATCCAGCCAGCCTTCAGCGTAGAACCCCCAGAGATACGCCATGTCGCTGAAGAGGTATCCGTCGCTCCTGGGCTCTGCCGCGGCACCGTCAACCAGGGCAGCTCTGCCGGCCGCCAAAAGGGAAGCAATGTCGTCGTCAGTCCCGCTGAATTGCGGCCCAGCCTTGAGCGCGCCTCCTCGAGGCCCGACGAGCTGCCGAGAAGCACCATACCACTGCCGAGCGCCGAAGAGACGCCCACGAGGCCCAGGAACAGGTCGAGGAAGAACGACTTCTTCAGCAAAATATTGAGGCACAACCTGAGAATGCGGCCAGGCTGCCCAGGAAGCGGGCGAAGAGGGTCGGCCACCCCAAGGTCGGGCACCGAAGACTCGCTCACGCGGCCCAGAAACTGGACGAGGGAGGGCGACATCGGTAGGCTCGAGAATACTTGGACTATGAGCGCGCACGTCCAGACAAGGTCCAGCGACTCCATGCCGATCCCCACAAGCTCGAGCGGCGTTTCGTGGACTCCCACCACGCCGAGTACGAGGAGGTCCAGCAGGCGGAGGCGGCTGCGCTGCAGGCGTGCCCCCCATCGACGGCGGCAGAGCGCCACCTACGGGGCAAGGCACATGCGCAGCATCACCAGGGAGTCCAGCAGGTCCACCGTCCCCACGCCATTCTCCAGCGCCAGGAGGACTCCAGCAGCCCGGCGCCAGCGGCACGGCGAGCCCAGGCCAGCCGGCGCTGGCCGGGGGCAGGAGCGTAGCGGCCAGCACCCGGGGGCGCCGACCAGGCCCAAGGGGTCGATCGGCACCGCGCCCTCGGAACCTCCGCCAAGAAGCCCTGGCACGAGGGGCGGTGGGCCTTCGGGCACGCATGGAGCCTCGCCCTCCGCGACCATGTCGGGCGAGGCCCGCGGCCGCAGCAGTGCAGCGATCGCGCCAGCCGCAGCCTGTGCGTGGCGAGCCGCCGTGCAGCGCCCTCTGGCGCGGCATCGGGCGGCACGGGACAGCGAGGCCGCACAGGAAGGCGGCACGTGCGCTGTCGGCATCGCGCCAGGCGAGCGCCTGGGGCTGGGGGCACCCACTGGCGGGCCCTCGCGCCCCCGCGGGCAAAATGACTGCGGGGGGGGGGGGGGGGGGGGGCGAAGAGGGGCCCCGCAGGGAGCCACCTCGGGGAGGAGGAGGAGGAGGAGGAGGAGGAGGAGGAGGAGAGGAGGAGGAGGAGGAGGAGGAGGGAGGAGGAGGAGGAGGAGGAGGAGGAGGAGGAGGGAGGAGGAGGAGGAGGAGGAGGAGGAGGAGGAGGAGGAGGAGGAGGAGGAGGAGGAGGAGGAGGAGGAGGAGGAGGAGGGAGGAGGAGGGAGGGGGAGGAGGAGGAGGAGGAGGAGGAGGAGGAGGAGGAAGCGGGAAACACCCAAATCATTGATCTATTTGGTTTGAGCCCCTCGTGAAGCGTCTCCGAGCTCCTCGGAGGCCCACGAGGGTCCCCAACATATTTCCAAGAGGGCGACCAGAGGGCCCAGAGTATTCTTTTAGTCGGGGTGCCTTGGGCCCCAGACTTGGAGAGGTCGCAAAACAGACACAAACAGGGAGAGATTGGAGCGACGTTTGTTCTAAAAACATTCGTCTTGGCTATCTTCAGAAAATGGACTTTGAAGAGATCGGGATCGTATCGTCTCAGACGTCCTGAGGATTTCGAGCATGGCGCATCGAAACATAGCAAACATTGTGTAACGGGAGCGCTTGGCTCCAGACGTCCTGAGAAAACGTGGAGGTTGGAACAACTGTTTCGCGACGGTGGTTCGAGACATGACGTTTCTCGCGTGAGACACCGTGCGAAAAAATTGAAGTCGCGCCGATCTAGCGTCGACCAGCGTCGACTAGCGCCGATGTTCGCAAGCGCCGGCAAGATGGCCCTGCAGGCTCCAACGAGCTGCCCACGAACGTGTTTTTTATATATATATATATATATATATATATATATATATACATATATGATTTATGTTTTATTGCTTATTTGTTTTATGTTTCTTTTTTTATTACAGCTATCGGTTCTCAGGGCAGCTCGGCAGCTGCCCTGGGCCCCAGCGGCGCGCCGCCGCCCCGCGCTGGACCCGCGGGCAGGCACAGAAACGCCATGTGTCTGCTCCCTCGGGGACTGCCTGCAGATGCGTATACAGTGGAGGCCCATGCCAAGGAGATTCACCCCTGCTGCATCCAAGCTTCATCCCACCCGTGTAATTTTATCCGTTGAGTCTCATCCGTTCAATTCCATCCGTTTCATTTCATCCGCTTAATTTCATCCGGTTTCATTTCATCTGGCCTAAATTCGCCCAAATTTAAATTCATACGGTTTTAATTTCCCGGTTTCAATTCATCCGGTTTAAACTCGCCCGGTTTAAGCTCCAGAATCATTTTTTTCTTTGTGCCATTACGTGTCTCGCGTTGTCGATTTAATCCAATCAAATTTCTCACATAAATTCGGCTGGCTTTAATTCGTCCAGAATACTTTCATCCAGAGTTATTTCTTCTGTTTAAATTGATCCGTTTTTAATTCGCCCCGTTTAAATTCATCCGGTTTTATTTCGCCCGGTTTTAATTCATCTGGTATTATTTCGTCCGTTAAACTTCATCCGTTTCTAATTCGTCCGGTTTAAGCTCATCCGGCTTGAATTCGCCCAGTTTAATTCATCCGGTTTTATTTCGTTCGGTTTAAATTGATCCGGTTCTATTCGCCCGGTTTAAAATGATCGGGTTTTAATTCGCCCAGTGCAAAAATTCTCCCAGAGGGCGTCCCGTGTAGGAAACGGCGTATGCGCCAGAACGCTTCAATTCTGAATTCGGAACTCGGCCGAAGTCGGAAAGTAGGGGGCTGGAGTCGGGAACGTGGGAGCTGAAGTCGGAATGGCGGGCGTTCGATTCTGAAAGTTGGCAGCTGGAGTCGGGAAACTGAGAGACGGAGCCAGAGAGACGGGCGTCGGAGTCGAAAAATTGGGAGCTGAATTCGGAGACACGGAAGTTGGGATCGGAAAATTGGGTGTCGGAGTCGAAATATTGGAAGACTGAGTCGGAAAGTTGGTAACTGGAGTCGGCGAGATGGGAGCTGGAATCGGTTGGGAGCCGGAGTCGGGGAGACGGGCGTCGGAGTCGGAAAATTGGGAGCTGAACTCGGAGAGATTAGAGCTGGGATCGGAAAGTTGGGTGTCGGAGTCGACAAATTAGGAGACTGAGTCGGAGCGTTGGGGACCGGAGTCGGCGAGATAAGAGTTGGAATCGGTTGGGAGCCGGAGTCGGGGACACGAGCGCAAGAGTCGGAAATTTCGGGGTTGGAGTCAGAAAATTGTGAGCGGAAGATGGGAAATGGGGACTTGGAAATAATCAGGGGGACCACAATAAGCACCAGTTCGAACGACAAGAACACAGCGCCGATCCGAGAAGGAGGCCCACGCAGTAGCGGCAGCACCATTTTGAAACGCCGGAAACAATCGGAGTGCACAACAAAACGTAAAACAACAACAATTGTTGACATCCTCCGTGTAAAACACACATGGCGGGGCGGGAGATCTTCCGCAAAACTTCGGTGGAGAAAGGAGAACCGTTCCCGTATTGTTTGACTGTGGAGGGAAGAAAGAAGAGAAACAACCAGAGAAGGAAGAGAAGGAAGGGGGAGCAGAGCGAGCACAAAGGCCAGTGGCCTCTTGGCTGCCTCTCGTCGTCTCTTCGGATTTGATCTTCCGGTTTCGATTCGTCCGGTTTTCACTCGCCCAGTTTAAGTTAATCGTGTTTTACTTCGCGCGTGCATCGCCTGTGCATCGCGCGCGCGTCGGCGATGCGTCGGCGATTGGTTGTGATCTCCCGACCCCATCAGCTAGAACCCCATGTGGGATGACCAGAATTGACAACAACACTCGTGTATTCCAGGCGGCTGAAGTGTCTGACCTGAAGAGCCCCGAGAACATCGGTTTAAGTTTGATACAAAAGCACCCCCGCACAACATGCATCGCCGGACCCCTGGGAATATTCTGAAAGCTAGAACAAACAGAAAACCTCTTCAAGTCCAGTCCTGAATTTAAACTGGGTGAATAAAAACTGGATGAACAATAACGGGGAGAATTAAAACCGAGTGAATTCAAATAGGTGCGCGTGACAAGCGTTTTAAGCAATTGCGTTACTCAATAATTGTTTTTGTTTTCTTTGGTCAAGTGGTTGTTGCGATTTACCATATTTCCGAGTCCAGCTCTCATCTCTCCGAGTCCAGTTCCCAATTTTCCGACTCCGACGCCCGTCTATTCGACTCCGTCTCTCAGTTTCCCGACTCCGGCTGCCAATTTTCAGAATCCAGCGCCCGTCATTCCGACTGCAGCTCCCACGTTCCCGACTCCAGCCCCCTACTTTCCGACTTCGGCCGAGTTCCGAGTACAGAACCTGCGGCGCCCTGGCGCACCAGCCGTTCCTTACACGAGACGTTCTCTGGGCGACATCGGCGCCGCTCCGGTCCGCTCTCCCCTGGCCCTCCTGTTCGTCCAGTTTTTTCCACTCCAGTTCCTGCTGCTGCTGCTTCTCGTCTCGCTTCCGTGCGGGCCACGTTTCTGAATCCAAATTGTCTTCATCATTGTCGCTCCCCTCAATTCCACTGCTCCGCCTTTCCCTGGTCCTCTTATTCCTCTCTATCCTTCCGCTTTTGTTCCTGCTGCTGCGGTTCGTCCTCATCCTCCTCCTCCCGGTCATCCTCCTCCTCACCCGCCGCCTCCCCCTCGTGGGCATGCAGTTCCTATTTTTCCGATTACGCACAACACGGATATTCCTGGAAAGGGCGCGGGCCCAGGGTTCGCTTTTAGTATTGTTTTGTTTCCCCCCGGTTTCGGCCGGCGAAATTATTTGCGATAGATAACGAGGCAAAGTCGCATTCGGCGTGGACAATTCAAGGGTGTCCCTAGCGAAACAATGGTTTTTGAAATCCCGATCGATAAATCACAGGGTGCGGGACAGATTTGGGTCAGGGGCATGAATCCGTGTGTTTTTAAACGTGTTCCTATAGATTGGCCCTCTCCAGGAGGCCCCAGGAGGTACCAGGTCACCCAGGGGGGTATTTAACATGGTTGTCCCGAGCTTCAACCACGTGCTTTTATTTGTCCAGTCCACCCAGTGGGGTATCTAACATGATTGCCCCGACCTGGAACCACGTGTTTTCACGTGTCCAGGCCACCCAGGGGGGTATCCAAAATGATTGTCCCGAGCAAGGACCGCGTGTTCTAATTGTCAAGGCCATTCAGGAGTGTATCTGACATTTTTGTCCCGAGCTGGCACCACGTTTCTGTTACGTGTTCAGGCCACCCAGGGGGTATCTAACATGGCTATCCTGAGCAAGGACCACGTGTTTTAACGTTTCCAGGCCACCCAGGGGTGTATCTAGCATAGTTGTCCTGGACTGGCACCATGTGTTTTTACGTGTCCAGACCACACAGGGGGTATCTAACATGGTTGTCCGGAGCTGGCACCATGTGTTTTAACGTGTCCAGGCCACCCAGGGGTGTATCTAGCATGGTTGCCCAGAGCGCATCTAACATGGCGTCGGGCCCAACGCCGAATTATCAGGAAACGCCTGGGGGCCCAAAACGCTACCCGAACACATATCCCAAAACGGAAAAAAAACATACGTTTTTTTGCTCTGGACAGGGGGTGGCGCTTGAAGGGCCTCTCCAGGGAAGACATTGCGAGGATGTCTCGGGCGGGAGCGCGAATTCAGCGTATCCAGGCCACCCAGGGGGTATCTAACATGCTTGTCCCGAGCTGGAACCATGTGTTTTTACCTGCCCAGGCCACCCAGGGGGATATCTACCAAGGTTACACGTGTTTCTACGTGTCCAGGCCACCCAGGGGTGTATCTAACATGGCTGCCCAGAGCTTGAACCATGTGTTTTTACATGTCCAGGCCACCCAGGGGGATATCTAATATGGTTGTCCCGAGCTTGAACCACGTGTTTTTCCCAGAAAGGGCGTGGGCCCAGGGTTCTCTTTTAGTATTATTTCTTTTCGATTTCGGCCGGCGAAATCACTTGCGATGAATAACGAGGTAAAGTCCCATTCGGCGTGGAGAAATTGAGGATGTCCTTAGCGAAACGATTGTTTTTGAAATCCCGATCGATAAATGACAGGGTGCGGGACACATTTTGGTCGAAGATGTGTATCCCGTGCGAGCCGGAACCATATGTTTTCACGTGTCCAGGCCACCCAGAAGGGTATTCAAAATTGTGGTCCCGAGTTGGAACTACATGCTTTTATGTGCCAGGCAACACAGGTGAGGTATTTCACATGGTGGCCCCGAGCTGGAACCACGTGTTTTCACGTGTCCAGGCCACCCAGGTGAGTATCTAACATGGTGGTCCCGAGCTGGCACCCTATGTTTGTAACGTGTGCAGGCCACAGCGGTGTATCAGACATGGTATTCCCGAGCTAGCTGTTCCGAGCTGGAAACACGTGTTTTTACATGTCAAGGCCACTTAGGGAGATATCTAACATGGTTGCTCCGAGCTGGAACCCAGGGGGGTATCTAACAAGGTTGCCCCGAGCTGGAACCACGTGTTTTTACGTGTCCAGGCCACCCAGGGGGATATCTAATTTGGTCGTCCCGAGCTTGAACCACGTGTTTTCACGTGTCCAGGCCACACAGGGGGGGGGGGGTCTAACATGATTGTCCCAAGCAAGGACACGTGTTTCAACGTGTCCAGGCTACCCTTGGGTGTATCTAACATGGTGGTCCCGAGCTGGCACCAAGTGTTTCACGTGTCCAGACCACACAGGAGGGTATATAACATGATTGTCCCGAGCAAGGACCACGTTTTTTACATGTCCAGGCCACCCAGGGGTGTATCGAACATGGTTGCCCAGAGCTGCTCCCACGTGATTTCACGTGTCCAGGCCACTCAGGGGGTATCTAACATGATTGCCCCGAATTGGAACCACGTGTTTTAACGTGTCCAGACCGCCCAGGGGGGTATTTGACACCGCGGAACCAGGTGCTTTAACGTGTCCAGGCCACCTAGGGGGTATCCAACATGGGCCTCCTGTTCTGGATTGGGATATGTGTTCGGGGAGCGCTTTTCGCTTCCCTCCGCCCCAGGAGGCTCGAGAAGCGTGAAATTAGATCGGATCATAACGCCCCAGTGCGGGACAAGCGTGAAAACAAATGGGTTCCTAACGCATTTGGGCGGGGGAAGCGCGAAAACATATGGGTTGCAACGCCCCAGGACTGGACAGACGTGAAAACACATGGGTTCCGAATGCCCCAGGACGGGAGATACGTGAAAACACATGTGTTCCTAATGCCCCAGGGCGGGGCAAGCCTGAAAGCATATGTTTCCTAACGCCCCAGGGCGGGGGAAGCGTGAACACACACACACACACACACACACACACACACGGGTTCCACAACGCTCTGGGGCAGCTATCTATGTGTTCAGGCAGCTCGAGCTCAAGATCCAGATCAGTTCGTTCAGGACTCGGATGCAAAGGAGGACTCGACCCGCAACACTACTGTAGAACACAATCGCGGCATGGCACATCACAGCTCAGCACGGCGCAGGACAGCACAGCCTTCGGCACGGTACATCAAGATCGATACCGTCAGCATTGCAAGTTGGTACGTTCTTTGGCACGTTCCGTGGCGCGTCCCGTGGCGAATCCCTTTGGCACGTCGCGCCGCGCGTCCCCTGGCATGTCCCGTGGCACGTCCATTGGCACGTTCCTAGCGCGTCCCTTTGGCACGTCCCGCGGTGCGTCCCCATGACACGCCCGCTGGCACGTCGCTTGGCTCGTCCCATGGGACGTTCCGCGGCGCGTCTTCCTTGCATGTCCCACTGTCAATGAGCTCTGGTGCAGCTAGACTCAGCATTGCTGTTGCCCGTCGCCTAATCAAGTGTCTTTGAAACGTTGCCATGCCTTACATTTCTACATTCCTTTCCAGGCTCGTGGGTCGATCATGCTCCCGGAAAGGGCGCGGGCCCAAGGTTCTCTCTTAGTATTGCTTTGTTTCCCCCGGCTTCGGCAGGCGAAATTGGCGGCTATAAATAGCAAAGTAAAGTCCCATTCGGCGTGGAAAAAGTGAGGATGTCCCTAGCGAAACGCTGGTGCTTGAAATGCCGATCGATAAATGACGGGGTGCGGGACACATTTGGGCAAAGAGCACGAATCAGTGATTGGCCTTCTCCAGGGGCACAAATCCGTGTGATGTTACGTATGTGTCTGTAGATTGACCCTCTCCAGGAGGCCCCACGATGTCCCAGGACACTCAAAGGGGTGTCGACCATGGTTGTCCCGAGCTGGAACCACGTGTTTGTACGTGTCCAGGCCACCCAGTGGGGTATCGAACATGATAGCCCCGAACTGGAACCACGTGTTTTCACGTGTCCAGGCCGCCCAGGGGGGTATCTAACATGATTGCCCCGAGCAAGGACCGCGTGTTTTAACGTGTCCAAGCCACTCAGGGGTGTATCTAACGTGGTTATCCCAAGCTGGCGCCACGTGTTTTTACGTGTCCAGGCCACCCAGGGGGGTATCGAACATGGTTGTCCCGAGCAAGGACCATGATTTTAAAGTGTCCAAGCAACCCAGGGGTGTATCTAACATGGTTGCCCCGAGCTGGCACCATGCGTTTTTACGTGTCCAGGCCACCCAGGGGGAATCTAACATGGATGCCCAGAGTTGGATCCATGTGTGTTCTACCTGTCCCGTTTACATTCATCCAGTTCTCATTCGTTCGGTTGAAAGTCATCCAAGTGTAATTCATCCGTTTAAATTCATCCAGCTTTAATTCGTCCTAATTAAATTCATCCGATTTTATTTCGCGCGTTTAAATTCATCCGGCTTTCTTTCGTCCGGTTTAAATTCATCAGGTGTTAACTCTTCTGGTTTAAATTCCTCCGGTTTCAATTCGTCCGGTTTTAATTCGTCCAGTTTGAATCCCCCCAGCTTCCACACGAATCACGCAAAACAAATCTGACGAAACCGAAGCGGACGAAATAAAAGCGGACGAAACAAAAGCGGACGAAACAAAAGCGGACGAACAAGTGGAAGAAACAAAAGCGGATGAAACAAAAGCGGACGAAACAAAAAATGGACGAAACAAAAGCGGATGAAACAAAAGCGGACGAAACAAAAGCGGACGAAATGAAAGCGGACGAAACAAAAGCGGATGAAACAAAGTTCCACCGCCAACAAACATTTTGTTTGCCTCCAGGCTGCCCTGGGTGTCTTGGGTTCAGATGGTTTTGCGATGGACAACGTGACGTCCCCACGCCAAGAATTGATGGACGTCCTGGGGTCTGAGGGATGGGTTTTTTGTGGAAGCTTTCTTGTGGACTGGCCTCTACTGTATAAGCAGCCCGGGACCAGGCCGTGAGGCCCCCGGGCCAGAAATTCCATTGCCCGTGCCGGATCTGGACGCATTCAGGAAGTCAAGCCCGA
This sequence comes from Prorocentrum cordatum, assembly GCA_963575745.1. Lineage (NCBI taxonomy): Eukaryota > Dinophyceae > Prorocentrales > Prorocentraceae > Prorocentrum > Prorocentrum cordatum. The sequence goes on along the minus strand of CAUYUJ010019403.1, from coordinate 21,849 downwards.
ACGCCCCCTGGCGGTTTTGAGAGGGGCAACCGTCCCACCATCTGTTCATTTTTCTCTTGCCCCCCGCCCGTTCTTTCTATCCGTTATGGAAGACGCGTACGGCGAATCACCCACCCCACCTGCCTTTTAGGATACGCCCATACGTTTACGCAAAGCTTGGGCACGCTACTGGACCATGCGTTCCCCCAGCCGTTGTGGAAACCATTCGGGGAACACGTGGGGGAAGGAAGAGGAGGATGAAGAGAGGGAGAAAAAAGGAGAAGGAGGAGAAGGAGGAGGAGGCCTCTTGGAAGCCATTTGGGGCACTCTTAGGGCCTCCTGGGAGCTTCCTGGGGGCCTGTTGTGTGGAGGCCTCTTGCGGGCATCCTTGTGCCTCTTGGGGGCTGTGTAGCCTCTTTGGCCGTCTTAGGGCGCTCCTGGCCCCCAAGACGCCGTCGGAAGGCGTCTTGGGGGTGGGTATCTTGGGGCTTGGGGTGTTCCAGGTCCTTCTTTAAGGCCCTCTGGGGCCGTCTTGGGGCAGGACTCTTGGGTCACCTTGGACCATTTTGAGGCCATCTTGGGCCGTCTTGGGTGCATCTTAGACCGTCTTGATTGCACCATAGGGCCATCTTGGGCTCTCTTGGGGCCGTCTTGGCAGTCTCGGAGGCGTCTGGAGGCACCTTCGAGGCCATCTTGGGCCATCTTGGCCGTCTTGGAGGCAATTTGGGCAATGGGAGACGAAAATTCGACGGCTTTCAGAGTGGCTGGTGCGCTGGGCCGAAGCCCCATAGCCCTATAGTCCTGTAGCCTTATAGCCTTATAGCCCTATAGCCCTATAGCTCTATATGCCTAAAGCCCTATAGACCTATAGCCCATGGTCCTATAGCCCTGTAGCCCATAGCCCTAAACGGATTATCATTGGGGTTTTTCCTTCCGTATCAGAAAGAGAAGAAACCAATTCAAAAACATCCTGAAGGGAGTTTTTCCCCAATCAGAGCTTGCCTCTGTATGGGTCCTAGCGCATTCACATGGTTAAGTGAGGTACGGAGCCGATTTCGGCGGCACGCCCGGGTGCCTGGGTGCGCCCCGGTGCCCGGGTGCCCCTGGGTGCCCCTGGGTGCCCGGGTGCCCGGGTGCCCGGGTGCCCAGGTGCCCGGGTGCCCGGTAGCCCTATAGCCTTATAATTTCATTATTTTATAGCCCTATAGCCTTGTAGCCCTAGAGCCCGATAGCCCTAATAGTTCTTTAGCCTTATAGCCCTTTAGCCCTATAGTCCTATAGCCATACAGCCCTATAGCCCCATAGCCCCATATCCTTATAACCACATAGCCTCATAGCCCTATAGCTCTATATGCCTATAGCCCTATAGCCCCATACCCCTTTAGACCTGTAGCCCTTTGGCCCTGTAGCCCTATAGTCTTGAAAAAATGATGATTGGGCTCTCTTGGGGCCGTCTTGGCAGTCTTGGAGGCGTCTGGAGGCACCATCGAGGCCATCTTGGGCCATCTTGGCCGTCTTGGAGGCAATTTGGGCAATGGGAGACGAAAAGTCGACGGCTTTCAGAGTGGCTGGTGCGCTGGGCCGAAGCCCCAGGGGGAGTTGTTTTAGAACCAAATTCATCAAAGGGGGAGTGGTTCCCCAATCAGAGCTTGTCTCTGCTGGGGTCCTAGCGGATTCATATGTTTAGGTGAGGTACGGTGCCGATTTCGGCGGCACGCCCGGGTGCCAAGTAGCCCTATTGGCCTTTAGGCCCGTAGTTCCATAGCTCCATAGCCCTATAGCCCTACAACCCTCTAGCCCTACAGCCTTAATAGTCCTACAGCCCAATCGCCCTATAGCCCTGTAGCCCTTATAGCCCGATAGTCCTGTAGCCTTATAGCCTTATAGCCCTATAACTCTGTAGGCCTAAAGCCCTATAGCCCTATAGACCTATAGCCCATGGTCCTATAGCCCTGTAGCCCCATAGCCCTGTAGCCCTAAACTGATTCTCATTGGGGTTTTTCCTTCCGTATCATAAAGAGAAGAACCCAATTCAAAAACATCCTGAAGGGAGTTTTTCCCCAATCAGAGCTTGCCTCTGCATGGGTCCTAGCGGATTCATATGGTTAAGTGAGGTACGGAGCCGATTTCGGCGGCACGCCCGGGTGCCTGGGTGCGCCTTGGTGCCCGGGTGCCCTTGGGTGCCCGGGTGCCCGGGTGCCCAGGTGCCCGGGTGCCCGGTAGCCCCATAGCCTTATAATTTCATTATCTTATAGCCCTATAGCCTTGTAGCCCTAGAGCCCGATAGTCCTAATAGCTCTTTAGCCTTGTAGCCCTTTAGCCGTTTGGTCCTATAGCCATACAGCCCTATAGCCCCATAGCCCCATATCCTTATAACCACATGGCCCATTAGCCCTATAGCCCTATAGCTCGATATGCCTATAGCCTATAGCCCCATACCCCTTTAGACCTGTAGCCCTTGGGCCCTGTAGCCCTATAGTCCTGAAAAGATTATGATTGGGCTCTCTTGGGGCCGTCTTGGCAGTCTCGGAGGCGTCTGGAGGCACCATCGAGGCCATCGTTGGCCATCTTGGCCGTCTTGGAGGCAATTTGGGCAATGGGAGACGAAAATTCGACGGCTTTCAGAGTGGCTGGTGCGCTGGGCCGAAGCCCCAGGGGGAGTTGTTTTAGAACCAAATTCATCAAAGGGGGAGTGGTTCCCCAATCAGCGCTTGCCTCTGCTGGGGTCCTAGCGGATTCATATGTTTAGGTGAGGTACGGCGCCGATTTCGGCGGCACCCCCAGGTGCCCGGTAGCCCTTTAGCCCCATAGTTCCATAGCCCTATAGCCTTAATAGTCCTATAGCCCAATCGCCCTATAGCCCTATAGCCCCATATCCTTATAGCCGTATAGCCCCATAGCCCTATAGCCCTATAGCTCCATAGCTCTATATGCCTATAGCCCTATAGCCCTATACCCCTTTAGACCTGTAGCCCTTTGGCCCTATAGCCCTATAGTCAAAAAAAGATTATGATTGTGGCTCTTCTCACCCCTGTGATAGATCAACACGGGGCGGTGGATCCAATGGCCTTCGGCCTATCCCGCCACCGTGCCTGGGTTGCAGGTCATAGGCCTCTAAGATGTTCGTTGTGGTGTCGGGGGGGGCCTGTTGGCGTCGTAAGGGCCTCTTGGGGGTCTTTTAGGGCCTCTTGGGCGCTTCTTGGCGCCTCCTAGGGGCATCCTGGGGGCGTCTTGGGGCGGAAGACTCGGATGTTCCGTTCGTGTTCCACCTCTTGGGCCCTTCTTGGGGCTGTCTTTGGGCCCTCGTGGGCTGTCCTGGGCGCCTCTGGGGCCGTCTTGGAACCCTCTTGGGCCGTCTGGGGGCCCTCTTGGGGGCTTGTTGGGCCGTCGTGGGGCGGTCTTGGATCTTGGGCCATCTTGTAGCGATGGGAGCTCGAAAAGTCAAGTTCCCCGAGTTTTATACATAAAAAACAAAACAAAAAGAAAAAACAAAAAAAGGATTTCGGACTCTCGTGGCCCTCTGGGGAGTGCTCTCGGAGGCCTCTTGGGGCGTCTTTCAGGCGTCTTGGGCCATCTGGAGGGCATCGTAGCCACTTTGGGGACCTTCTGCTCTACCTTTCCGAGCTGCATGAGCCTTGGCAGTGGCGGATCATCTTCCTCCGGGCGTAGCTGCTTTCGGGGGAGGGGTCCAGAGCCCTGCCACCGGTTGGCATGGCCGCCCATGGCCTCGCCATTAGGGCTCCGACAGCTCCCAGACGGCGCTGCGGACACCCCCCAAACGGGCCCAGGACCGTCTGGCGGGGTTCCGGCGCACCTGAGACGGCCGCAGAGTGCTTCAGCAGGAGGAGGAGGAGAAGGAGGGCCCCAGACGCCCCCGCGACCTCCCGAGAAAACTCCGAGAGGACCTCCAAGATGGGGCCTAGAGGTAAAGTTCAGATGGATTTCCCGTAGGTTTTCTCTGAGTTGCACGTTTTGCTTTCCTCTGGCGCCCGACCGCCCAAGACGGCACAAGATGCGCCCCAGAGGGCCTCGAGACGGCCCAGAAAGGCCCAGCTAAGAAGACGCAGAGGAAACTCCAAGAGGGCCCACGATGCCTCCACCAGAGCCCACAGCTGGGCGCCACAGATGCCGACACCGCCAGCCAACCCCCAAGACGCCGCCAAGATGGCCCCAGGCGCCCTGAGACAGCCCAACATTACCTCAAGATGGATCCAGAAGTTCCAGCGACGCTCCGGAAAGGGCCCGAGAGGGCTCCCACGAGGGCGCCCAGAGTGAAAAGCATGCGGCCTTACGTGTTTTAGCCATGTAGTTTTACCAAGCCCTGGACGGGCAAGGTGGGCCCAGAGGCTTCCAAGACCGCCCCAATGTCGGTCCAGGAGATCTCGCATGAGGGCCCACGACGCCTCCAAAAGAGCCCGAAGAAGGGCTGCTAGCACCGCCAGTCAACCCCAAGGGGCATCCGAGAGCCCCCAGGCGCCTTGCGGGCGTCCGAAACGCTGGGGGGCGGCCTAGCGTTGCTTGGAAATGGCTCCAGGGGCCCCCATGGCGCTTCGACAAGGCCCCAAGGGGAACCCCAAGAAGACGCCAAGAGGCAAGAACGAAGGCGTGTTGTCATGATTTGTTAATGATTGTTGGGTTATGTCTTTCCTTCCGGAACTGCTGGAGGACTTCCGAACGGGCTCCAGAACGTTGCCGAGGGCTTTCGAATATCTCCGAAAACGTCAGAACGCATCCCCCACTCCTTCCTCCCCAAGACTGTCCATAGCCACATATAAGACTGTTCGCAGCATGCGCTCAAAGTTTTTCCGGGAGCATCTCAGCGATGTTCCCGGAAGCGTGTTTGGGAACATTTACATCGATGTCCCCGAAGCTTCTCAGTGAACATCCGAGCGGATGTTCCGAATCAAGCGCGCAGGAGCAGGAAGAGCAGGAGGAGAGGTGTCGAGGACGAACAGGAGCACGACGACGACGACCCCCGACAGTCCCCAGAGATCTTAGGGTGTCCCCCGAGCTCAGGCACGGGAGCCGCAGAAGCACCAACCACGTTGGAACCCGCGCAAAAACGTGCAGAGCCGACGACGACGACGACGACGACGACGACGACGACGACGACAACGCCAGCCGCGGATGTAGCGGCGGCTACGGCCAGAGCCCGCACGCTGGACGAGCGCTGGCGTGAGCCCCAGTCCATGGGCAACCGCGGCGACGAAAGCGACCCCGTGAGGCCCAAGGCCCAAGATAATTTGCAAAACTCGATCCTCGACCCTGGAGCACGCATTCTCCCTTCCCGATAGTAGACGGCTGCGGCAACGCTAGTAGCGATGACCACGACAACGACCACAGCCACGACGATCACGGCGATGATGACAATGACAAACGCGGAGCCCTGGCGGCCTCCAGAGGTTCGACGACACCCACAACGACGACGATCGATTGACGACGGCCGACGGTTTCCACTAATCTCCAGAGCACGGAGGCCTCCAGTGGCCCAAGAAAACACAACACGCCTCAGAACGTGCGATCGCCCGATCACGTCCACAGTCGACGACCACCGCCACCACGACCAATACGACGACCACCACGACGACCATCACGGCGGCGGCGGCGGCCGCGGGGGTGGCGGCGCCGTCTTGACGGCCCCGAGCCTCTCGAGACCTCTGCGGCTTGCGCAGTTTGGAAAACCTTCCGAGCCTTCCAACGACTCGCACGTCGATCTCGCACGGTGACGTGACTGCCCACAGAACCCGAAGCTATCCCCCAGAAAACCGAGACGTTCCACGCGCCAGAGGCGACCCTTGCTTGGGGGGCCTCTCCTTTGATATCCTGGGATTTGTGGATTAGCGCAAGGTCCACCGACAACGATTGAACAGTCGGCTAGAACCTACGCGCGCGCGTGCTTCTAGTTTCCGTGTATGTAAAGATAGATAGATATAATATATATATACACACACGTATATCCTTCCGAGTGTGATTCGCTGGTGGTGGGTACGTTGTCGTTTTGCGTTTCCCGCAGTTGGTGCTTGAGGATGCCGATTTCGAGAGTAAAGCCACGGGCGAGCCCATAGCAGCGAGCACACATCATTACGATAAGTGTGTTGCGGTCGGCGCATTGGTGCGATCAGAACTGGCCACGGATAATTATGTGCCGTTTGCCCATACGCAGATTGATGTACCGCATCACGTTTGCCACGTGCGGGATTGATGCATGTGTTCGGTTTGGAACAACTACCCGTATGATAAATGCGAAGTTGCATGAATGGAAGGATGGGGCGAGTAGACGCTTCGCGCCCCCCCCACCTGCCCCTCTAGAGACGATGCCCAGACGAGTTGCCCCGATCGGGGATGTGGACAAGCACGCAGTGGAATGAAAGTTTGGGTGAGACGTCATGCCCCAAGACGGGGACGACGGAGGAGGAATCGGAGGAGGAGCAGGACGAGGAGCAGGAGGAGGAGGAGGAGGAGGAAAAGGGATAGGGGTTTGGGGAGCGGTGGGGAGACCGGTGGGGGAATAGGCGGATGAGGGAGAGGAGGAGGACGAGGAGGAAGAGGAGGAGGAGGAGGAAGAGGAGGAGGAGGACAAGTAGATAGTGATAATGAGAAAGAGAAAGGTAGTGAGAATGCGAAAGAGAAAGAGGACAACAAAGAGAAAGAGAAAGAGAAGTTGAAAAATAAAAAGAAAGAGGATGAGGAGAAGGAGGAGGAGGAGGAAGAAGGGTGAAGGAGAACGAGACAGATGACGAGAAAGAGAAAGAGAAAAAGAACGCGAAAGAGGATGAGGAAGAAGAGGAGGAGGAGGAGAGCGAGTAGAAAGGCCAGGGGCCTCGTGGATGCCTCGCTGAGTCTTTTCGGATATCTTTCGAAAGCTTTGTTTGAGGCTCCTTGGGGCGTCTTGGGGGTCTCTTGGCAGTCCTGGGGGCCCCTTGGGGCGTCTCGGGTGCCTCTGAGGAGCCTTTTGGGGCATCTTAGGAATCTCTTGGGAGCCTCCTGGGGGCATCTTAGGGATCTCTTGGGAGCCTCTTGGGGCCTCATGGGCCCTCTTGATGCACTCTTGGGGCACCCTTGGGAGCCTCGGGGGCTATCCTGGAGGAGATCGATCAAAGGAGGGGCCGTAGTAGACTACCCCCCAGGAGGCCAAAATGTAGCCAAAATCTTGGGAATAATACTGACGTTGGCTTCCTCATCGAGGCCATCTTCGACGCTCTAACTGCTCGCGACTCCTCCCATCCAGGCCCAGGGGGAGGAGGCAGAAGGAGGGGCAAACCATTCCCCAAAAGGAACAGGGAAGATGGAAGAGGACACTCGCTAAACCACTCACGCCCAGAGGGTTGGCGGGATTCGCCACGCGCCGCGTATCCACACCAGCCCATCCAGCAACGTTGCCCAGGCGAGTTGCTTTAATGTTGTTGTGCAAGACGCTTCCTCGTCTAACCCTCGCTGCCGAGGAAGCAAGATCCGCCACACCAGGCCCCTCCGGAAGGGTACGTGCGAGGCTGGAAACAGAGCAGCAGACGAGGACAACGAGACGGTCCAACTCAGCACAACGCTGACGACAGGTCTGGTTCCTCGCGCGGATACAGGGACCAGTGGACTTACGACAGGTCCTCAGACCGCCGGGCCACGCAGTCTCGCGACGACGCCTGGCGTCACCAGGGCATGCGCACGGGAAACGACGGGATATCCAATCATGGCATCTGGGCACCCTTCTCCAAGAACTCACTGTCCATCTACGAGCCCAAGAAGAACGACGGGTCCAAGATGTACAAGGCACCGCTACGCACGATCGACTCACAACACTCCCATGACTCCGACGGCGCTTTCATCCACCATCCACAGGATGCAGAAAGAGTTAGGCAGAATGTTCAGCGACCTGTGGTGTGCACACTTTAGCAAAATTTGCATCATTAACGCCCAGCCGACCTTTGACCCAGCACTGCAGCCGCCAAGCGTGCGCCGGGCTTTCCTCAACGCCTGGAGGACTGCAAACTACGACGTGTACCGCGCCGACCATATCTTTCGCACCAAGACCTGCTTTCGCAGCCCAACTGACAGGCTCACGGTTATCAATAACGCCTCCAGCTCAGGAGCTGCCAGCAGCAGCGGGACCGCCGCCTCCAGGTCCCACGCAGCGGGAGAGCACCCGAGCAAGGGGAAAGGCAAGACGAAGGACGGACCCGATTCACTGGGCAAGCCTGGGAAGAGGAACCGAGTAACCGAGAGCCCATGGAGTTCATGGCACGAGAAACGGTATCGTCAGTAATACTGGGCGTGGGGCATCACCCAGTTTCGACGAGATACGGCTCTGTCATCACACCGGGCATGCGATGTGCCATGCGGCTACACTGCTAACTCGCTCTCGCGCGCTCGCGGCGGTTAGCCGCGTTCCCCTGCTCCCCCTTCCCTTCTGGCTCCTTCGGAGTCACTGAGGCTCAATGCTGGCATCAGACTGGCAGCCCACAGTGATTGCCCCTGCCAAGCGTCCCATTGAAGAGCGCCCCGAATTCTTCATCGACTGCACCTCCCTGAGGCCTCTTGCAGTAACTAGTGCGTGGCTAAACAAAAAGCACGCATTGCCTACACCCGCTGGCGCATATGGGATGGTGTGCTAGCTCAATGGAGGACTTATCATCTGTGACTGCACGCTATTTCGCGGCCGAAAGAGCCCAGCTTTTCCCAGGACTTCGCGTGAAGAACAATGGCGTACTGGTGCCAGCGGCGGGTTTGTTGATGTAAGTTTCGATACCGAGCGCTTCGCGTGCGCGTCAGTGTACACAGGGTTATGGTGAGCTCTCCCCCTTCTTTTCCTTTTGCTTCAGCGGTTAGCTGACTCTCCTTCTCCTGCGTCACTGGGATCATGTATTACAGCGGGTCCGGGTGTCGCGGTGCTTACTGGCTGCCTTCAGCCGGCGCCACCCCCCCCCTGCTGATGGCCGAAAGGGACCATTTCGGGGGCCATCTTGGGGCCATTTTGGGGCCATCTTGGGACCTCTTGGGGCCCCCCGGGCGCTTCTTGGGGCCATCTTGAAGGAGATCGGTCAACGAAGGGAGGTCCCTCGATTGAGGTCCCCCCCCCAGGAGGCCAAAATGGGGCCAAAACCATAGTAAAATCAATGATTTTGGCTTCTTCGCCGAGGCCGTTTTGGACGCTCTAACTACCCGCGTTGCCCCCCGTCCAGGTCCAGGGGAGGGGGTAGGGGGAGGGGTAAACCCCTCCCCGAAGGGGAAGAGGTAGGGGTGAAAGAGGAAACGCCCTAAACCACCGACGCCCGGAAGGCCGGTGGAATTCTTGACGCGTCGCGTAACCCCACCAGCCGCGCGAATCCCCCAACCCGACCTGACGACGACCGCTTCGGCACAGAGGGACTCAAGTCTGGGATCTACAGCGCAACGTGCGACGGCTGCCCAGAGCCCAAGCTGTCGTACACTTGGAAACACGGGCAGCCAGCTGTTGGGTGCTTCGTCTGGCGACCGACTCCTGGCATGGAGGACACAGAGTAGTACAACCTACCTTCTTGGGGCAACTGGATCGACTGCTGGACGAGTGACGACTGGAACGCTGGATGGTACTGCGGGAATTATCTTGCTCACATCTTTGACGCTGCTCCATCCGTCATCAGCCGCATCCTTGCGCGTGACACGCCATCGATGTATCCAGTCCCCCCCACAGCACGGACATCCAAGAAGAGGAAAGAGGGCGCGGGTGGCCTCGCCCTCGCACTTGGCAAAGAAAGAGCGCAGGTACCACGCGGCGACGACGACGACGAGCGCGGGCCACCATCGGAGACGTTGCCACTACCCGAACCCAAGCCAGCAAGAGCGGACGCAATCAAGACAATGTTTCCGGACATCAGGATCCCACAGTTGCCAGGCGTGGCCAACACCAGACTCGACATGTTATTCCAAGCGTCGGGAAGGACGATCGGCTCAAGAAACTGTGGGCGGCACACGTCAGCGAAACCATTCACGGGGACAAAGACCCGAGGGTCCATAGCACGGACGAACTTGCTCACTGGTTGGCCAGTCTTGACATCGAGGACGCCCCCGACCATGTGATACGTCTGGACAACGTGAACTTGGGAATACTGGGACACATGCATGCGCCCACGTGGGATTGGATCTCGACCAATCGCCCCAAGCCGTACCACGGCACCAGAACGAGACGCTCCCATTCAGCACACCGTTGATTACAGGACTGGTTCCTCGCGCGGATACAAGGACCTGTGGAGTTGCGACAAGTCTTCAGACCGTCGGGCCACGCAGTCTCGTGGCGACGCCTGGCGCAACCAGAACGAGCGCACGGGAAATGACGGGATATTCAAGCATGGCAAATTGGTACCCTTCTCCAAGATACCACTGACCATCCACGAGCCCAAGAAGAACGACGGGTCCAAGATGCACAAGGCACCACTGCGCGTGATCGACGCACAATACCCCGGGGAGTCCGACAGCGCCTTCGTCTCCAGGATGCAGAGGGAACCAGGCAGCATGTTCAGCGACCTGTGGGTTGCACACTGTGCCAAAACCTGCCGCACTAACGCCCAGCCCACTTTCGACCCGGCACTCAAGCCGCCAGGCGTGTGCCGAAATTTCATTTCATCCACGCGTGGAGCACTGCAGGCTACGACGTGCACCGCGCCGACCAGTTCACGCGCACTAAGGCCAACTTTCGCAACCCATCTGACAGGGTCACAGCAGTCAGTAACGCCTCCAGCTCAGGCGCTGCCAGCAGCAGCGGGACCGCCGCCACCAGGTCCCACGCAGCGGGAGAGCACCCGAGCAAGGAGAAAGGAAAGGCGAAGGACAGACCCGATCCACCGGGCAAGGCTGCGAAGAGGAGCCGAGCAAATGAGAGCCCATGGACCGAGAAGCGGTATCGACAGTAACACCGAGTGTGGGGCACCACCCAGTTTCGCTGTGATGTGGTTTTGACGTCACACCGGGCATGCGGTGCACCTAGTAGCGCCACGCGCCTACACTGCTAACTCTCTGTTCTATGCATGCGGCAGTTAGCCGCGTTCCCCTGCTCTCCTTCTCTTTCTGCCTCCTACGCAGTCACTGCGGCTCAATGGCGGCTTCAGACTGGCAGCCCACCGTGATTGCCCCTGCCAAGCGTCCCATTGAGGAGCGCCCTCAGTGTTTCATCGACGGCACCTCCTTGCGGGCTCTTGCAGTAATTAGTGCGTGGCTAAACAAGAAAGCATGCATTGCCTACACCCGCTGGCGCACATGGGACGGCGTGCTAGCCCAATAGAAGACCCGTGATTGCACTCTATTTCGCGGCTGAAAGAGCCCAGCTTTACCCTGGACTTCGCGTGAATAACAACGACAAGCTGGTGCCAGTGGCGGGTTTACTGAGGTAAGCTTAGATACAGAGCGCCTGGCGTGCGCGTTAGTGAACACAGGGTTATGGTGAGCTCTCCTCCTTCTTTTCCTTTTGCTTCAGCGGTTAGCTGACTCTCTCCCTCTCTTGTTTCACTGGGATCTTCCCTCGCGGCTGGGGTCACCGCCAATACCGCTGCAGGATGGCGCTCCGTCAGCCTGGATCTCACGCAAAGCTTCACATTGGGAGTGGGCGGCGAGGTGCCCACTGTCTGCCTTAGGCCAGCGCCGCCACCCCTGCTGATGGCCGAAAGGGTTCAGTGGGATTTCGATACACTGCTGACAGTTACGGTGCACGGATTTTGAGTTCGGCGAGTGTCGTTTTGAGCGCTGACTTTCCGCAGGAGCCTATTTGGCACAGTCAGGGTTGGTATAGCCACGGCTGGCACAGTCAGGTTTGGCATTGTCAGCGCGGACAAAATGGCACAGCCACAACTGGCACAGTCAGCATCAACTGCTCGATTATATGTTTCTTCCCCCCTCCTCTCACACCGCGTGCCTGGCGCGCACTTCCTTCCCTCCCCTCCTGCATCCGAATGCTGCAGCGGTTAGCTGCCACACCGGGGTGCCTACCGTGCCTGGCGCGCACTTCCCCCCCTCTCCTCCTGCATGCTTATGCCACAGCGGCAGCTGTTGCACCGGGGTGCCCTCCCTCCTGTTTCACTGGGTTCTTCCCTGGCGGCTGGGGTTTGCTGCCCAATACTGCTTCCTGATGGCGTTCACGTGGTCTGGATTTCATGCAAAGATTCACACTGGGAATGGTGTCGCGTCGCACTCGCTGAGGTCAGTTGCCCCCTGGCCTGCTCCTGGCTGGCGTCGGCCCCTACTGATGACCGGCAGGTTCCAGTGGTTCTTTCGCGACACTGCCTACGTTACGGTGCCTGGACCTCGGGTTCGGTAAGTGTGGCTCTGTACGCCCGTTGGCCGACGTTCTCCTGCATGGACTTCGCTTTCGACGAGTGTTACAGGTTTTACTGCCGTTTGCACTTTTGTCGGTGAGGAGGTTGCCCCTCTTCACTCTTGCGCCGACACGATGTTTTGGCATTTGTGTCGCCAACTTCACGGATGTCGTCTGGGTGTGCCTGTCGGTCATTTCGTCTCTGACGGCTCTGTTTGTCTGACGCACACAGAGCGATCGACCTCTGTACGTTTATGGTCGCGCCGCGCGATTTTGGCTGCGCTTACTTGCCGGTCGCCACTGGGGTTTCCAACGCCAACGGGTTTGGGAGTATCGGTTTTGGCTCTCCTTCTGAGTGGCTGCCCGTTCGCTCGGTTCGTTTGCTTTTCTTTTCCCGCTGCTTAGTCGCGGCCCGACTAGTGTTCGGACGGCTTTCGACCCGCCTCGCGAGCCTGTTGACCAAAAGGTAACCCCGCCAACCCATCCAGCGACGATGCCCAGAGGAGCTGCCTCGATCAGGGGAGTGGGCAGCACACAGAGGAAGGATCCCTCTTGAAGCGCTCTTGGGACACTTTTGGGCGTTCCTGGGTGTCTCGGGGAGCCTCTTGGGCGCCTCGTGGGGGCTCCTGGGCTTGAGGCGCTCTTCGGAGCCTTGGGAGCGTTCGTGGGGCCATCTTGGAGGAGATCGATCAAGAAAACACGGGAGCTGTAATTTGGTTCCCCCCTCGGGACCTCTCAAAATCGCCTCTTGGGCCCCTTTTGGGGCGCATTCGGGGCGCTTTTGGGGCCGTTTGGGGGCTCTCTTGGGCCTCTCTTGGTGCCCTTTTGGAGCTGTCTTGAAGCGTCGGAAGGCCATCGAAGGCAAAAAGGCGAGAAAACAAAAATCATTAATGTTCTTCAGATGTTTGAATGATTTGGGCATCTTGGCGGCCTCCTGGGGGGGGTCCCGTGGCCACCCGGAGCCGTTTTGGAGCGGGTTGGGAGCTTCTTGGAGCATTTTGGGAGCCATATTGGGCCATGTTGGGGCATTTTGGAAGTCATCTTAGGCTCTCTGCGGCCCTCCTAGAGCCATCTTGGGCCGTCTTGGACGCCCCAACGCCTCGCAGAACCCACCCTCCAGTGCAAGGGAGGGGGTAGAGGGAGGGGTTAAGACACCCTCCTAGATACCAAGCCTTTTAGCTCACCCCCACCCGCCCTCCAAACACACGAGTAGCACCAAAGCCTCAGCATGTTCAGCGGTCGTCCTGGGATGGACAGCAATCTGGAATCGAAACCGAGCCCATGTGCGCGACGCTGGGGCGTGATGCGCCACGCGTGCCAGACGCGCCATTCGCGCCAGCCACCCTTGGGCCCCGAGCGTGCCAGGCACGCCTGGTGCGCCAGATGCGCCACGTGCCTCCGCGTGCGCCAGGGGTGCCGCATATTCCAGCCGTCCCACGTTCGGGGGACGTCCAAAATCTGTCAAGTGCGCTTGCGCACGTGACAGCAGACACCGGGAAACATGTCGGCCCCCACCATCCATGTCGAAAACCCATGCCCATCATTGTGCCTAGTAGGCTTGCGCACCGAAGGCCATGCGCCACCACTTGACAGTGATCGCGGGGTGGCCGCGCATGGTCCAGATTTAGCCGCGAGGTGCATTTTGTATTATTTGTCTGTTGTCCGGGTTTGGTAGCCTTGCGCGCAGCAGGCAGAAAAATTGCTGACACCCCCCCCGTCCCTGTCTGCACGAACATGAGACTCTAGACTTTGCCACAAAGTGTATGTTGCATTGTTTCTTGACAAAAATAGTTGGGGGCCCTCATGGTGTCGTTATTGTTCCTGGTTGGCTGCTGGTCGTCTGGGGGAGGGGTGCACACTAATAGGGAACAGTGATGAGCCCCTCCCCGAAGGGGAATAAGGGAGTTGGAAGAGAGAGCTCTCTTGACCACCAACGGCCAGAGTGTACACTCTTCGCGTGACCCGACCAGCCCATCCAGAAAAGATGTCCAGGCGAGTTGCCCTGACCAGGGATGTGGAGAAGCATGCAGTTCAATAAGGGGATGGGGGAGCCGTCGTAGCCCAAGAGGGGGAGAATGGAGGAGCAATCGGAGGAGGAGGGGAAGCAGGGGGAGGGTGGGGGAGAGGAAAAGGGAGGAGGAGGAGGAACTGGCGGATCAGAAAGAGGAAGAGGAGGAGAAGGAGGAGAGGAGGAGGACGAGGAGGAGGAGGAGGAGGAGGACGAGGAGGACGAGAAGGAGGGCGAGCAGAAAGGCCAGAGGCCTCTTGGATAACTCTCGGAGTCGCGTCGTGTGTCCCTCGAAAATGTCTTGGGGGAGCTCTCTTGCGGCTTTTAAAAATGCTGTTTGACAGTCTTTGGAGCCTCTTGGGGCGTCTTTGGCGCCTCGGGAGGGGGCTGCTTAAAGCCTCTTGGGGGCATCTTGGGGCCTCCTGGACACATTCCTGGCGCATACTTGGACACTCTTGAGCGCGTTGGGAGCCATCTTGGAGGAGCTCGATCAGACGAGGGGGGTACTGAATTAGCGGTGCCGACGCTGAAATTCTACCAAAACCATACTACAATACATAATGTTGTTGTTCCTCGCCTTGACCATCTCGGACGCCCCAGCGGTTCGCGAAACCTCCCAGGTCCAGAGGTACGGGGTGAAGGGAGGAGCAAGCCCCTCCTAGAACGAAAAGAAGGTTGGAAGAGTACACGGCTTAAACCACTCACGTTCTATCGGGGTGGTGGGATTATTGCCGTTTTGCCGCATGTCCCCGCACGCATGCGCGCCCCCAAGTGTTTGCGCGATTTAAGCGAATGGATTGGACGTGCCGGTCACGGCGCAGTTTGCATCATATACGCGGTTATCCTCTCCCGCACGCGGTTTGATCCCACCGTTTCGTTTACCACGCTTGGTTATTGTTTTTTTTCACCGGCACGGCGACAAAAATCGTGTGTATATATATATATATACATACATACATTTGTATATATATATACATATATAAATCTGTGTGTATGTATACACATAAACATACATGCATACATGCATACACATGCAGACATACACACACATGGATACTTATATGTATACACACATATACATATACATATACACATACATACATACAGTTGGACTGACAGACAGAGAGACGCACACACGCACGTACGCAAAAGAACACACACACGCACATTGTATATATATATATACATATACAGGTATACATATAAACATATAAACATATATACATATATACATATATACACATATAAAATTGTTCACATATATATGTATTACACATATATACATACATACTTACATACCCGTATACATATTTACATATACACATATATACACACGTGCGTGTGTGTGTGCATGTGTGTGCGTGTGTGTATATATACACATACATGTACATCTAGATATATATATATATATAATTAATTAATTAATTAGTGTATGTGAGTGTGTGGGTGCGTTTGCTTGTATTGTGTATTAGCCGGTACTGCTGCTGTTACGGGGTCTAGAACTACCGGAGAGGCGAATTTTCTCTTCTTCCCGGGCTCCAGTAGCAGCAGTAGTGCCGCTTCCCCGCGTTCTAGTGAGCAGAGCAGGGGCAGGAGCGCGGCGAACGCCACGCTTGGGAGGCGGACTGCTACCGGCAGATCCCCGCAATCGCTAGGAAAATTCCGAAATCCCAGCTGAAGCAGGCGGCGGGTAACAGGCCTCTTAGATCGAGTGCAGAAAAAGCAAAAAATATGCATTTTATTTGCATTGCTATTTCAATGGGGTGTCTACTTAGGTTTAGGTTTGGGCCAAGGCCCGGGCCCAAACCTACACCTGGTGCCTTATCTGTGCTCTTGCGCCTCTTTGTGTTTTTCTCGCTCTTCTCATTACTCCTCACCGTCAACGAATTGGTCTCGTACGTCCGGACGAACGAATAGGATTTCTGCATGTTGAATTCTGACAACGGCATCCGCCGATTTCCCCGTCCAGTTGAAACGGGTAGACTCATTCAGGTTGTTGAGCTCGTCCAACGGGGAAGTGTAGAGACCTTTTTCCCGCTTTACTGCGCGGGCAACATGAAGCTCTTTTTGTTATTTACGAAGTTTTTTATTTTTTTTTTATATATATATATATATATATATATATGTATATATATACACATATATATATATATGTGTGTGTGGAGACAGACAGAGAGAGAGAGAGAGACATATACATGTACATATACGTACACATATACATATACATAGACACAGTTAGATTGATAGACAGAAAGACGCACACACGCACGTACGCAAAAGAACACACACACACACACAAACATTGTATTTGTATATATATATACACACACACGTACATACATGTATACATGTATACATTTATACACACACACACATATATATATATGTGTGTGTGTATATATATACACATATATACAAACATACATACACACATACATACATACAGATATACACTCACAAACAAATACACACACACATGTATATATATATGTGTGTGGAGACAGACAGAGAGAGAGAGAGAGACATATACATGTACATATACGTACACATATACATATACATAGACACAGTTAGATTGATAGACAGAAAGACGCACACACGCACGTACGCAAAAGAACACACACACACAAACATTGTATTTGTATATATATATATATATGTGTGTGGAGACAGACAGAGAGAGAGAGAGATACATATACATATACATATACGTACACATATGCATATACATAGACACAGTTAGATTGATAGACAGAAAGACGCACACACGCACGTACGCAAAAGAACACACACACACACAAACATTGTATTTGTACATATATATATATACATATACACACACGTACATACATGTATACATATATACATTTATACACACACACACATATATATATATATACACATATATACAAACATACATACACACATACATACATACAGATATACACTCACAAACAAATACACACACACATGTATATATATATATAGATATAGATATAGATATAGATATAGATATATATATATAGATATAGAGATATATATGTGTGTGTTTGTGTGTGTCTGTGTGTGTCTGTGTGTGTATGGGTGTGTGATTTAAGATAAGTTTAATAGAGATTTCAAGAAATGTATTGTTCGAATCTAGCTCAACGATTCAAACCAATAAGCATTGAAACATTAAGACAAAAATGAGAGTTAGATTCAGATTTGCACATTAAGAGAAAAAAACAAAATAACATGTAAGTGACACGATAAACAATCAAGTAAAAAGACAAAACATAAATGATATGAAAAAATTGAAAAGATATATATGTTGTGTCGAACAGTTTGGGACATGTTTATAGACGGTGTTAGAAGAGAGACAGACCAGGTCCCCAAACAGAAGAGTTTCAAGAACATACGACGTTTATAGATATTAGTGTGAATTTTAGCACACATCAGAAATATTATCGTTAATTTTCAAAGCATTCTTCGAAATTTATACAAGAGAAGAAGTTTACGCTATGATTTGTTTATTCGAATGGATGTGAAAGAGGGACATTTGTTATATAATCACATGTTTATCTGGATAGATTTCAATCGAATAAATTTAGAATATTATGTAGATGATTGTTTTCCGTAACCATTTAGAACGAACCCTGATTGTCAGAGTTTCAAGATATTGTTTAACGCTTTTCACGAGCAACGACGTATTTTTCAAAAAAAAAAAAAAAAAAAAAAAAAAAAAAAAAAAAAAAAAAAAAAAAAAAATGTTTTTGTTATATCGTGTTTGCAGTATGTATCTATTATATTTCAAAATCTCATGTCTAGTTTGCCAAGAAAAGCAACCAAATGGTTTGCGCAATTAGATTCCAAATTGGATTGCCTGTACCGTATAGCCTGATGAGCGGTGTCCGGACATTCGACGTTCGCGTGGTCGAGAACCGCGTTTTTTAGGAATTGAAAGTCGGAAGTATCAATATTTTTCGTAGCGTATTTTGCTTAACAGACTTTTAGAAAGTGAGCTTCAAGACAGTGCATGCCCGGCCGCGGGTTTTGCCCCGTTATAGATAAGTTTGAAGGCTGAGACGGCCACAAAGGACGGAGACACATTTTACATGCACGAATTTCGGCAGAGAAACATTGCAGTTTCAGAAGCCGTCGATCTTGTTCGCCATGAGTTCGCTAATTTTTGTGCCGGGTTTATTTTTGTAACGCAGAGGTTTTTCAAGCATTGGAGATTGACATAATTTGGGGTTGATGCAGAGATAGATGCGTTGCACGCGCTGTGAATTCTCGCAACAACGTTATGGAAGTCAAAAGTGGTAGTTTGCAAAGCAAATTTTCAGCAAGCAGGGTAAATAAGGAAGGGCGGGAGTTGGGTTTTTTCCTTTATAGATATAGCATATTGTTATTTTTTTCAGAGGCAAGTGCAATCTGCCATCCGGAGAGCAGAATGAGTTTTTTCTGTTTTCTTCGGGGTATCGTTCCTCCTGACTCTACGTTGTTTTTTTCTTCCGTGCAGGGTCGTGCCGCGCGTTTTGTTTGAGTTTTTTTGAGAGCAGACGGCGGCGGGGGCCGGGGGTGTGTGTATATATACACATACATGTACATCTAGATATATATATATATATATATAATATATATATATATATATATATATATATATATATATATATAATTAATTAATTATTAATTCTAGACGCTTCGCGTATCCCCACCAGCCCGTCCAGAAATGAGCCCCAGGGGAGTGGAGGTGATGAGGGAAGCGGGGGAGCATGCAGAAGAACAAAGAGCGGGTTGAGCCGCCATACGCCCCAAGAGGGGGAGGATGTAGGAGGAGTCGTCGTCGTCGGAGTAGGAGGAGGAAGACGAGGAGCAGGAGGAGGAGCAGGAGGAGGAGGGAGGAGGAGGAGGAGGAGGAGGAGGAGGAAGATGAGGAGGAGGAGATGGAGGAGGGCGAGGACGAGGAGGACGAGAAGGAGGAGGAGGAGGAGGAGAAGGAGGAGGCGGAGGAGGGGGAGGGGGAGGAGGGAGGAGGGAGAAAAAGAGGAGGAGGAGGAGGACAATGGCGAGCTTGGGGGCCTCTTGGGCCGTCTTTGGGGCCTCTTGGCGGTCCCGGAGGCCTCTTGCGTATCTCGGGGAGCTTCTTGTGGCCTTTTGGGAGTCTCTTGGAGGCCTCTTGGAGGCCTCTTGGGGGCCTCTTGGGGCCTCTTGGGGCGCTCTTGGGGCGCTCTTGGGGCGCTCTTGGGAGCTTTCGAGGCGCTCTTGGGGCCATCTTGGAGGAGATCTATCAAAGAAGGGGGGGTCCTCAATTAGCGCTGCCCCTCTAGAGTGCCTCGAATCGCTTCTTGGGCCCTTCTTGAGGCCAAAATCTTTCCAAAACCTAGGTAAAATCAATGTTTTGTGTTTTCTCGCCTTTTCGCTCTTGGAGCCGTCTTGGGCCGTCTTGGGAGCCTCTTGGGCCTCTTGGAGGTCTCTTGGGAGCCTTTTGGAGGCCTCTTGGGCGCCTCTTGGGGCCTCTTGGGGCGCTCTTGGGGCGCTCTTGGGGCGCTCTTGGGAGCCTTCGGGGCGCTCTTGGGGCCATCTTGGAGGAGATCGATCAAAGAAGAGGGGGTCCCCAATTAGCGTTGCCCCTCTAGAGTGCCTCGAGTCGCCTCTTGGGCCCCCCAAGAGGCCAAAATCCTTCCAAAACCTAGGTAAAATCATTGTTTGTTGCTTTCTCGCCTTTTCGCTCTTGGAGCCGTCTTGGGCCATCTTGAACTCTCTTGGGGCCTCTTGGGGGTCTCTTGGCAGCCTCTTAGAGGCTTCTTGGGGGCCTCTTGGGGTCTCTCGGGGCCCTCTTGGGGCGCTCTTGGGGCGCTCTTGGGAGCCTTCGGGGCGCTCTTGGGGCCATCTTGGAGGAGATCTATCAAAGAAGGGGGGAGCTCCAATTAGGGTTGCCCCTCTAGAGTGCCTCGAAGCGCCTCTTGGGCCCCCCCAAGAGGCCAAAATCCTTCCAAAACCTAGGTAGAATCAATGTTTTGTGCTTTCTCGCTTTTTCGCTCTTGGAGCCGTCTTGAGCCATCTTGGGCGCCCTGACACCTCGCGAGACGCCTCGTCCAGGTCAGTGGGGAGGGGTAAGGGGAGGGGTAAACCCCTCCCCGAAGGGAAAGAAGGGGGGTTGGCAGAGGAAACGCTCTAGACCACCTACGCCCTAAAGGGCTGGTGGGATTAGTGTATGTGAGTGTGTGGGTGCGTTTGCTTGTATTGTGTATTAGCCGGTACTGCTGCTGTTACGGGGTCTAGAACTACCGGAGAGGCGAATTTTCTCTTCTTCCCGGGCTCCAGTAGCAGCAGTAGTGCCGCTTCCCCGCGTTCTAGTGAGCAGAGCAGGGGCAGGAGCGCGGCGAACGCCACGCTTGGGAGGCGGACTGCTACCGGCAGATCCCCGCAATCGCTAGGAAAATTCCGAAATCCCAGCTGAAGCAGGCGGCGGGCAACAGGCCTCTTAGATCGAGTGCAGAAAAAGCAAAAAATATGCATTTTATTTGCATTGCTATTTCAATGGGGTGTCTACTTAGGTTTAGGTTTGGGCCAAGGCCCGGGCCCAAACCTACACCTGGTGCCTTATCTGTGCTCTTGCGCCTCTTTGTGTTTTTCTCGCTCTTCTCATTACTCCTCACCGTCAACGAATTGGTCTCGTACGTCCGGACGAACGAATAGGATTTCTGCATGTTGAATTCTGACAACGGCATCCGCCGATTTCCCCGTCCAGTTGAAACGGGTAGACTCATTCAGGTTGTTGATTGAGCTCGTCCAACGGGGAAGTGTAGAGACCTTCTTCCCGCTTTACTGCGCGGGCAACATGAAGCTCTTTTTGTTATTTACGAAGTTTTATATATATATATATATATATATATATATATGTGTGTGGAGACAGACAGAGAGAGAGAGAGAGACATATACATGTACATATACGTACACATATACATTTACATAGACACAGTTAGATTGATAGACAGAAAGACGCACACACGCACGTACGCAAAAGAACACACACACACACAAACATTGCATTTGTATATATATATATATAATATATAATATACACACAACACACGTACATACATGTATACATGTATACATTTTACACACACACAACAACATAATATTATATTATTATATATATATATATATAATATATATATATATATATATATATTATATGTATATATATATATACACATATATACAAACATACATACACACATACATACATACAGATATACACTCACAAACAAATACACACACACACATGTATATATATATGTGTGTGGAGACAGACACAGAGAGAGAGACATATACATGTACATATACGTACACATATACATATAGACAGAAAGACGCACACACGCACGTACGCAAAAGAACACACACACACACACACAAACATTGTATTTGTATATATATATATGTGTGTGGAGACAGACAGAGAGAGAGAGAGAGATACATATACATATACATATACGTACACATATGCATATACATAGACACAGTTAGATTGATAGACAGAAAGACGCACACACGCACGCACGCAAAAGAACACACACACACACAAACATTGTATTTG